>VXBC01005846.1:664025-703081 GCA_013399945.1 Ploceus nigricollis
GCTGCCTGGCCCGGCGGCTCCCGAGGGCCCGCGGGCTCGGCTCGGCCTTGGCCGTGGAGCGAGGGCCCCGCAGAGGCTCTGGCTCCGCTCTCGGCCCCGCAGCCCCCGCGGTGAACGCGGCGCCGCTGGTCCGGGATCCCCTCTTTCCCCACAGCTCGGGGGTCCCCGCCCCGCTGCCCTCGCCGTGTCCCCGCGGGCCCCGAGAGCGCCGTGCCCGCAGCTGAGCGCGTCACGGCCGCCGTGCCGTGTCCGGCTGGTGGCGGCGTGTCCGACCCGCTGTGCGCGCTGCCGGCGGGGCTGCTGCCCTTGTGCTGCGGTAAACAAACACTGTCTGTGTTCGTTCCCATGCAGGCCAGCACGATGGTGGCGGTCGGCCTGGCCATAGCGGCAGCCGGATTCGCAGGTGTGTGGGGGACGGGCGGACACTGAGCACCAGCTGTACCGCACAGCCCGCGGTGCTTAGCCGTGCTTCGGGGCTGGTCTCAAGGTGGTTCAATGGCTGGTGCCGGATGCTCTTTTGGGAGAGCCTGTGTTAATGGCTGCAATGAAACAAAAGATCAAAGTTCTTATTATTTCATGTCCCAAAAAAGTTTATTCCACACTCTAATCCACAAGTTACCAGTTGCACTGAATTGGTAAATGTTTGTTCATGGAACTATATTTAACCTCAGTCAATGCTGGTCTCTTTAAGGTCGCTATGCAGTAAAGGCTTTGAAGCAAATGGAGCCACAGGTAAAACAAGCCCTTCAAAACCTACCGAAACCTGTGAGTTTTTAATTATTATCTTTTTATTTAAAACTTTACTTGGTGAAGTAACTACAGACTGTTGTCTCTGTATAGCACTGCTGTATTTTCTCCTGTATTTTGTCAGTAACGACAATTAATTGCAGCAATTCAGTTGGTGATGGGCTAATAGAGAACTTAGTTGGGCAAGTTTAAGAAATTATTTAAATAATGATGCTCCACTTCAACTGAATTTCCTATTACAAGTGAGAAGAAGTTTTGCCATTTTTACAGACTAAAAGCTCATCAGCTACTAAAGCAATAATGAGTTGTTTTATCTGATACTTAGAAATTAGTCTGTTTTAAACTAATGTTTTGTCTTTCAGGCCTTCAGTGGTGGTTATTACAGAGGTGGATTTGAACCCAAAATGACTAAACGAGAAGCAGCTTTAATACTAGGAGTGAGGTAAAGGAAATTGATCAGAAATGAAAGGTGAACAGCAGGCAGTGGTGTCTCCTCCCAGCTGGCCGTGTTTGGGAAGGTTGTCATCCAATGCCCAGCATCCCCTGGGAGTGTCACTGCCAAGTCAGGAAATAGCACGTGACTGTTCAGGACTTTCTGTGCTTTTTGGGGGTTCTTTGCTGCACTTCAGCTTGGTTGGATTCTGTGTGGACTTCCAGACTTCTGCACATTCCAAAGCCACGCGTGGTCCAAATGAGCCATTTCAGGGAGCCTTGGGGTTCACTTGGTGTGAGGAGCACGATTCTGATATTTCCTTGTGGTTCCTGTCAGCGCTGAGGAGTTTCAGGTGGATGCAGTGTGAAGGTGCTGCAAACCCACTTCTTGGATCTGGAATAAATTCATCACTTCTGGAACGTTGTAGATCTGACTATGGTGCCAATCCCTGCCAAAGCACTTAAGGCCAAATACACAAATCTATCAAATAAGAACTTTCAACTGTGAATTTTTGTGGGGTTCTGGAGGTTGGGTTTTTTTTTTTTTTTTTTACCTTAATAAATCAAGCAGGTTTTTTTGTCTTACAGCCTTTAGGAAGTTTTCCCCCAAAAAAAGTTACAACGTAGTTCTGTTTCTTTTTAACTGTGTGGATGACCCCCACCCCATTAGACTGCTGTAGCATGTCTTTGTCAGCATACAGTGTTTTGGAAAAGGCTCAGAAAGCCTCTCCAGGATTTAAACACTACGTATCAGTAGTAGGAAAAGAAAAACATACATGTTAGCTAGAGAATTTATGGGTAAGACAGAGTGCTCACTTGTTCTCAGACACCTTTTGATGATCTGGGGAATTTCATGAGGATCCCTTAAGTCAGTTTTTCTCTCTCTTTCAAAGCCCTACAGCCAACAGAAATAAAATTAGAGAAGCTCATAGACGGATCATGCTTCTGAATCATCCAGATAAAGGTAAGGAAATTAAGTCCTGTTGATCAGTTAATACATGTTTTTAACAAAGATGAATAGAATTGTGTAGGGAGGAAGTCAGTGATACATAACCACCTCAACTACTAAAAAACCCACAGAAAACTGAGTGAAAACAAATCTTAGGGTGCCTTAATCCACGTGGGTCTAGAGCATATTTTTGTGAGTGGATGTTTTAAAAGCAAGCAGACAGACTGAGCAGGTCAGTTTGTTAGCTGCTCTGTCTTCTGTGAATACCACAGTAGAACCTTGTTTGTTAAAATGAGACTTAAAATCGCCTTAATTTTAGATGAAAACCCAGAGTACCCTTGTGTGTTTTATATACCACTTTAAAGTTTGAGTCCATGGGAATGCCTCGGGAGTTCCCCATAAATGGCAAATACTGAGCCTTCCACAGCTGCTGGAGACATTAAATTATGAAATATTCCTGTTGGTGGTACTCTGAAGGCTCAGAATCTAGTTATGCTCCAAATTAGTAACTCAGGGCATCTATACCTATTCTAAATTCTGTTCAGTGAGTCAGAATCCTGTGTTGGTGTTTGACATTTAACTTCTTAATCATTGCTTAAAAGGTAAAATGGCTTCCTTTAAAGTGACTGTTGAATTCCTTACTTCTATGGACCAAAATCCAAAATAATCCATGGGGATATGCCTTTCATAGGTAATATCAAATGAAAGTTACCTTAAAAATTAACCTTACTGAATATATGCAGGAGCTAAAAATAGCATTTTGTGTTGTACATGACCTAAACACGTTAAATTTATCTTCAAGTAGAACATTATAGTGCAGTTAATGGTATATATGTTACCAGCACAGTCATTGTACCTCATGGCTTTACAGTGTTGGTGCATTTCACTGTGGATTCTGTCTCAGTCTCCCTGAGTAATTTTTTGCCTTGTTTGAAAACTGAACTGGTCCCTTGGAACAGCAGCACTTCATGCTGGGCAGGGTTATCTGCAGACCTGTTAGTTCTGTGCCTCTCTGTTCACCAAGACTGTGCTAAGTCAGTGGTGACCAATTCATTTATGACTGATAAAACTGGAAGGAAAAAACACTCCAGGAAAATAAAAGCAGCCTAACAGGAGCGGGTGGTCTGACACCGAGCTCCTGCAGCGACTGTGAGGGAACTCAGGTGCCTTCAGTCATGTCCAGTTTGTTCTTCAACTGGCAGAACCTCAGACCACACTTGTTTTTCCCATGTCCTGTGGCATTTTTATCAACACAGGAGACAAATGTTGGGGTTTTTCACCTGATTTGAGGTTCTCTTTCTTCTAGGTGGATCTCCTTATGTAGCAGCCAAAATCAATGAAGCTAAGGATCTACTAGAAGACCAAGCTAAAAAATGAATGAGAAAGAAAATTACTAATTCAGAGGGTTTGTCCCTGCAAATGATTATTTTTGATAAATGGCTTAAGAAAAGTTCTAATGTCAGTCTTTGACTTAATGTAAATGAAGCTGGAAATACAAATCCAGGGAGGTGCTTCCCTCCCCACTTGGTCACTTTTTTTTGGAACTATGTGAGGGAGTGAAGCTTAAAGATTTTTTTCATAGCTGTTCTTTATTAAACAGCAAAATCTGCCACTCAGAAATATTTTCAGTGCTTGAGATCATTAACTTGATGTGGCCAGTGTGTGTTACCAGGCACAGGTAGACTCACATGCTGTCACCTGTTGAACTGGCCCTGTTTAAAGTTCACACTGCTGCTTTTCCATCTGCTAAAATTAGCACACTGAACCTGTTTGGGAAGGGGGTGGAAAAACCAAGAGGATTTATTGGACAGGAGGAACTGGGAGAGATGTGTGGTTGTCTCTGCCTGGAGAAATAAAGTACAGGAAACAATGTACTCCCTTGTCCTTGCCTTGTGAAAAACAAGGTTGGTTAAGTGTTACTGATGGATCTGGAACATCCCAGATTTTTTTAGTAACTTTTAGTTTTGACAGCTTTTAATAGCATTTAATAAATTCCGTGTTTGTAATAGAAGTCCTGTAGTTATATACATTATTGTACACTACAAAGCCAGAACTCACACAGTGAGGTTTGCATTTATGGTGATTAGGAAACAGGACATCTTCACATCAGTTGCTGATACCTGAGCTGGATTTGTGCTCTGTAGAGCTTTTCACACCCAGCAGCTTGTGAGGATCTCAGCTGGGGCCAGAGAGCTCTGTCATACTCCAAGACTCTTCCTTCCCAGTGTTTCTGCCACTGTAGCCAAACACTGCACAGCACCTCTGGGAGTTAATGCCCACCTGGGCATAAACACAGTGGGGTTGAAAACTTCCACTGCCAGAACCTGGGCTTGGGAGTGCTGCTGGAAGCATCTCATCCTGTGAGTGCTGCCTGCTGTGCCACAGCATTGCTGTCGATGAGTTCTGGGCTGTTTGGGAAGGATTACAGCAGTAATGTGGAGTTGGGTGCCTTTAGGAGAAAAGATCAAATAGGTAACATTATAACCTCCCCAGAAAGGCAGTAACTTTGCTCTGCTACAGAATTTAAAGCAGGGTGAAGGACAGCTGGAACACCACCATGCACATTTCTGGAGTCAGCACATGCCAAGGCATATACAGAATGTTTCTGTACTTATTTTCCAGCCAACACTACTGACTTATTACATAACTCTTTTTAAAAAAATTTCTCCACTTCTGTGCCTGCCCCATCAGCTGAGATACTTGTGCACACTTCAGTTACAACTTTTAACTGGGTGTGTTGGCCCAGAGGGAATGTTGTTGCTCAGTGTCCAACACTGAAGTCCACAGGTCTGCTTGGGACAGCTTGGCTGTAACTCTGTCAGGCAGAGCAGCTGGTTTAGAACTCTTAATTTTGTCCTTCTGACAAAATCAGGCAAGACAATTTTTTAATTCAAGTCAGTACAACTTCAACGCTGCCTTTTGCTCTGACTTCTTACACCTCCTTGCTACCCAGCTGCTTTTCCACACCTGTTTTGTGCTTCCTTGCTCTGGCTCATGTACCTGAAAGATGGGGGGGTGCCATGCTTTAACTGACCAAAAACTACATCTGCAATTATTAATGCCTGTATATGTTAGTCAGGTAATGCAATTCTCCAAGGTAAGGAGTCTGGTTTTAGACTTAACTGGTGTTTGACACCATTGCCTTAAAAAAAGGAAGATCAGCATGTTAGAAACTCTTATGAAAAAGAGTTCGAGGTTCAAGCTGCCTCACAAGTAAGTTTCCATTGTTAGTTTACAGCTTGAAAACCTTAAAGTCAATAGTAATTTAAATTTCTGATAGAAACAGTCAACAGATGGAAGATCAAAGTTTATTTTCTTTTACTACCAGCATACAAAAAAAACATATTGCACATCAAACAACCAAAAACAAAAATAAAAATACTCTACTAAGGACTAACATATGTAGTTTATACAGAATAAACTTTCTGGAAATTGATCTTTTCAGTAGTTCAGGTTATGTCTTAATGGACATGACTAATTCAGCTTAGTGTTAACTAAAGCTATGTTTGATTTTTAAATACTGTACAGTTTAATAAATAAACCAAACAAAGCCTCAATGTAGAACAGTCACTGCCAATGTCACCCAGTATCCCTGCAGATTATGAGAATTTAACAAATGCATTCCAGTGGTCTGCAGATTTTTCCTCTACATACAGCATTTAAAAAACATGTATTAAAACAGACCAGTTTCCAGACTAAACTAATGGAGAAATTACATTTCAGTGCAAAATATTTTAGACTGCATTTCTTTCTAGTATTCCTCAGGTGAAGAAGTGGTTGCATATTATTAAAAATGTAACAAAAGCAGCTAATGCTTTCATAAAGAGTATTATGTTAGGGATCCCCCTCACATCTTTGCCGTATTTTGAAAACAAAATAACATTTCCTATAGCCAGCAATTTTGTTTATTTAAATGTTACATATACTATCTCAAGGCACATCTGATGATATATTTATAACACAGTAGGTGTCAAAGTATGTTTAACATATGATTTCTCCAGGATCCCTCCCCTTTCTGTATTCCAAAATGGAGGAACTGAAAGTGCGGTGTCAAGACTGGCGATCCATATTCTATCTTTGGCAAGCTTATACAAGCACTATTTTAAATGTAATGTAAAAGAACTGTAAACTAGGAACTTCAGTTTATGAAACACCATTCAGCACTGCTTCTTCCTGATTATTTCCATCCTCCTGAACAGTGACTTTCTTTTCATCAGGGCTGTGCTGTAGTTTAGAAGGCTCATCCCCAGAGGTGGTGGCAGGACCATTCACTGCCTTTTCAGAAGGGCTGTTTTCGTCAATCGCATCTTTTGCCTTGCAAAAACAAGAAGGGAGTATTAAAAATTCCATAACAATACACTGTAATCTCAGTTTCCCTCTGGCTCACACAGCAGCTTTGCAAGAGGGAACATCTCTTGTCTGTCTGTGCCTGTATCCTGTCACTTGAAGCATCTGATCACTTACCTTGTGAGTAAGGTAATGGGATACTTCTGTATCAGCCACTTCGAGGAAATCATGCCAACGTAACCCCAGGACTGCACACCCCCAGCACACCCTGAATGCTTATTTACTTCTATTTGTCTAAGCCCATGAAGGAGTTTACTTACACACCCCTTTTGAAGTCTATAGCAAGATGACATTTTGCTAATGGATCTTTCTTACATAATTTGTGGCAAATACATTGGCACTATAGAAGTAAAGAAATTCTGCTTTATTCAGTTCTGATTATTTTTCAGGATAATGTAATGCCACTCTGATCCTTTAAGGAAAAAGGATCAAAACCATACAATCTTTGTAAAATTAATTCCTTCTAAAATAGTTTATACAAGCCACTAAAAACAGCAGATAGTATCCTCTATCCCTAAAGTGTTTTAAGGATTAGTTCTCAAGACTTACCATGGGCAATTTGCACATTTTATTACATAATGCAACATTACTAAGTACAGTATTTTAAAATGTGTACGGACTTAATTTGGGCCCTAAAATCTGCAACAACAGTCAACAAATCATTGTCAGCTCTGGGCCCTTTCACTTTTAATAACTTGTTCTTGAAATCAAATGCACTTGTAGTCAAATCCGTGTGAGCTAACTGAAGCCTTCATGCCTTTACTGTTCTACTGCAAGGAGGAGAAAAAAGAAAATGCACATTAAAAAAATCTTACCGTTTCTTTCTTGGTTTTGGCTACTGTCTCCTTTGGAGGGTTTCTCTGTCTACTTTGAGATTCAGCTCGTGATATATAATCAGCTACTGTTACTGTTCAAGGAAAAAAATCACAGTGATGCTCACATCAGCAGTCAATTCAGCATGAACCTTCATGTCTTTTCTGCACAAGTTATGCTCTAACTGGGAGACATCTCACAAAAGGCCTTCACACTTACAGGTTATAAACCACACAGCAAGGATCAATTTGTTTCTGTTGTTAAAAACAATTTTCACTAAAATCGGTGGTCACAATGATCTGAAGGTGGACTCTTAATAAAACCAATTTTGGTCCAATTGCAGAATTTATTGGAGAAGGGCTTTCTGTACTAAGTTTGAAGAGATTTGGCTGCAGCTCTTTGAACTACAGATTGTGTGTGTGTGTCACTGGGGTTTTATTAGCTGAGCAGGGAAGAATTTCACACTAATGAAATGAAGACATTTAAACAGTGCCCAGAACTGGGGTGGGTCAGAGCCTGGAAGCACTTAGGATGATGTGGCATCAAGTTTTTGGTACATCACGAAGCAAATGAGGAAGGAACGTGCCTTCCTTGAGGTACTGAGAGTGCCACCAGCACTGTGCCATCAGCTCTGTCCCCTGGCTCGGGTGTGGCTGCTGTGGGGTGTGTGGACACAGGCGGTGCTGCCAGAGCCAGCCCAGCACAGCTGTGTCTGTGCCAGTACAGCTGCACTCACTGGGGACAGCCAGGGCTTCTCTGACCTCTCCTTACCACCCCAGCACATGTTTTGTAGCCTGGTTTTGTCTGATCCTGCCCTCCTGTAACCACACCAAGATTCAGTTCTATCCTTAGAATACAGAGTTCTGCAACTTTAAATATACACTTGCATCACTAATGAGCACAGCACATTAGGGTTGGCAAGCATTACCTATTGAGCTGTACAGTCATTTGTATTTAGTGTATCAGGTATTCAGGTGAGCTATTTTTCTGGATTTAGAAATGACTGTGCCTGAAATCCAAATCAGACTGGGAACTACAACAGATGAATTTTCTGTTACAGTAACTGGACTTCTTACAACTGAGTCCTTCCCAAACTGTGCAGGCCAAAGGAGTTTCTACACAAGTACTTTTTCTTTAAAATGAGGTTTTGAACCCAACTCCTCTAATATTAATTAGTAAATAGGAAGCATGTTTCATGCACACAGCGCATTCTTAATAGTCCTCTATGAATAAGGCACCATAACATACAGCAATGTAAATCAAATGATACATCTAAATGACTGAAATACAGTAGCTGGCATTGAGGGGGGAGAGGGGAAGAAGGGAAGAGTTCCTTCTGTCTTAATTTCACTCACACTTACTAGGTATTTATGAATACTTTAATTATTACAGCATTTTAACAAAGATGTCAGAGAAATCTTGTTTGGGAAATTTTGTTATGTTCTTATAATACGTAAGATTTAAAAGAATTCTCATGGTTTTCTAGAAATGACTAACATTCCTTTACATTGCTGGCTGAGAGAAGTTTCTTAGAAGTAAAAGCTGAAAGCCTTTTCAATTTTATGCCCCTTTACAAATCCCTGCTATGAAAACTGGAATGTTGAGAAGAAATGTGTGGGTTTGAGGTTTTATAGGAGGGTGGGGTGTTTGATTTTTTTCCTTCCCCCAAGTTTTAGCGCAACAGAACAATTTTTTTCTTCTTAATCAAATGTTGTATGAGCACCACAGATACAAGGAAGACAAATATGGGTGAAATTTTGAACCTGTCAATCTAGAAGACCTTCTGTTACTACCTTGCGCCGTGTATGTACAAGCATTTTCTAAACAGGGCATTGTATTGATAATTAGCCAGTTCACCTTTAACATTTCAAATGTTAGTACACACAAAAGAAATGCAACAAGCCACAACAACAAAAAATTTGAAACATGCAATTTCACTTAAATTCCTCCTCCTTCCCACCCTCAATTTGCAGATGACTTAAACTATTCCCAACAGCCAAGGACTGAGAGCAGCAGTGTGATGCAGGTGTGGGGCTGGCAAACCCCACGTGAGTTCCCTCACTGAGCTCTGCCAGGACCCACATCCTGCCCCTCCAACACTGCTGCTCAGCCAGTGCTGAAAAGGTTGTGTCCCAGTCAGTGCAAGCGCACAGATGCAGTGAGTACAGACCATGAACCTTCATGTTTGTCATGATCCTGGACCACAGAACTCAACAGCCCTTTGGCCATTGACTTCAGTGAGAACTGGATCAGAACATAATTCGTATGTCCAAGCAAAAAGTTAGACATCAATTAGTTTCATTAGACAGATTTTAGAAGTTTTCCTAGTAGAAGAAATGTCTTTCATCTTTATCTAGTAGTCTTATTAGTTATTGAGTAACCTTTTGATATTATGCAGCTCTATGTAAAACAGCAGACACAACATTCTCTCATGCTTTTGACCTGAGATTACCCACAGCTCCACTCGAATTACCTGGCTGTCTATCTTCTGCCTGACCCCTGAAGCGACGCCTGCGGCTACGATTGCGTCGCTGGGGTTTTTTGTCACTATCATCTGCAATTGCAAAGTTTATAATGAACTATTTCTGATCATAAAATAAAGAAATTCTTCAGCAGTTTCAGCATGGGGCAATTAAAATGGCTTCTGTTAAAGACAGAGACTAAGTAAGACAGAAAAGCTAAAAGAAAATTTTATACTGAAAGCATACACAGTAACACAAAAGCTAGATTTTACTTTTTGTTCTTGGTTCATTAAAACATTTAGGCACGTGCTTAATGACCTCAGATTTCATTTATTAAGTAACCATACGTCAAATTTTAGCAACATAACCCAGATTTTTTTTTCTACATTAAGCAACAGATTGTATTCTCATCCCAGTGAGTATTGAGAGAATTTACTAAAGGAAAGTTCTTAAGTAGAAGCTGGATAGAGACAAATTAACAGCTACTTAAGGAGCTTTCCCACACCAAGACTGAGGTTACCAAGGACAAAACAGAACGTTGATCTGACAGTACTGTTTCTATCAAAGCAGCAGTACCAATGGGAAACAACAAGTCAAGTCTTTGGTGTCTCCATCAGACAGTTTTTACAAAAAAGGCACATGAAAAGGCTAGTGGAGCTCAGTAAACAGAAGATTCCATGGCACTGCCACGGAGGGAGTCTTTAATCAGACAGCAACCTTGAACAGAACAACGATTTATCACTTACAAAAAACAAACAAGGGCTTCACTACACTTACAGGGACAACACATTTATTTCTTAGCTTGCTCTGGGACTACCATCCAACCATTTACATACCTAAACCATTCTCATTAACAGAAGCTGTATCAGACTCTGTCATCCCATCCATAAGAACAGCATCTTCATCAGTCCTTCGCCGGCGTGACCTCCTGCGGCGGTTGCTGCTGTGGTGGGACTCGCTGGCGTCCGTGTCCACGGTCTGGTCTGACTCCGTGTTATCCAGCAAGCTGTACGGGTTGCTGTCTGGGTCTTTAAGCACTAAACAAACAGAAAGTGTCCACCTGAGATACTGTAGAGATGTGTAACCATTTCCAGGCTGACTTACAGCTGTGTCTCAAAGTTTCAAACTACAAAGCAACCTTAAGGCAAGGTGTAACACACAGAGCTGAAGTTTTTGATCTCAAACTGGATCCTCTGACTCTAACTCAACAGTAACAATTCTGGGGCACCACAACAGCCCAATCTGCACTTGCACTATTTAACCATAAAGATTTCCAAGGTGACATTTAGAGACCATTTACTCAAAACTGCTAAGTATATAAAACACACCTTACACATTGTGGTTGTGTGGTACTTCTGACACTTAGAGTGTTATATTAGCACAGATTCTGATAAAACCTAACTTCCAATCAATGATTTCTTCTTTCATTCTGTATCTAAACATAAGCTTACCTCAAAAGGCAGCCATAGGCAATATGCCAGAGATTTACCAACTTTGCTAATAACGTTATTATGTGTGAGCAGTAAAGGAAGGAAATTAAGATCACTGTGAACAGAAAATAAACAAAAACCTAAAACACGTTGTGTGACACAGCTACCACACAACTGCATTGAAATCCCAAGGTATTAAGATCATAATGTAAGAATGGAGTATTTTAAAAGAGTAAGAGGTTATACAGAAAATTGCCAGGAATAAAATCTCAAAACCCATTTGGAACACGGTACCAGAGCTAATGGATGACTTTCCACCACGAGGTCCCCCACGCCCACGACCTCCAGACACGCTACGTCCTCGTCCCCCAGGACGTCGTCTGTTGTCACGTTGGTGCCTGCTCTCCCTGTCATCTTCTCCTGCCAAGGACCAGTCACTAAGTTCATCTTTTCTCTCAGATTCTGTTTCAGAGGGATTAGAGAGCTCAGAGTTTGTACCTTGCATGAGAAGGAAAAGAAAAGTGGAAATTAATATGGATTTGAGGATTATATTCTGGTTTCATATCCTCACAGAACTATTCCAGCCAGCACAGCTGGTTATATATGTATCTCATTTTTAAAAACAATATAATGCATAAATATATATATATAAATACTAATATACACACATGTATACAATCATAGGTATATTTTAATATTTATATATACTCATATATAAAAATATATGAACACATAAAATACAGATCAGAAGTTACTTAAGTAAGATTCTCAATTTAAGCTTGTTTGTACTAACATGTGAAATAATGGCTGAAAGTTCACAAAATCTGTAATTTCTGTACACAGATAAACCAAGGATTTAGCAGTGTTTCCTCTCTTTGTCTACACACTGCAGGCATTTGGTGCAGTTTCTAGGCAACTTCTCTGAAATTCCCAAGGACAACTTTGCCACCTTATAGCCAATGGCTGTTGCTAAGCAACCCCTTCTGGATGCTGTAATGCTGCCTGAACAATTTCACTGTTTATATCAAACAGCATCTGTAACACCCGGCCATCTCCGAGTCCCCAAACCCACACAGATTTTTACTACCTGAAAACCCAACACCTATTATTCATTTTAGGTATCCAGGAATCCCCCCTACTACCCAGTCTGGAATATAAAGTTTTAGACCCATATGGCTTAAATGTGATTCTTGCCATTTTGGGAGGAAAAAAAGTACTTTAAGTTTTCCAAATCACAGTGTGTATATATATAAGCAAAGTGAACAAGTTTCCTTACAGTTCAGTCAGCTCACTGGGAAATAATAAAAAATGAAGTTACAAACATCATCATCAGAATCAACACAACTAACACTTGGCATGATCCAGGAAGCTATAGCCAGGGACAGACTGTAAAACCAAAAAAGTGTCTGATTTTTTAACAGAAATGAGCTACATGTAGGTATCCAGAGTAATTTACTGTACCGAAAAAATAACATTGCTCTTTCTTTGTGAAACATGTCTATATAGAAATGCAGTGTCTCCATTTGGACAAGCTGGGGATGTGCACACTTGTCAGGAACTGAACAGTGTTTTTTAATTAAGAAATGCATCAGAATACCTCACCTTAAAACAAATCCAGTTAGTTCCTGACCAAATTAAAAAACTCACAGGCTTTTGTGCTGTCTCCATTTTACATCATTGTGGTTCACTTTTCAGAAATATGCTGCTAAGATGGCCATGATCACAGACAAGCAATTTTTCTCCTTCTCAATCAAAACAGATGATGCTCATTTCAGATTTTTTTTTTAAATTTGTGTCTCCTGAAAAGCATCTCTAGCTCTCTTCCCAGCTTTTGTGATGTCACTTACTAAGTAACTAGTACCCAAGGACAAGATGTTTCCAGCACTCAGTTTGTTAATTTCTTCAGTTTTAAACTTAACTTCAAGACTGCAAATCTAACAAGGTGTTTTGAGCTATGAACAAAATAAAACAGCAATTCTGAATTTCCAACCCTATCTTCACTCAAGTACGCTGAACACAAAGAAATCCAGAGACAGTTTTGGGTTCCAAGGTATCCTGAGGCCTCGCCCAAGGGCACTCACCGTAACCAGAGGTGTAATTGGGGCCCCTGCGGCCCCTGCCCCGCCCGCTGTAGGACCTGGAGCCTTGCACTGAGGAGAGAGTGCTCTCATCAGTGGTGTAACCCTTCTCCTTCTCAGGAACTCGAGTAGAGGAGGGCCTGAAGCCCATTCCAATCTGCCGCAACTGTTCATCGATTTGGAGCCTTTCCAGTCTTAGTTGTTCTACCTCCTACATACAATGAAACAAAAACCATGGAAAAGAGTGCTGACAAATGTCCCTCACAAAACACCATCCCCCACCCAGTCATACTGAAAATAATCATTCCTGTGGGAGAATTAACACCACCTGGCAGGTGACTACAAATAATGAAATTCAAGATGAGTTATCTCTGAGTTTCGGAAGAGATCTAAAAACTTTCACCACTATGCAGAAAACTTGGCTTTAAGACTACTACTACCTTTCTTAATTACTGTTCAGGAAATTTTTCCAGTAAAATTTAGGAAAAAAAATAAGCAAGCTGACAAGGGAGCATAATGCAAACTCATAATCTTTGTTAACATCACAAAGCAACCCCATCTAAACAGGTAATTGTTCTAATACCACACTGTATTACTGGAGTTCTATTAGAAATCCCATCCTTCCACTACAGAGCATTAACCTGACAACAGCAGAACTCGAACACAGACAAAAATTTCCATGTTAGTTCCCAAATGTCCCTTAAAGCCCCGTCCTTTACAGTCTGATTCCTTCTACCCCAACAGCACTAAGTAACCATGACAAGGTATTTACAGGCCCATGATACCCACGGGCAAAGGGTGGGCTCAAGGCAGCAAGCTTTAAATCCATAATATACAGAGGAATAGTTTAACAACTGCAAATCCCACTGAAGTTGCTCAAAAATACTTCAACCCAAGCTTCCTCTACAGATCATCTCTCCCAAAACACACTCACCTTTAGATATGCAATGTGATATTCCAACAGAACTTGGACATTCCCAATGCTTTCTTTAGTACCAACAAACACAAATGGTACCATTCCCTACAGGAACAAAATATCAAAGCTTTTTATCAGGGAGAACATTATCATTGAAATAACGCTTTCTGTTTAAATTATATAAAGAGATCTGTATTAAATTACCAAACTGAGCTAAACAAAGGCAGCAACTGAGCCTTTGGTTGCAAAGACATCTAGAAATAGCTCAGGCTGGAGTGACAGCAATGGCATCAGACTGTCCAGCTTTCCCAACAACCTAGTCTGGAGCTGATGTAACCTGACATCCCGTGTTCATATTCATGCAACACGTGCTGGGTGTGTTTAGCACATCAAGTGTATAGAAGCATCCACAGTTTACCAAGAAGGTGGTTCATTAAATCAACTTTACAAGACCAAGCACCAAGACCAAGCTTTTCCCTTTTGCTCTTATCTATTTAAAGTATGTGGACACTTTTGACACTACCAATCCCAAATTAGTTATATAGCCCAAGTACATATAGGAGAAAGAGTTAAAAAAAAAAAACCCTCTTACTTCAGCAGCAAAAACCTTCCTTGAATTACTTTATATACAATCTACTGCAAGACGCCAGCTTAGAACTAATGCTCTCTATATCCACAGGTTTTGAAATAAAACTGGGCTTGAAAATAAAAACCTAGTCACAACAGGAAAGAATAAAGTACTTACATCTTCACGGGGCAGCTTATTTTCATTGTCTCCTTCAATTCTCACCCTGACGACTCCAGACTTGTCTACAATCTCCTGAATCACTTTTCCATTTTTTCCAATAACTTTTCCTTCAGAGGGCAAGAATGGTTAATTTTGCACCCATGGTCAAAATATTTTAGCATGTTTATTGGTATTTTATACATAAAATCCCCAAAGAATACCCCACACTATGTCAGAGAAAATGGATAAAAACTTTTAAAATTAAACTCTCTCTGTATGCAGAATGACAAGCAGTGATGAAGATCACTCCTGCACACAGGCTTCCAATAGAACCAAACCAAGAGTAAAATGGCATAAGCGTTTTGCAAATTCCTCTTTTAATTTTTTTAATCAAAATTATTTGGACCTCCTGACTATACATGTGCCCTCATTGAATCTTTCCTGACATTTTCATAGTCTTATACATTTGTTGAAGCCTCTTAAAAAATTTTGCCTTTACAATGGACTTGTGTACAACCAGTGCTTTCCCTATTACCATTAAAACACCGATTTTGAGATCATGCATGGGATTCAAACCAAAAAGTTCTTCAGAACTTTTATGTTTAAATCTCAAAAAAAAAAAAAAGTGACTTCTTGGCTCTCTTACTAAACGGCTTTAGCTCTTAGACTGAAGTTATGTGGGAACATTTCTTCATCACAGCCAGATATATGTCACTTAAGAACACTTATGTTTAAATCAGGAGCAAAGGAGGCAGAACAACTTAATAAAAGGGCAAAAGCCAGAACTGGGTGATAGAGTACTCCATAAGGAAATGTTCTTTACAGCAAACACCAACATCATACAAAGTAATGTGCAAAAAATAGTACAAGTTGAGGAGTCCCTTCCTCAACAGCTCAAAGGGTTTTTATCTTTCTGTATTGGAGTCACTGATGAGCACTACACTGAGCTGTGCATCTTCATTAAATGTAGCTAAATATCTGTGTGCCCACAGGTGATGTGGGCAGGACATTTGCCTTCATCAGAAACTGGCATTGTAATTGTTTAACAGCAGCATTTTCAGTTAAACACACTGCTGTGACTTCTGCCCTGATTCTTGTGTGGGATATATTCACATTAATGAATGCTCTCCAAATGCTTCCCAAAACTCAACTTGTAGAACATCAGGTTTAGCAAAATTCCCTGGATTAATTAGATTTACTAACAAGACTGCAGAAAAAAAAATTGTTCATATACAAACTAGTGATTAATTTGCTGAATGTTAAAATGAGCTTTAACATTAGGTAGATGAGAAAACCATGAAGTTGCATCAGATACACAATTTGCACAAGTTATATTAAAAAAACCACCCAAATGAACAAATGAAACCCCATTACACCTTAATCTGGTCAAGTTCTAAAACACTGAAAGTCTAAGTTATGGGAGTTTGCACATGAATTATTTAAATGACATTATTATAATATGCAGGTTCCAAGCCCCAAACCACAGCAGGTTAAAGCCCAGGTTTTAACTTCTCCTCTGGATAATCCAAGCTGTTCAATCAGGTACAACACCTCCAACTTTAACACTGCCTCCATGCCCACACTGCCCACAAGCTGGGCATGGGGAGCAGGGAGCTGCCAGACTTGAGTAAGAAGCAGGATAAGGGAAGGAGAATGAGGGAAGAGGAAAAAAGTTCCCTGTGAAGACCGGACTAGGGGAAGACGTTTGTGTCTTCAAGTGGAACAAAATTAACCTCATACCTTCAGGTGGTTTTCAGTACAAAACCAGACTATGCTACACCTTCATAAAGCTGCAACATGGAAAAATGTCTATTTTGAGACTGAGGCTGAGACTATGAGCACTGCTGATTTATACAGGAGCTCACCAGCATCCAACCACCACCTGTGACAAACCTCAGCCCAGGAGGGAGCAGTACAGGAGAACCGTCTCGTGTCATTCTTGCAACTCAGCTGGAGTATTCCCAGATTAAACTCTGGAACTTAGCTTCAGCACTTTTAAGAAGCCAATGTATTAGATCGTGTTTTTTCACTAGAATCTGAACTTCAAATATTACCATTAAATTAGGTGGTACAAGTCTGTAATCAAGTCAGTTTAAGTGCTAAAATCTTGACACAGTATTAATGCAGGAACAATATATCCAATTTCGTAATAATTCAGATACATATAGTTTTAGAAGATTAATCACTTTCCACTTAAATTGAGAAAGCAAGTATCGTACTGGCACCTAAATCCTCTCTGCAAAGTTATGATTAGGCTCCCCTTTCCCAACTTTTCAAGTTTTAGCAGTATTACATACCAACAAGATTTCTGGGAACTTGAATAAAATCTTCCACAAATTCCAAGTAACTTCTGGCCTTTTTTACTGCATCAGCAGTCTGGAAATAAATTTTAAAAAATGGAATTTATTTGTGAATACAGCATGTTAAGAACAAAACCTTGTAGCAACAGTTGCCAGTCTTCCAAATAAACTTATTTGCAAAAAGAAAAGAATAAAGACAAGATTAATCTAGTTTTGAACTAAATCATAAAGGAATTATTGAGTGAAATGCCCAGAGACAAAATTCAGTAGAAAAGCAAAGCATCAGTAACGAATAAAACTTTTTTTTTCATGTTATTTCAAGATGTTTTGAGATATCAAAATGGATCCCCCATCCCTGGAAGAGTTCAAAGGCCAGGTTGGATGGGGCTTTGAGCAAACACTGCAAGTGATTTTACAACCAGGGCACTCTCTTTCCAGAATGCTGGTTTCTGGCCACAGTTCATCTACAATGCTTTCCAAGACAGGACAGTGGCTCTGGTTACTGGGGAGAACTCCTGTAAATGGTCTCGTGCAGCTTTATTATTAAATTACAGAAATCAACTGAGTTAATTGAGATGCTGAAACAAGAAACAAGGCTTCAAATTAGCAACAGCAGAAGTGTAGAATTAAGGAAAGAATATCAGCATCTAGTCAGTAACAACAGCTTAAGAGCACAATTTCCATTTTACACTAATGCCTCAGCCCTTTCATCTGTCATTTTTAGGCAACACATGAAATGGGAGTATCACCAGCTCCTGCACCTTTTAATCAAATCAGGCAAATCCTAGAAGAAGAAAATGTATAAACCTCTACTTCTGGCAGAGGTCAAAATGATGACAAAAGAAACATGGCCAAATTGGATTTCAAGATAATGACAGCAGTGATCAAGCACAAGAAACAGATGAACAGGAAGCCACTGTGAGGAGCAGAGGTTAAGCTGTATTTGCAGAGCAACCGCTCAAATGGTGCAAACTTAACACACGCTAGCAAGTCTTCATCCTCAATGAATTCTACAAAGAGACACAATTAAGAAAAGAGTTCCTGCCTCAGGTATGTTTATCAATTCTTTCCCAAATAAAGATGAAGGAACTGTGAATGCATTTACAGAAGCAGAGTCAGGACAAGAAAATATACAACTGCCAGAGCTGCAGCTCTCCAGTGCACTCATATGCCTCTCTACTTGTGTCATGGGCACTCAGGATTTTTATGTGAGTACAACCTGTGTAACTCACTCACACCTCAACATGAGTGAGCACATAAAGCTGACTCAAGACAAGGTATTCTCAGTTCCTTGTGGTAGAACATGGATTAAAGACCTCACATGATTCCAGTCACTAGCAACTATCTTTGTTAACTCTGAATTACAGCCTACATGTCCACTGATGCTCTCCTTACTTCACACAGTAGCCCAAACAATCAACACACGTCCATGCTACCAAAGAGTATAATAGAAAAATTAAATGCACGATATTTTTCTAAACTCAACATTATACCTACCAGTGTTAAGAATTGCACAAGAATTGACTGCAATTCCATTTTGACAGTAATGAAGGTCTAAGAAGAACTTTTCTACTTCTGACACAGCTCTCCCTCTCCAGGAAGCACAAGTTTCCATAAGTAGTCCAAGCTACGCTGTCCAAACTCTGAAGTTCATGGGCCTGTGATCCATACAGGCATCACAATCAAAAGTTCACGCAACCATGAAAGGCTCTTGAAACCAAAATGGCCTTGACCAGACAGGGATAAATGCATAAACAGCATGCCATCCAGTTTAAGATGCCTTCTATCCACAGAGGTTTCCAATAGTCTTTAAAACTTATCTTCATGTTTCTTCCCTCAGAGAGCCTGGCCCTGAGCAATGAACTTTTATTTGTATGCAAAACATCAGCTATGGGAAACCTTCAGACCATGACTGCTATGTCAACAACACTGGTTCACTACACCCACACATCTCAGCCTGAAATTGTCTGCCTGTGCATTCAGCCATTAGGGCCTGGCTGGTTGCCCACTGCAGCTGAAGAGAGGCAAAAAGAATAGGCAAGTGTAGCCAGATGCTGAAAACCTTATCATGTGGAATAGTTAAGCTGCCTGGCATTTTTAGAAGCACTTATCACTTCTACGAAGGACAAGGCTGGATGTGCCTAAAGGCATTTTTATTTAGGGGGCATCTGGTATTTATAATCACTGCTGTGACCCTCTGTAAGAGGCTGGTGACAGTCATAACCTTTCCACAAGTTCCAGCATCACATCATTCACATGAAGGAGATCAAAACTGGAATACACTGGACATTCCACTGCATTTAAACTTGTCCCATTCTTCCTCAGGAACTGAGACAAAATTTGCTGGCAGTAGGAGATGAAAGAAGGATCTGCTGCCAACCTGATACCCTGGAAGCATTTAAGGTTCCCAAAAAAAAGGACAATTTCAGAGATATTGCAAAGTACAGAAGTTTGACCTCCTCTCCACAGGATCAACTTCATCTGAACCTCTGATCACAACCAGGTTCTACTCCTGACATAGATGGAGCAGAATTCAAGACCTCCGATTCCTCAAACAGGAGACAACCACAGATTTTCAGACGTGTTAACATCAGAGACTCAGTCGCACCTGTAGAGTTACGGACAAGGGATAAAAACCCTCAAAATATTTTCTGACAGAGCCCTGGTGACAGTGGCATTTTTGTCACTAGCCTTCTGCTTCCTGAATGGATCCTTGTTTTGGCCCAAGGACCAACTATATTTCAAGGCAGTTGTGAGATTCAGAAGAGTCACATAAATGGAATCAACTTGGAGCAAATCATTATTCTGCCAAAGCCAGCACTAAATTGCCAAAATGTAGGAGTTAGAAGCAGTAGATACAGGCTTTAACACACCTGGATAGGTCAGAGGAGCAGACACTACATAGTAAAACACACACGAAGGGGGGAGGGGGAGGAGAACCAATAATGTTCTGAGGGAGAAAAGAAACTCAAACAAACCCATGATCAAGTAAAATAGCAGGAAATGATACTTCTTTCAGGTTGACCAAGGATATAGAGCAAAATGGAGTGATTAGGACAGAACACACCTTATGGAGGTCACCACTGCAACAAAGGCTTGTATTTCAAATAAATGCAGTAGAAGCTGCCACAGTGTCAACATGCACAAAGACACACAACAACTCAGGAGGTGTTTTCTGTTCTTAATTCTGGGTGCAGCTTTCACCAGTCTAAAAGCAGATACAGAGTGAAATGCTCCAAGGATTCATATAAAGCTCCCCCTTACCTCTCCGTAGATTCTGAAAGTACCGGTATCCTCCTCAAGTTCAATGGTTGTAACTCCTGGAACCTTTCTGGCTTGTTGTATGTTACTGCCATGTGTTCCTATAGCAAGTCCCATTAAATCTTCTCTGACTACAAACTCCTCATGAAATGCTGCAGCAAGCTGCTTTGTGCACTGAAGGGAAAACAAAGGCAGACTCATCCACATGCACTCACTGTAATGCACTGCTCTGAGCTCAGTTTCAAGCAACAAGAGCCACAAGCTGTGGCTTTACCTCCAAGTGTTTTGTAGCTTCCTCATTTCTTGACATCAGCATGAGCTTGGTGCGAATGCTGCGCAGGTGCATGTCACTGAGGATGTTCACTCTCTTCACTGTTGCTTCACTGGCAGACTACAGGAGAGAGGGAACCTAAGTTTTGGCTTTGTAAGCAAATACACATTTAAAAGATAAATCAGGAGCCTATTGAAACGAAGTCATAAACATGATCTCAATTTCCAGAAGTTACATGAACATTGCTCTTCCTCAAAACAAAGCATGAGAAATTCAGCACCATCAACAACTATTGGCTCTCACTCATGTTCTCCCAGCATGTTTTACATTAAAGACTTTACTGCTGAATTACACAGTAACCATTTCCCCTTGATGCTGCCCAAACAGATCTTTCTACCATATGCATACTTGTCACTGTGCGTGCAAGTAAGAGAGCTAAGGAAATAATCAAGGACAACACAATCCTGCAAAAGTTCAACTGGATAATATTGAGTAAATGGAGTTATGAAGAAAAATTTAAGCTGGGACAACCCTTTGTAGTATAAAAATCAACACAGAAGCATCTAAATGAACAATTCCTTAATGGCTACACTGAGCTGGTGCAGTTCTCCACAGGGAAAAGGAGCTGTGGGTCAAACTGCACAGTGTAATACAGCATGAAGGGAAGGCTCTGGAGTGGAGGAAGACGACTGACCTCTGAGCCACCTGCTAAAACCAGTGAAAGGAGAACTCAGCTGAGAATGACAAGTCATACAAACAATGAGACTCAAAGCTGCTCCTAAATTTAGGTTGTATGCATTGGAGGCCTTACCCCCAAAGATTAAACACATCTACTTATATTAAATCTCTCCCAATTTACATAGCTAAACAAGTTAAACCATTTTCCATGTACACACACAGCTGGCTACGTATTTCTTATAAATAATATACTGGGAATTCACAGAACATTTACATAGAAGCAATTACTTACCAGTATTATTAGTTGAGCAGTTTCAGCATGATAAAAAATTCGACATGCTCCCACAGCTTTCTTGAAATCTTTATGTGCATTTTCATTAGCACACCTAAGGAGACAAAATGGTTGTTATTTCAACAAGCTGCATCAAAACTGAACACATAATAAGATGATCAGACCCAGGAACATTCAGTAGTTTATGGCAAGGACTGTTCAGAAACAGGAAAGTTTCCATTCTCCTCAAAAAGGCTCCAGTTTCCCTGTGGATTCTATGGCACCAGGGTTATCTGGAAAGCCTCAGTAACAGGCCCACTGTGAAGTGAATCACCTGTACAGGCACAAAGTTCCCACCTGAAAACTTGCCTTCTGTCCCCACCCTGAAAGCTCAGCAGGGGTCCCAGTCAGCAGTTTCTAAATGAGCTACTGCAGCCCTAACCACCCTTAAGGCTCTTCATGGACCTGTAAATCAGCCTCTAAAACAGAAGCCAAGTGGGTCCTTCTCCCCTTTCCATAAAGTAAAAGCCTTCTTGAAATGTGCAGAGCTACTCACGCATCTCTCAGGTCTTCAGGAACATCCACTGTGCACTTGAAGAAGGTGTTCTTTTTGACAGTTTTGTTCTGATTCACAGGTCGCAGTCGCTCGTAAGTGACAATTTCATTGTAAGTGGCATCACAAGCAGCGTATTCAATGACATAAAACTGGGAGAGTTTTTTTAAAAAACAATCACTTCAGTAAGGAATGACAAAGACATAGTAACATTACCAGCATCAGCAAGGAAGCACAAAATAGGAATATAGAAACAAAACCCTAAAACAATTACACATTTCTACACAAATGAGCCTGGACATATTTCAGCACCCCTGTGCTCCTTTACTGAAGTCAGGACACCGTTATCAGCATAGTCTCAGTTCCCCACAACAGCATCTTGGATTGATTTTTCTCATCTCTCTCTCTCAAATACTTTCATTAGCTCAGTTCAAGTTCCAAAACCCAAAATGTTTACTCGAGCTCTAATTCTAAAAAATATCAAACAGAACATTTCTTCACAGAAATATCTACTCTGCAACACTAAAACAAACGAGGTGAATCCACTGATTCAATGGGTAAACTACCTGGGAATCATGTAAAATCAAAATCAATACAGAAACTCCATCTTTTTGGCACACACTGCCAAATTCAGGAGGGCAAGAGAACTAAGAAGATTTAAGTTACCAATAATCTACTCCTATGCTTCCACCCAACACATGCAAGTTTCAAGAAGCTTGTGTGCACAGTATCCCTGCAGCCTGGCTCTATGCTAGGGATGCAGCCTTCTCTCTCCTCCCTTGCTCCTAGGTGCAATTTAGGGGTGCAGCAGTACATTCACCTCTTCCTCCCTCAAAATTGGAATCTGTTTGTCTCAACACAATTTGCCTAATATGCAGAAAAAGTAAATCACTCTGGTAATGACACACTTTTTTCTAATTACAAGTTTTAAGTTTGTTTTAAGTATCATGCAAATTATACAAAGCTGTTTTGAAATGTATCAATGTATCATTATTACCTCAAGTAATATAAGGAACAATAAACACTAAATTACAACTAAATTTAAGAGATCTACCACTACATGCTCTAAAAACTTAACTTCTATAGTTAAAGATAATTCTGGACATCAGAACAATCACAAAGCAACAAATTCTTGGACGCATGGGTTGTTTGTGAATTTAATATTAACTCTACAGAAAAAATCTAAATATAGAACCCTGTTAAAGACTGTACAAAGAAGCCAATATGAACTGTGAGGTTCTTTGCATGGACAATTCCCTAACATAACTGATTTGACAATCCTACACTACACACTGAGGGTGAAAAACCAGTTTTTTTCCTGTAAAAACTAGGAAATTAAAAATTGGTAAAAAATTTTACTTCTATGACTTTTTCTGAAAATAAGCAGCACAGCAAGCTAAGTGATACCAAAATTTCTTATTTTTGTGACATTTAAGAAAAGTCTATTAGCTACAAATTACAAACTATCATTTAAATCAGTTTGTCTCCTTTTATCTTGATTTCTTAATGAGCTGTTCATTCACAACAGTCAACACACAGAAGAATCTTCCTCTGGTAGGTCTTTACTACAACCTTGCCCTTACAGAGCTCAGCAAAAGTTGGTATTTGTTGACAGTTTTTAAACAATACTAGAAATTGGATAATCATTTTTTCTCAATACTGTTTCCTTTGGTTTTAGGAATCTGACACAGCAGAACCATCAAAACACAGGACTCTTCCCACTATGAAGTTCAATTCTCTTGCTGTCACTTCACAAAATAAAGCTTTAATGAGACTGGGTCAAACACTGCCACACCTCTATATGTTCAAGTGTCTGAATCTGCAAGCTACTTGGCAGCTGCAAACAACCATTTATTTATGGTAAAATAAAAACCTGACATATGTAAAAGCAAAGCAAAGCAAAAAAACAAGCAGTGTCCTTCCACTACACTCAGTAAAAACACACACACAAAAACCAACCCACAGCCATACAACAGCTAGGCCTAATTTACAGACAGGTTTTAACCACAGGTGCTTTCCTTCATTTTCAGCACCAAGTTCAATCCACAAAACAGGTTTGTCAGAAATCCTGTCCTTATGCATGCGTTCAGTCCTTCAAGCAATTAAACTGCAGATAATGGAAGTCACTTGCTCAGCTCTGAGGGCATGACCCTCTGCTGTGCAATGCAGCAAAGGTCATTCTAAAGTGGTCACAACTTATAATTCTCTTCTGTCACGTTTTTGTATTTGTAGTACTTTATTCAGAGCTTTTTCATGACAAAGAACTTCTATTTACTGTATTTAACATGAAAGCATGAAATCAGTACGTTTTAAAATAATTTACCTCTCCTTTCATCATTCGAACTTTTGCCAGCCACCAGCCACAAGGTTCTTGGTCATTTGCCCTGGAATAAACCTGGAAATGAAAGTAGTAAGAACCACTGAAAGCACATACAAACATAATTCACTTATGTGCATGTATAATGAAGAAAAAACCACACAACTTTTCTAATTTTCATTAAAATGGAACAGTATTCTACTCTCATCCCCCTGGCACTACAAGGACCGTGAACAGACTTCCTTTGTATAAATCACTGACAAGTCAAAGGAAATTTTTAAAGGAAGACAAAACTTTGGCTAAACACTTTTTTGGGGGCAATTCCTCAGTAAATTCAAACGCTGTCTTCAAGCTGGAAGTCCACGCATAGAACTAGCTCCACAATTCATATTTCTGTTTTGTCCTTGGCTTACTTGATAAACCAAGAACTACTGAAATGAACCAATCACATGACTACATACTCCATATTAAAAAACACTACCAAGGTAATGCATGACCAGCCATAAAACAGAGGACTTCTGAAACCCAGTTTTCCCATCCTTAGGTTTCATCTGCTCCTCATACACTTGCGATAGGCCAAAGTCATTTGCATGCAGACTGAATGAGTTTTACAGCAGCAAGGAAGTAGAAAATAACCCTTTACATCCAACAAAGGCAATGTATTTCAAACAAAGGAATAGAAAAACCCAGCACTTCTGCTACATTTTTTGTTAAATTAGTTGCCCAAAAGTACGACGGTATCCTCAGGAAAGCAAACTCATTACTTTGATTTTAAGGATGAGTACAGAAAAACTCCCAGAAGTTAAACTGAATCACTCATGATACTACGATGAGCAGGGAACAGAACATGCATGTTTTGATTTCTAGATTTAATACATCACTCCTATTAACACTCTCTCTGTAGAACACCATAATTCACAGAGTTTCCTATCAGACTGTACCAGATATTTCATCTGGGTTAAAGCTCTTGTTATTGGAGGAGTTTATTACATCTTCATATCAATGATTTCCAACACTTTACATTCCATGTCAAAAAATAAAACTGCCTACATTTTTTGTCAGAATTAAAACCTTCTCAGCTATTTTAAGTTTTATATTTTGAAAAAACTTCCACTGGCAGTTTTGTTGGAAAACTGAAATGTCACAGCTTCACTGAAATTCTAATAAACCCATGTGTAGAGACATGCTCCGTTTTAAACCTTCTTTTTGGTTATGCCCTTACACCCCTCACCACTGCCTGGAATGGACAAGCAGTTCCAGACCAGGACAGCTCATGAGCATTCACTCACCTCCACCTCATCTCCTTCACCGATTTCTTTCTTGATATCAGGGGGTGGTGGTAATCTGACTTCATTGAAGGGCACCTGGCGCTCTGGTTGCCAACTGCAAGTTGAAGAAGCATTACACATTAATTCTCAAATTTTCCAATTGTTTTCTTTGGTTTAGTTTTGGAATTTTGAGTTTCATTAAAATTCATTCTTTCTATATAATGAGGTCTGTTTTCTTATTGCTAGAAAGCAAATCTTGTAAGCAGAGGAACAACATAATCATGGCAAGTCAAAAGTAGTATCTGGGAAGATATTTAACAACAAAATTTTTAAATTAACCAAAAAATTTAACTAATGGCTTTCATAAAACCCCAGTGAAAGATATTATACGACGTAGTTAACATTCCTACTGCTCAAGTCATAGAGCCCTTATACAGATTTAAGCTCAGCTTTGCAGTCCACTATGGGGTTCATCCATTTCTCCACCTCATATTTAACATTTCAACTGCTTACCACCAAAGTTTTATGTATTTCAGGAAAATCTGACTCCAATCTTCAACAAAACTTTCCACCTCCAAACTTTCTGACGTTCCCCAGTAACAGATTCAGATCAAAACCTATCTTTATATCTGCTTATCAAAACCACCTATTTCTAGGCATACAAAATAAAGGTTTACTTCCTTTGGCAAGTCTATTTGTTTTATTACAGTTGGCTGTACAGAAGTATTTTATTTGTAGAAATGTATGTTTCCAGTGCATTTTATGAAGACTACTGGAGCAATTAAATCCACTGTGTTCTCCTGAAATTCTTTCTCCTTCTACTCTGTGAATGTCACAGAATGCCATCAGCTGTTCCCCACTCTTAGTCAGAAATCCGACTAAAGACTCTACAAAGGTTGAAATAAAACCAGAGGAAAGAAAAAAACCCGTGTTAATTTAGAATATCTGAGGGACTTTTAATGGTATCTGTCAAAGCACTGCAACGTCCACCCTTTCTGCCCATCTGATTCACATTAGACACCAAGAGAATCAGAACCAACCAACTTGTAACAGTAAGGATTACTGCAAGTCACTTGCTTTGCTGACTTTTAATAACCTGCAGACAGAGCAGCCTGCGTTAGTAGAACAAGGCGGAGCATAAGGAGCAAAGGGCACTCCTGCAACTTCCCAGATGAGAAGATGGATACATTTACATGTTTGCTCTGAAACCACAGCTTACACTCAAGTACCTCACTTAATAAAGATGTTATGTATCATATAGTTTTAATCTAGACATTTTAATAAACTTTTTCTTTTAATTATAGTTCGAAAAACAACAAAAATGCATGAAGATTATTAGTGAGGTGCTGGAACACGTCCAGAGAAGGACAAGGGAGCTGGCGAAGAGTCTGGGGCATAGATCTGATGAGGAGCAGCTGAGGGAGCTGGGGGGGGTTCAGCTTGGAGAAAAGGAGGCTCAGAGGGACCTGAGAAGAAACGGTGTCAAGCTGTGCCAGGGAGGTTTAGACTGATAGTAGGAAAAATTTCTTCACTAAAAGGGTGGTCAGACATTAGAACGGGCTACCCAGGGAGGTGGTGGAATCTCTATTCCCAGAACTGTTCCAAGGACACATGGATGTGGCACTTCCATAGTGGTGAACACCGTGGTGCAGGGCTAACAGCTGGACTTGATCTCAGAGGATCAGCCTTTCCAGCCTTGAGGATTCTAGGACATAGATACTTTTTGTTTAGGTTGGAATGTATTTTGGCCACAAAATGTTAATTAAATCACATTCTATTTCTGAGAAATGGTGAAGGGGGCTGGCAAAAAAATTCAGTTGCAATTAAATTGTCCTTGTTGCAAATATAACAGTTACTAATCTCATGGTTTGGGTTTTCCCTTCCCCTCCCTGCCAGTGGAGGAAGCACACAGTGGAAAAGTGCACAGAAGGCTCAGCTCTCAGAATAGGAGTCCAAGTTTTGGTGGCAAAACTTTCGAAGTCCAGAACTGGAGCACCTCACTGGTGAAACGCAAACCAGGGTGTTTTAAGAAATTACTTGTGATGGGATACAAACTACCTACTAAGACAATCTGACAGAACTGATGCCTCAGCTACAGGGCACAAATCACAAAAAAAGGAGGTTCTTGCTTTGTATAACACAGAAGCCTCTCCTTCAGTACAGCTGCTTCAAACTTCAGTGAGCCTCTATGAAACTGTAGATCCATCAAACTCAATATCCAATTTTCCACCTAACAGTAATAAAAGTTTCCAGGTCCTGCATTCGGTCCTTGCCTCCCCACCCTCAGAAAATGTCTCTTAAAAGAGTTAAGGCTACCTGCCCAGAGACTGAGTGTTGCTATGGCCACAAAATCATCATTAGCAGTCTGTGCTGGTACACTTAACTTTGGGAACCTGACAATAGCTGTAGATAAATACTGGCTAACAATAGCAGAAAATGCAAAGTGACAGTTTAGACTGCCTATTGTGGGGTAGATGTGTGTATTTGTTAGTGATTATCACTATCCCAACACTCATGCTCTCAGCACAGGACACTTGCCAATTTTGGTTCCACTAAAGCCCTCATGAATTTAACTCTGTAAAAAGCATACGAATTGATCAGATTTACGTCACAGAATAATCAGACTGTGCACACACTTCCTGATCAGATCTATTTTTAGTCAACAGAACACTCTACATATGCTGCAGCCCATCCTTTTTGAAACATGGCTGCTGCTGCCAGACTTTCTGTAGAACACATGGATGATATGGATACTAAACATTAAAAATGCGTTTGCCAACAATTCAACTTCTGCTATGAGCCCCTGGCACTTCCTTTAGCTTACTTAGTTTCTGACATCAAAGTATGTATTTTAAATGCAAAGAGAATTAATTACTTTTCTTTAGAAATAATACAGATGTTGAAGATGAAACTCATGATTTGTCACATCTTCTTAGACCGTGGATAGAATGAAGGGTTTAATTTTTTTTTTTTTTTNCAGTGCTACTATAAATTATGGTTGCCACCTCATCTTCTAACTGTCTCCATAAATGAAGGACTAGAGAGCACAGGTTAGAAAGAAACAAACACTGGGTTTTGCAGGGTAAACCCCATGATTACTTATGTCCCCCCCCAAGGATTTCTTTTTACACACGTGTATATAGGTACACACACATATACACCTGGGATTATGTCAGCAGGATTATAAATATTGTTTATAAAGACCTACTTGCACAGTCCCTAGCATTACCTTTATTACCCAGCAATCTTTCTTCAAGAAAGGCTCAAAGACTAATCTACAGGTTAGAGCTGGCAAAGGTTATAACAATTTTCATATCAAAAGATGACACATTTTATAGGATCTCCACCTAGTAACTGGAAGAGAAACAGGAAAGAGGATGCAGCTCACAGAGTATTTGGAATTAGCACTGAAATCACCCAGGTAATCCACAGTGTTATCAGTCAGAACACTGAACAAGAGGTACTCATTTGTACTTTACTAACCCATGGATTATCCTTGGCTTGCCACTGCAAGTTCCCAGCAGCACTGCTGTGTTTATATATTAAATTAAATGGACCTCATGGATAATTCTTTTTCAATATTTGCTAACAGATCTGCACTCTTTTCCACTCAAAAACAAGAGGTCTTTTGACTAGATATATATGCATATTTATCTTCCTAATAGTTAAAAGAAAAAAATCACCATCAGGATATTTTTACTTTTCTCTGGTTGAGAATACTGACCAGCATTCCAGACAGCATAGAATTGCTCATTTGAGTACTTCGGTATTTCCATCTTTTGCTGCTTTCGTTTAAGAGTACCAAGCCTGTGCCACTGATTCCTACGTTAATTAAATTTGGCTGTCACACCTATGGGCATCACTAAAGATACTAAAGAATGTACAGGACTGTGTAACTGATGAACTGAATTCTGATACAGATTCAAGAAGGCAGTTCATGGAAGCTGAACAGATTAGTGAGCCTGTACTTCTAGAACTATAGCTAATGAAATCTGCTTCCTCTTAAAGGCAAAACAAATGAAAAAACGAGCAAAAGCACAAAACTGAAATAACCTAATATTCAAATAATTTTTTTAAAAAATAAAATACTTACTTGTTTTCAAATGCAACTGTGAGGGAGTCCTCATGAACATCTTTGATAAATCCCTAAAACAAAAAACATTTTTGTTACAAGAATGCATGTGAAATCAAAAAGGCAGCAATTTCAATACAGCCTGAACCTGAGCTAAGACTACCACTAACACTGAGGTTCCAATCTCAGAAAGCTCCAAAACACACTCCCACTCTTCGCACGAGGTTGCTGATATTCTTAGCTGGCTATTCCAAGATGTGCAGAGCGCAGGGACTGCTCAAATCTGACCAGCTCATTTACAACTGAACTCACTATCAAGAGTTTCTCACTCTACCCACAGGTGTGCACAGGTGTTTTACAGGAACAGAATGAGAGAGATCAGGCAAGGACAGTTACTCCAATAGCTGTGCACAGCACTATGTGCTTCACTGGTGTTCCTCCCAACACAAACTGAATCCTAAACAACCGTCCCCCCCAACAGACCAGCTACCAGTTTGAATCACATTTGGCAATAGAGGCTGCCACACAGCCAGTTACGGTATCATCTTTCAGGTACTAAACTGGGGACTGGATGAGGCCAACTGCCTGTAGGACCTCCCAGGAAAACACAGAGAATACAATATCTCATGGATTTTTTGTGCTCACATTTAGGGGGCATTCATTATACCAAAAACTTAAAGATCAATCTCACAGAGTTATACCCAAGTATCCGTGCAGAAATTAAGCTGCTAGATTTACTGATTAAGGAGGGTAAGCATGCTGAAAAAAAAAATTGAAAGATAAAAAGAACACTATTCCTGCCTTTGCTCCAGCCTGGTATTTGCCCAAACAGAGGTGGTCAAGGAGGACCCTACAGTTTTAAAGGAGTAAGAAAGCTGCATAACTATGTTCAGAGAAAGAAGTTCCAGGAAATCTGCTGAATGGATTATATCCATTTAAGAAACTGACAACTGAGGAGGACGAAGAACATAGCAGCTGTGCAAGCACCACTGAGGTATTATGTGTCAGCTCAGGGAAAGATAAATTTTGACACAGTCAATCCCTCCATGTAATGACGGACAGTAAAGGAGCCCACACTGACAGCTGGCTGCAAAGGGCCTATAAAAACCAATCTCCTTTTACCTGAGCTCATACTCGGCCAATGCTCTGAAAGAATTTGCTCAAAACCCGCTTTTCTGCTCCCTGAGCTTCCCTCAAACCCATGTGTCAGCAACACAAAAGACTGGTTCTAGCAGAAAGCACACTGGTAGCCCTCAACAAAGCAGGTCACCAAAAATCATCTTGTTGAACCACCTAGTGTGCTCCTAATAAAATAAACCCTCTCAAAGGCCATCCTGCCACTGCAGGGGAAGGCAGGCAAATCTCCTCCTTTGAAAGGTGAGCAAGTGAAACAGTTAAGAGTAAAATACACCCAGAATCAGGGACTTTCAGTTTCAAGGAAACTGGATGGGACTATAAGGTTATGTCTGTGTAAAGATGCAAAGAGCATAAAAAATTTTACTGCCTGAAGCATGTATAAGCCAGTGACAGAAATAAAGCAGAACTTCTACCAAATTTATGTTACCAGCAGTTCCCCTCAAATGTACCCCAGCATAGGGACAAATGAACATGGCATACAGTACAGGAAATAGGAGTTTCTTTACTACAGTTTATCCAAATTCTACACAGGGACAAAACATTGAAGTCATAGCACTTAGAACCAACTTCATGCAGTCCAGCGTTCTGCTACATGACAACTTATCAACAGACAGGAGTATTTACAGGGAGAGATTAACTCCCTACTAGAGACAGCCATTTATCTGCATTCCAAGAGTCTGTGATTCAATACTAGTCTCTGCCTCATTATGCTACCTTATTTCATAGCTGAACCTGGTCTTCTATTCCTGTTGCGTTCTCTCAGTACTCAATGTGTTTCTAAGGTAAGCCTATAGTAGTTAAAAATTTATTCTGCAGAACTGAATTCAGTTCTTTCCTTTGCTGAAAAGCACAACTTCAGAATCAAGAGAGATTCCAATTCAGGTATCATAAAACATCTGATTAACATTCAGAAATTAATGCTTTGTAGAGTTAAGAAAGTCCTGAATCCACTGACTACAGATTTCATTAATAAGACAAAAGAAGTGCAAAAAAGGAATCCAACTGCACTGACTTTTGAGGATTTAAGACAATTAGCCCATTACCAGGTGAAGTGTGGGTTTCTGTGTAAGGTACAGACAGGTTTAATAGTCACAACCAATTTTCAAGCTAAGGCCCACTGAAGAATGCCAAAGCTGAAGTGGAACAGTAATAGAGATACAGCTCTCAGCAGACCAACAGCTGACACTGCACAAATGTCAGCTGCATAGGGACAATTTTTAATAAAATCCTAAGTACAAATTCCAGCAAAGAGTCTGTACATTTTACAACACCATGTGGGTTTCAGGAACTCCCTTCACGGAAGGAAGTCTTTCAGTTCAAAGTGTGCACACTGCTCTTCCCTCCCACAGGAAAATGTAATGCAGACTCATTGCTGGCAGACATGTAGGCAGCAACTGCCTTGGAATTACCTGCACAGCTTCTTCACTTGGTACTCCCAAACTTTCACTCCCTAGTATAATCAAACATAATATCTATCAAGTATGCACTTCAGGTCACAAATGCACATATGTAAAGTATCAAATAAAATTACATAACTATTAAATAAGTTTATTGTTGTGAGGCCTGAAAAAATTCTGATTAGAGTCTAACTGTATACATTTACATCTGACTATTATCAATTTCCCTACAGCTGTGGGGACGAGACCACATTTACAGCAACTGAAGTACAGCAGTCTATGAGGTATTATGGACTGTACGGTCCATTTGTAATAAAACTAGAAATAATGAGAATTCAGTACGGCTTTCGAATAGTTTTCTAAGAAATGATTTCATTACCATCAAGAATTATGTCAAAAGTAATATTAGAACATTTTCTAAAAGCAAAACTTCCTGAGTACGACTTTCGTATGGCATTCAACCCTGCCTATACACATTATCAGCTGTCACTTACAACTTCCAGATAAAACCAGAAAGAGATTTCATGCATGTCAGGATGAGATTTAGTGTAGTTTTTAAAGAAGTCTTCATAGACCCTATGATAATTAAATTTTAAAAAAAAGGTTTTACAACAAAACTTGGGGCATTAGGGTATTTTGATATTTCACAACACAAAACAGACTTTATAGTAAATCCTATAAATTCACAAGGATTTTTCCAGAAGAGGCATGATGAACATAAACCAGAAAACTAAATAACCTGGTTTTCAATTAGGGAGTTTTGAAGGAGTTCTTTATTTGTGAGGTAACCTATATAAATAGATTTGCACTAGTCATGCCTGATACTGTGTCAAAAACATTCTCTACTAAATTAAGTAATGATCCATCACCTTAACTTTTGCTCCAATGAACAATGTACTATGTTACTGAAATTTAACTTAGCAGTGTTGCCTAAGACAGATAATGCCAGTTTCTAAGTTTGAAGAGTTCTAAGTTCCTAACATATCATTCCACGTACCTCGGGAAGAGGTAACAGGAGACCACCAAACACATCATCAATAAATACAGTGCCATCAAAAAGAGTGAGGGATTGCAGTATCAGCAAGTGAGCTTACACATAAAGGTTATGTGTGTTTTATACCACACACAAATCTGCAGAGGGCAAGAGGGGAAGAAAAATTGACATGACTTCATCTTGCCAGACCTCTGATTGAGCCTGTGCAGATACGAGTGTCAGTCACTCCGTTTGTGCCGCGAGCTGGATCCCCGGCAGTCCATGTATGCCCTGGCTGGAGCAGCAGGACACTGTACTGTACTACGGGCTATTAATGTCCTGCTGCCGCCACAGCCTACTGGGCTCAGACCTGTCTCTGCCACTCACTTGGCAGGAGCTGAGCTCCCAACACCAGCACCTGCAGAGGGACAGCATGGGAGACCCAGGGGATGTAACCTGGGGCTGGACAGGGTGTGCAGGGTGAACAACGGGGCAGGAAACTCTCAACCAATCACCTGCACCAAAATCACTGCAGCTGAGACTTCCTCATTTCATAACAGACACCCACACACACTCCTTCCCTTTTACCTGGGTTTTGCCCATGGATTTAGGATTAGGATCTGCTGATAACATAAACGGATCAAGACTTACTGAAGTGCCCTTACAGTGAACTGTGCGTCTCTGTGTGTATATGCACATACACAACTTTTTTTTTTTAGAATCCAATTCCAGGCAAAGTCACAAAATCCGTAAAACAGGTAGACACAGTTCAAGTTTCCTCCATATTCTACTTTCTGTAAGTTTATCTGACCCCCAAGTAGGGTGATCCAATGTAAAAACGAGGTGCTGTTAGTTTAGCTGCAAACTTTCTTTCCAGGGACAGCCACTGGGTTGGCCTTTGAGCCACACGTACCTGCACACTAAAACTGTATTAATATCACCTTACCCACTGCCAAGCCAATTTCAAACAGCAAACACTTCGGCATCTGGTACCAAGGACTGTTTCTGAACCAGTGATATAAAGGTCAAGCAGCCTATATCCAATTACCAAGCCTTTCACTCCTTTTCAGATGCAAGAACCCTTGGTATTTCTAACTAACACTGAAACACAACTGTTTCATGTAACAAACACATGAAATAATTATTGCTAAAGGATGTATCTCATGCTGAGCCCCCAAAGGGAAAAAAAAAGAAAATAAAGCAAACAAAATAAACTTGTAAATACATAAACTGCTTCAAAAGAAAGACTGAACTTGGTATTACTTTCATTATAAATGATTAGCTGCACCTGTTTATACAAGGAACTGATAGAAGCAAGCAGCTGTGGCTTACTGAAAAACAGAAACACTACAAGCAGGTATCAGGAAAGAAAAATATCCTGAACTATCACATCAGTTTTAGCAAGCACAGTTTAATTTATGACATTACTGCTTATTTCCATCCACAATCACAATTCAAGGGTTGTTCTGACAGTTGTGCAAGAGCCTCAGCACTGAATTTGTCTCAGTGACTCATTTCTTACTGGGTTCTTCATATGCATCCTCTAAAAGGGCAAAACGTCTGGAAGACTCCCTCCACTGACCAGGTACCTCAAAAATCAATAACCACTCCCACTGGCATCTCCCTTCCATCAGCCTAAAAGGCTCAAGCAAACAGCTCACCAACAGCAACAACTACAGCTACTTCTTGCAAGACCGCACAACTTTTAACTGATCAGGAACAACTTTAAAAATGTCTAAAATTCCCCACCCATATAGATGTAGGGCTAGATGTAATAAAAAATGCTGACAATTATAACACAGTTAAGATCTTTAAAGAAAAAAACCAAAGGTCATTCCAGTTACAGTTTCCTGGTGTAGTAATTGGGTATGAACAGTGCGTAAGCTACACTCCTAAGGACAATTTCCACTCAGAGCAACTCAAGTTGTTTGCAAAGCCACTAATTAAAAACTCTAAGAAAAATTTAAAAAATAATTGTATTTTCATTGATGCATAAAACTTCACTCCCACAGAGCTGCTCATCAAGCTTTGGCTCTACATGTGGAGAAATGGTGTGTACTTATCATTCATCATTTTTTCCCCTTAGTAATATTCTGACTTGTGTCTGCCTTGAGGCCAATGCCAGCTCCCGCTACCAGCATTTTGCTTAGTCCTGTCAGCAGAACCACTGCACCTCTTGAAAGAGGAACAGGCCAACAAGGAAACACTTCAGAACCTGTAAATTAAGGGTTGAGCTCCATTTTAATTCATAGGGTTTTTTCTCCTTGCATAAACAGCTACTACTGTAGAACTTAAAGAATACAAGGGCCTGCAGCACACCAGAGCCCATTTTCCAGCACCGCTAAGTCCCTACAAAGAAGAACACAATGCATCTTCCAGAGTTTTCAAATGCTACTGAAAGGCTCAGTCAGAGGAATCGATCTGATGTTCAATTCATGTACCTTGGTCTTACTGTAAGGCCCAACCTATTTCAGGGAAGCTGACATGGGAAATCATGAATAATGTGCATCAGCATGGCTCTTACTCTGCATACAAGTGAGCTGATGGAGATACTGAGTAAAACTGAAGTTTTTGTCTTGTTCTTCCAAGACCCTCCACAACTGGCAGGTCCAGAGGAAATGGCACAAATGGGAATATGGGAATTTCTGTATGAATGTCAGGAAACTTTTCTTTCTACTGTGAGGGTGACTAAGCAGAAGCACAGTTGTTTGGGAGGCTGTAGAGTTTCCATCCTCAGAAATACTCAAAAGCCATCTGGACATGGGCAACCGGCTCTATGTGGTCCCACCTGAGCAGAGGTGTGGACCAGGTGAACTCCCACAGTCTCTGCCAGCCTCAGCCACCTGTGATTCTGTCAATTACTCCATCATCTTAATGATAGTGAACCATCATCCTGAAAACACTGCAGGCAGGCCAAGACAAGGCCAGGAGCATACAGCTTTCACTCTCTTCAACACATTCTGAAACCAAAGAAATCCAGGTATTTTTGACCATTCCACACATAAAAAAGTCTATTCTAATGTTCCAAAGACAAAAATTTTCCTGCCATCTAGTCCTCACCTAGAAAGCATAAACTTTTCTACTCTCAGGAAGCCCTCACAGCACATTTAATATATGCAAACCCATAACCAGTAGTCTTCAGCAACCCTGTCTGTTCTCCCCTGTTCCACAGCACAAACCCCCCCATTTTTCAGAAGCCCATGACCATTGCAAGCCCCATCAGTGCCATCTGATCTCCAAAGACAATGGGTGCTCAAAATTAAGATATATGCAAAATCTTCCAAGCTGCAGGAAGTGGCTAAACACTGGCTCTGCTGTGTAATGGGTGAGAACCAGGCATAAAATATACAGTAAATACTGTCCTGTTCTCCAGATTATTTCTTTAAAGCAAGTGATAAAAAAAAAGAAACTACAAATTAGTTTGGTGATTTAGATACACAAGTTTAAAATTAGATCATAAAATGCTTACATTTTTTTTTTAATTATCTTGGGATTTACCATAACTGCCCACTGATACATGAAAACTCAAAATGCTTTTCATGATGCATGAATTTTAATGAAGAATATTAATTTTCCATACTAATTTATTGCAACCATAGTGTATACATATCATGTATGGTCTTCCTGCACTTAGGAAGAATTCCCTGTTAAAACTGAAGAGCAATTATTAGAGGAACTAAAGAAACTTTATAATAAAGAGTACCATTTACCATGGTCATACCTCTAGTAAGTACTGAAAACCCACTGGAATGCTCCAACAGATTTAACCACTACATTTGCTCTACTGCAGCTAAGCTGCAGATCATAGTAACAACTCCTTAAAAGAAAATCTCTCATGTTATTGTCTACATAATTATTTTGGTTTTTCTCTCTGTTGACATAGCAGGATCTTTCTGATCTCATTTACCTGGGGTTATGCTGTGCTAATTAATCCAAATTGAGGCTGTTCTAAAGGGAAACCTCAAATCTCATCCCATCTTACAAATTCTGCTTTTTCTCTTCTGAAAACATTTGCCACCTTCCATGGAGTGTCACACAGCTTAGAAAAGATGAGCCTCTTGTCATTATCTTGCAATGATCAATGCTACTGGTGCCCAAAATAGGACACTTCCTAAAAGAGACTGACACACCTCTTTGCTTTAGGTCACTTTAAACAGCAAGTGACCTAGGAGTGTTACCTAGTTCCAAAAGAAATGCAAAACCTCTGCCTTCCTCAAGAGTAAGACTCACAAAATGGAGTCACTGACACACACACACACACTTCACTGCATTTAGCTCACAAGAATAATCTTCTAAAGTTGTGTTTGTTTGAATGAATTGGTTAGGGTTTTTATGGGGGGTGTGCGTTTTTTCCCCCTCCACATTAACAGTGGACTACTCTGAGTTGGGGCTTTGATCATTGTGCATCCAATCATTCTAACCTGCCTTCATCCACCATCTTCACCACTGGACTTAATCCCCACTTCACTGATCTCAAAGCCATTATGCCATTTTTTAATTAAAGTTCAGCTTTTTAAAGTCACTGTTCACAGGGCTAAAACACATGATGGTGCTAATCCAAGGCAGATAATTCTCACTGATTTAGGAGGAGATGTCATCCTTGCAGATTTTAAAATCAGGCTTATTGTAGCAAATTCTGTGCACACAGATCCCTTCAATCCAAAAATTCAGCACACCTCATACTTCCATGTGTCTGACATTCCTCTTAGCAGAAGAGCAACTGATTCATCATTTGGAAAGTTGTCCAAGATCACAAGGTATAAAATGGAAAGCTAAGAAAAGTGTTTCCAAATTCTAGGCTTCTTAATGCTCAGGGGAAAAAAAAATCAATTCTATTTAGGAGCATCCTGTTCTGGACGCAAATGATTCTGACGTGGGCTTCTGTGTGATACTTCAGGTTCAACAAAAAACATCCACTGTATAAAATTTATTATCTACTCCTTTTGGTAAAAATTTCAGTGGCTTCCCTACTAGGGATGCAGTTTATGCCACTGCATTCTTTCCTCATAAGGGTATCTCCCATCTGTCTTGGCCAGTTGAAAGAACTAACTCCTGAAGTCAGCTGGTTACAATCCCTTACACCCAACTGCCTCTACATACTGTACAGTCACCACATGATTCCCAAGCCAAATCCACAGCTGCACACAGGAAATTCTGAAGGGGGGAGGGGGAATCGAAAGGGCCAGCCCCACACCAAGTGCAGCATTGCCTGTGCAATGCCACACCGTGCATGTGGTTAGGCACAATAGCTAAAGAGAGTCCCGAGATTAAATCCTCCCAGAACACAGCCACGCTGCGTGCTCACAATACTGGCTGGAATCAGCCCTTCTGGAGAGGAAGACAGAAGCCTACTGCCATAAAAAGAGCTGGGATTCTTAAACATCTGAAGCCAGGCTTAGGGGAAAATGACTGACAGGCAACAGCTGAGAGTATTCTGCATTGATCCTGTACCATCCTGACATTCCGGGGAGGGTGATGGTGAAGGAAGATTTCTGAAGGCATAAATAAACTCGAAATCCTTAAAAGAATTATTTAAAAGCTTTTAAAATCATTATTATCGCCCTGGTTCACCCCATCCCACCCAAAAGCCCTTGCATCTTCCAACACCAACCCCCCACACGCCCACCCACCCTTCCCGAAACGAAGGCTCAGGGAAT
>VXBC01005846.1:703178-761516 GCA_013399945.1 Ploceus nigricollis
GCGTGAGGGGGGCGGCGGGCGTTGCGTGCGGAGACAATGCGGTGCGGGCACGATGCGGGGCGGGCCGCGCTTTGCAATCAGCGCCGCTCAAAAGGCCGCGCCCGAGGGGGCACCTTCGGCTCCCGAGCCGCCGCCCAGGGCGGTTAAGATGGTGCCCGACATCCAGCGCCCGGCTCGGCTTTGTCCCTCACGGAGCGCCGGCCCCAGGGTGGCCGCCCTGCCCCGCCCTGCTCACACCCCGCCGGGGCTGCCCTGCCTGCCTTCCCCGTGTGCTGCTGCCGACAGAAACAATAAAAAATAAAAACTCCCTGTGATGTGCTGGCCCTCACAACACACTGGGGAGCGAATTGTGCTGTGAGCTGGATGCGCACATAAGCTTAGTCACGCAGAGGCTGATGAACGGCCTGTACCTGTGCCAAATCCATGTGTTTTTGCAATAGCTTTAAATATAGAACCATAGAATCATTTGGGTTGGAAGGGGCCTTTAAGATAATGAAATTCAGCCATGAACCCAGCACTAACCCCTAAACCACATCACCCAGTGCCACATGCAAGTACCTCTTAAACACCTCCAGGGAGGGTGACCACCACCTCCTTGGGCCACTGCTCCAATGCCTGACTATCCTAACCGTGACATTTATTTTCTGATATCTAATCTGAATCTCCTGTCTCAGCCTCAGGCCATTTCAATAGCAATGCTTTCAAATGCTCTTTCTGCTGATCTTTCCCATTGGGCATCAGACCCAAATGGCCAGGAGTCCATGATGATATTTTACCCATCAGATGTTTTCATTTTTAGTTTCTTCATGTTAATCTTGCTTTTGTGCCAGTTGTAACCATGTCTGTCAGATGGGCGAGGATTTTGGATAGTAAAGGCCAAATAGTGTTGAAAAATATGGCTACTGGGTAAGGAGGTGCAAATGGTCAAAGAATGTGCAGCTGTGGCACTTTGGGACACGGTTTGGTGCTGAACAAGGCGGTGCTGGGTTGATAGCTGGACCTGATGATCTTGGAGGTCTTTTTCAACCTCAGCGTTTCTATGGTTCTGTGATCCTGATGTGCCATAACTGAAGGAAAGATATGGGTCCAGCAGCATGAATGTTTTTTCCCATGCTGTGTGCACAAATATTCCTAATTTTGAATAATATTCCACATAAATTTTGGAGGGTACCTTTTATTCTAATTTTTGTTTTAATCTTTATAAATTACCCACAATTTATTCTGTTCATGGTGCCAAGGCCACACATGGGCAAGAGAGCCCTTCTTGAAAAAAGTGCCTCCTTTCCTGTTGGCAGAGTCCACTCAGGATTTTCCAGGATAAAGGAAGCAGATAATATGAAGCAAACAGTTGTGCTACAAAAATTCTACGCCAAAAGTTTTCATTGCCCCAAGACTGAATAGACTGAGGCTCAGTTATTCAGCTACCAAGACACAGAGACTCAATGTCAACTGCTAAAAAATGGTGTCTGGGGTTAAAAAAAAAAAAAAAAACAAACCAGAAATAAACTATGCAAGAGCTGCTGTCCTTAGGAAAAAAAACAGGACGTGGATAAAAAAAATTACTCCAGAACCGCATGAGGTGCCTGGGTGTCCACATTTGCAGAACTGAGGGACAGTTCTGGGCTTTAGTGATAATGAGGACTGGCTTGAGCAAATGCAATCTGCATCTGAATTTGCCTGATAAAGTTTGTTTTTCTGGAAGTGTGAGGATGATAGTGGTTAAAGGGACAGGGTTGTTTACATGTGAATTTTGAGGCAGACTGCTGTGCCTGGGTTAAATGGGGGTAGAAAAAAGCTTTAGCAGGCTGTGGGCCATAATAATTTGCAGCACATCTGCCAGAATGTAGATGATGAATCTGTTCTAAGTTTAGTTTTCATTGAATGTAAATTATGAGTAACTACTAAATTAAATTGCTTTAAACTTTTACTGAAATAAGAAAAGGGAGGATCCACATTCAAGAACTCAAGAATTCCTCTGATAATAGCTACTTAATATTTTTTTTCATGAGACTTTGTAAGGTTTCATTTTCGTTTCATTATTTGGTTTCATTTTGCAACACCCACAGTGAAACTGCCACTTTCATTTCCTAGAGCTGCTGTGGTCCAGGAGATACTTTGGGTAACTCTGGTTGAGCCATTCTCTGTCCTCTCTGAAAACTCCACAGCTCAGGAGGCAGAGCAAGCTGCATCATGCCAGAAGGACACTAAGTCAGAAGCTGCTGGATCCTGGTCCTGGAGACCCTTGGTTGGAAACAGCAGAAAAAGGGTTCCCTTATTTGAGTAAGAAAAGTGAAGGGTGAAGATTAAACACTGAAGGATTAGGATGTTGTCTTCAAATACATCAAGGCACACAGAGGGGATAATGATCCAGGAGGGACTGAGGCTGTAAAAGACAGAAACATTACTAGCAAAAGGACTTCCCAAAAGGTATAGACTGACCATTAATCGACTTAGTCTGGAAAGAAGTTTACAGTGGGAGATTGAAAAAATTTCAGGAACAGCCTTTCAGAATGAGTTAATGAAAGTTAGTAACTCCTGCCTACTTTATTTAGGATGGAAAAAGCATTTATGATGGTGCTATAGCATGAACAATATAAACCAAATTTTCAAGAGAGAAAACTTTGCCGGCTTTGATTTCAACAAATAAACAACCAGCCCACACTCCTATCCTTTCAAATGCCATTTTCTAAAAGTCAGGAAGTATGTGGACATACTAGAGAGGGTCCAGGAAAAAGCCATAAAACCATTGAAAATGTAACTCACAGTGAAACAGTATCATAGCAGAGTTTTCATATTTTGAAATAGTGACTTTTTGTCCAAAATATGGTATCATCCAGGTAGGAAAAATATACAAGCATTTTTAGATTCCTATCACTATCAATTTTTAAATCAATGTTGAGTATGCTCTAGTTCATACATGAATTAATGGAATTATCTGTGTAACTGAAGGTCACAATGGAATTGTCATTCAGGGACCTTCTGACATAAGACTCTGTTAATGTTTACCTCAGCCAAAAGTGGAAAAATTTTAGCTATTTTCAAAGACTTGGGCAAGACTGAAATCAACAGTGAAGTCAACAACATAACTGTGGTCTCTTAAAGTAAGATTAATTATTAAAAAATGCATACATTGATGTTCCTCTTATGCTACTAGTAGGCTGAAAATCTGTTTGAAAAAAATGTTGTAGTTTTAAGCTATCAGTTATTTTGCTGCCAAATAACTTGAGTGCCTTTTCTGATACAGAACAAGGGTAATTTCTCTGTTTTTCTGAGCACATTTCCTACCTTTCAGCAAAATAAAAACCCAGAACCATCCTGTCTTAGCATATTTTGTAAAAAAAAACAGGTAAAACCTAAGGTCAACTAAATTCAGACTTATGCTCTCACAGTATAACAACCTGGGTCTTCCATTCAGTGAAGGGAAGTGCTGACACTTAGCAACTCATGCCATAAAAATCAAAATAATGATAAAAAATTAATCTAGCTTCGCCTTTAAGTGGGTAAAAACCTTTTTGCTTCCATTGCTCATTCTGAAATTTTGGCAGAAGGCTGATGACTATGTGAGGCATCCATCCACAGACTTCCAACCTTAGCAGAAGCTTAGAAAACAGGGAGCACGCTCTGTAAATTATTATGCATCATTAATTCTTAGTGGAGACAAAAAACACAGGTAGATATTTGAAAGATATAAGATCATATTGGCCTCATGTCTTACCAAATGACAAAACCACATTCCAACTCAGCAAAAGTCTTGGAGGAGTTATTTCGGAAAGTGCTTCCAATTTTGCTCATTTATGTGTATCTTTTCTTTGTTCTACAAATTGTACTTGGGTGGCAGAAAGAAGTCTGTGAAACTTGTAAAATTGCTTCCAGTAAACCTGTGCAAGTAGAAGAACAGAGGATCTGATGTCTTGTGGTAGGACACTGGTATAAAGACATATGACCTCGATACAGATCATCCTGTTGGGCTCGAGAAAGGGCCTGTAGTTGTAGAAAAATCCCTTAGAAAAGCTTGTGGTTTTATTTGATTTGTTTTGTTTTATACTTCACTGTGATTTTTGTCCTATTTGAATATTGAGCTGAAGAAGAGTCTCTACCATTTTTCATCAGCCTTTCACAACTGCATTCCTGACCTTTTCCAGTGAATGAATTTTTGTCTGGATGTTGGTTTGCTGAACCCCCCATCTGTGTCCAGCCACATCTGCAAGTGCTGTAAGCAGACACCACTTCTGAAAATAGGACCCACAAAAGGTGTTGCTAAGTGAGTTTATGTAAAAACATTTTTGTGCAGTTCAGTTTTAAGCCCTCTGTCTGGTATGGAAATCGGAGAAAGAATAAATCATAGGTGTTCCTATTATTGTAAATGAACTTTTGCAGTCATTTACACCTACCTTTAAAGGGAAAAACCTCTGGAGCCAATTTATTTTTTGTGTATTATAGCTGATAGCACTCACATTTATCACATTTGTCTGGACAAAATGAACTTAAAATGATTTGCAGGTTTAGGGTTAAAAATCTATATTTAGAAGATAAAAGGTGTTAAGAATCCACAGAATGCAGTAGGTATTTGCTATTGTATTCTACTTCCTGTTACTGCAGTCTAAAAAAGAAAAAGTCACTGAGCTGATTAAATTAGATAAGGAAAGCATCAAGAACCAATATTAAAAATGGTTTTGATTACAGTCTGTTTTTATGCTGAAGTAATGATGAGAAATGCCATTCAGGTTTAATTTGTTCAAAGTCCACAAGATAATATGCTATTCAGCAATAGAAAAAAATATTCATCCAGGCAACAGACTACTATGTGAAAGTAATTTCATGCTGAATGACAACATATGAACCTTGTTTTTTCACACTGGTGAACTTCTGCCTTACCATTGCTTTACTGGTCTTCCCATTTTTGTCAGTAGCAGCACAGGAAAGTAAGGAAAATAAAGTGCAAAGTTTGATGTCATTCTAAAAGCAACAAAAAGCACTAGACAATGCCTGCTGTAAACTCAATATTCATCCTGGCAACGTGCAAAGAAACTGCAGAATCATTTAACTGAAATTTTAATGAACTCCAGTGAGAACACTGCTGTTTAATGAACTTTGTGCAATGAGTGGGAGCTCATCCACTCAAAATCCAACTTTTCATGGGGTTGGCTTCATTTGCTAATTTTCATTATCACTTTGCATCTGCCTCTTCTGAATGCTGGTGTGGATGCAGCTGGTCCAAGCTAACCTTGTGCCTGATTTTGTTCCAAGCCAGGAAGTAAATGCAGTGAGCTCCAGAGAGACCTTGGTACTCCTCTGCAGTTGTGGTGATGTAATGGTTTGGGAAAACCTGCCACAGAATTAACTTCAGGTGTCCAAGCACAGAAGTTCTTGTCTACAAGTGTTAGGAGTTATATCCTTCTTATCACTCTTGCCACCCACAAAAACCCAAATAATTTCTGTCTTCTGAATACTTTCAGTGGAAACCAGGAGAAGAAAGTAATGTTTTTCTTTATAACTAATCCAATTTTGGTCCTTGTTTAGTTCTCAGGCAAGTCCAGACTACCTTTGTTTTGACTTTACACCTGGGTCAACTTTTAGTGTCAGTGTCATGTAAAGAGATATTTGCATTTCTGGTGTGGGACTGGACCCAGAGCAGGGTTTCAGGTAAAGTAGGTTTTTGTGATATGAGTTGCAATCACCAAAATGTGCATGTTTAATCCCTGGTTCTCAGTATTTGTATTTCATTTCCTAAATTTGGGGCCTGCTCTAAAGAAGAGACAATGAAGCCCTGAGCAAAATTTGTGAGAGAGGGTGGACAGTGAGCATGTTGCTTCCATAAATACATGATCTGAGGTACAGAAATTTAGTGCTGCAGGGCATGAAAACATTAAACATTAGCACTTAAACAAAGGTGTACCTGAAGCAGCAAAGGGATGCACATCCATCCCAATGAAGAAATGCAGTTTGGAAGAGAGAGGAGAGAACTTAGAGGTAGGAAGAAGTTAGCAATGCATCTGTGTGAAACTCAGCAAACGAAATGAAAAACTTATATATTTTCCTAGAGGATTACCTGATATAATCTAAAGCACAAAATTATTCATTGCAAAAGGAGATCAGTTGTTAGCTCAAGGCACTCTGCTGTTGAGAGTTCTGAAAGCAGGTTTCTGTCTTGACACATTCTACTTTTTGAAGGCTCTGATACAGCAAAGTACTTTGACAGGTGTTTTATTTAGCATCTAAATAGAAATGATATAAGAATGACTTAATAGTTGGCTTAGTCTGTGCTCTTCTGGAAAGGAAGGAATTGAGAAGAAAGTTTTCTTCAAATTTGTTGGCAGAACAATAATATAAAGCATTCTGTGTACATGTATTTTCTGGTTTCTCTGAAAAGTCCCACCTGTAGAGCAACAGATATATGTTACACATATAAATTACATATGTATGTATTTGTTATGTGTTTGTCATTATGTGCATATGTAAAGAAACTGTTGATAAATAAAGAGCCTGGGTCCCCCAGGAACAAAGATAAGCATTTTACAAAGTACTAGAATGTTGATATGTCAGTGTCGGGATCTCAGCATGAGTTGTTCTCCCAATATGGATTGCATTCAGCCCCCTCAAAAAACCAGAGGAACCTTTTCTGTTAGTCTTAGGCACTGATTTAAGAAATGAAATACTAATATTCAGAGTAAGGGATTAAACATGTACATTTTGGTGATTGCAAGAAGTAGCTGGTAACTCGCATCATACAAATCTAGGTTCCCTCAAACCCATCTGTGCTGGTAGATAGATAGGGTGAGGCAGTATGGAACACAAAGTAGCTCAGTGAAGGGAGTTATCAAGAAGTTCAAATGTTTCCTGTGGCTTCTGTAAATGCTTTTTCAACTGAGGTGACCTTCCTGTGGTACGTGGGTTGCAGTTGTATCGCAGATGCCATTGAAGAGGGTGGGATAAAATCTGGACTCTCGCCTTTTTCTTTTTTCCATCTTTCTAAAAATACCATTCTATTAATAGCATAGTGTTTTCCCAGACTGCCTGTCTGTTGAGATGAAAAAGGAAACTCGTTAAGCTTCTTTGGTGATAAAATAGACAGTTGTGATAAATACAGCAAACTGACCATTCTTTTGATCTAATCAGTAAAATTATTGCATGAGTGCTCAGGATGTCATGCCTCTGGCATGCTTCCACATCCTTTTTTCAGCTGTTTGATCCCCTGATGCCAAATGATGTTGCCTGTCTGGCATATTAGACACTGCAGCACGTGATTTCACCAGTGATTTGTTGCCATAGGCTCATCAGCTGAGCCTGAAGGGCTGAGGTTGCTTTGACCTGCTCTTACCACAGCTGTATGTGCCTGCTTGTTTTGTTCTGTCTCAGTGGAGTGATATGTCCAGCCCTGGACTTTTCCTGCTGGATTTTGGAAGGGAGTTCCTCTGTTCAACATTTAAAATGCTGCTTTAGACAGCAGAAAACAAGTGGCTTATTGCAACTACATTAGATCTGATGAAGAGGCTGAGGGGGATTAGTGCAAATGGGTGAAGTATGCATGAAAATAAACAAGAAGGAGGAAAATGATTAAAAAATCAAAAATAGAGGGAAAAGAACAACAGAAGAAAGAAGAGTTCAAATGACAGTGGAAGAAAAGTTCCAAATTCAGGCTTTCATGAAAAAGGGTTTGATGAATGAAAAAGATGAGGTAAGAAAAGAGGCTAGATGAGTGATAGATGAGGGAAATCAAGAGAGAAAGAACAGTTCTGGGGAAAACATGAAAATACACGATGGTCACTTGTGATATTCGCATGCTTTTTCTCACTAAAAAAGAATGGTAGAAGAGATGGTTGCAAACATGAACAATAGAGACGCATAAGATTAATTCATATCCAGCATAATGGTAACTGGTATTTTGAACATCCAAGTTAAAATCTACTTTTTGCCATCCTGGGGCAGGAATTGCCTTGCAGTTCTTTTACTCTCTGAACTGTGTGCCCATGTCTGTAGTGTTCACATGTCTGTAGCTCCTAGTCAATGCCACATCCCATCACGACACTGGAATAAACTGGAATGAAGTGGTATTTGCATGGGAAGAGGCACAGCCCCATAATGCACCCAAGGAAAGATTCTCCACCTCTCAGTTGGGTCTTTCACCTCTGAGGGGCACCGAAGCACAGACCCAGTGTTTGACATCCTTGTGTGTTAGTGTGAAGTGTAATTCCAGCTTTTGCTGTTGAAGCTGTTTCACTTCCCAGAAATACTTTAGTGCTCACAAAGGTACAGAGCATGTGACAACAACTATTTAGAAGTAGTTACATACTGATAACAATCACAAATACAACAGTTCTTCCAGTATAAAATAAAAACATGCTTATCCAAATCAGTTTACGGAATGGAAGTTTCAAAAAAATTTAAAAATATCCACTTCTTGAAAGCATTTTGAGCAACTTTTAATTTATGTGGCAAGGGTTTTAAAAATTTAACATTTTTATCATTAAGTGACATTTTATTTTAAATTAAAGTGACATATGTTTTCTAAATGTGTGACAATAAAACTTCATGTCTTAGCTACCTATACTTGTTCCCTGAGAAAATAAAGTCTCAAATACCCTAAATTCCACACTCCAGAGCAATTTAGATCTCCTTAGAGATCACAGTTTGAACTACAAATGCAATAAGGGCTGCATCCTGCTGTAACTGAAATCTTTCCTAAGTCTACTTCTGCTTTTCAATCTCTCTAATTTTTCATTAGATCAAGAGTCACACATTTTTGTTGGCAGTAAAGCAATTCCAATTTGAACTGCCTTCTGTCTTCAATAGGAATTTTCCCAAAGTACAGAAATAAAAATGTAAAACTTTGCTGTGTTTCATTACTTTCATTCTTTTGAACATTGCTGCTCTGAAAGCTCTGTGTGAAATTATTAGAAGACGGGTTTTGAAATGCTTGTGAAAGTAGATGCATATATGGGACTCAAAGGGCCTTATTTAAAAAAGAAATTTGCCAGTTACCCAGATCTCTGGTTGGTTATGCCCATTCAAGGATACAGAATCCATCATTCCTATGATTATTTTTACATCTGAACTTTTTTTTTTTAATACTAGATAGACTTGAAACTTTCAGGGTCATTTGCCCAGCATGTAGTTGAATGTCCTGTGCTATAGATTCCAATTAGCAAGACCATGTTCAATGGTCCTACACCACCAATGCTGTCTAACTGCTTTCCACTTGGCTTTATATGTTTCTTCTTTGTTGCAGCTGCAACCAGGTCTATCTATCCTTTGATAGAAAAATTTCAATTACCCCAGGGAGAAGCTTTTAGCTTTATTAAGCATTGAAGTCTACACATTTGTTCTTCTGTTGAAGAGCAGTTCAAAAGGAGACTTTCTGAGGAAGTAATCTGATAAATTAGGATAAATCTTGTGGACTTTCACTGCTAATGTTTTTTCCTGTAGTCTGAGCCTAAGATTCTGCCAACTCAATGTACAGTTAAGCATTTCTTTAACACTTTTAGCCCCTGACAGATGTTTCTTATACTTCACAAGTAAATGGCTCTTCAGTGTTTTTTGAGACTGCTGTGCTCTCAGCATAAAATTGATGGCACAGAAGGCTGGAGAGCTGTGCTCCAGCCTTGATAGACAGTGACAGAAAACTGTTCCCATCTGGTAGCTTTGTGTTGGCCTCTGAGTAAACGAATGGTTTCCTTTCTGAGATGAGGGGTGTCAACTGCCAGCTCCTGGCTGCCAGGAGTGACCTGGGTTATCTCAGGAGGAGCGAGGCCTGCACACACCGGGGCTCTCGTCTGCCCTCGCTTTGTTCCCGTTGGCCTCTCAGGGGACTGGGGTAGCCAAGTGATGTGGAGGAAAGCTGGCAATAACACTGATGTAAGTCACATCTCGCTGGAGAGGAAAAAAGGAGCTGCTCTTCCTAATGCTGTTGATCTTGTGTTTTGCCTCCTTGGTGGGTTCATTTACACAAGTAAATAAAGCTGTCGTTTACGCTTTTTAGTGTTTGAGAATTCCACAAAAGTTTCACGTCTCAGGTTTGAAATCGAATCTCTTATTATTGTCTCTATCTCGCAAATTAATTTATTATTGCATTTGAAGTCCTAAATGCCTCTTGAGAGAGCTGAACATACAGTCTAACAATCTGCCCATAAAGAGCAAACATGAGTTACACATTTAAAGAAGATAATCTTTCAGTTGTATGGAAATCCTGTCACTCTTGCTTTTCTGTTTAAGCTTTATATAATAAAGTCTTTCTCACTGTTTTCAGAAAAGTTTTGGTTCTTGCTCACTCATCCCTGTTCTGTGAGGCAGAAGAAAATGACACATTAAATCAAGACTGCATAAAGGGGCACAAAACTAAATTAAATTAATATCACTGAATTAGAAGACTAGAGTTCTTGGAGGAAATAAATTTTTCTAAAAATCCTGAAGAGAGAATAGGGAGGAAACAAATAAGTATTGAGAGAGTTCTCCAAACACACAATCCCACCTAGGTCTGAAGCTACAATGTGCTTTTTGGAACACTGTTAAGTTACAGCCACCATCAGTTTCAAACACAGGTAGTAGAATTTACGTAAGCAAATCTTGTCTGGCTAAATACTACCCCATAAATATACATATTACAATCTGTTATTAATACACAAAATTATATTGTCATACTACATCAAAATACTACAAGCAGGGATTTTGGGTGAATTACCACTCCTCAATTCTGTGCATCCATCATAAAGCCAATATGCCACCTACATCTACATTCCAAGACACACACATCCTCTCCTGTCCCTCAGGACTTCTTTGTCAGCAACTCAACCAACAACAAATACTCCCACTGAAGCCAAAACAAAATTGAATAAGAAAGAAAAGAAAATCCCAGAACTGTTTGCTCTCTCTTAGGAAAACACCATTTCATGGTGCAATAAGGGTATTAAGACTGGGGCAAAATAATTAAGATTACTGAAATTAATTCTATATCAAAGTCCACAGAAGGACTCCTGTTGACATCAAAGCTTTGTCTTCTCTTTGATAATGAGATTACACTTCATACTTGATTTTCTACATATTCTTCTGTACAGAGTAGATGTTTTGCCACTGTCGGTTAATGATTCTGCACAAAATTCAATTTGTTTAAAAGCAAAGGACATCTTTTTTTGTGCCACTGGGCTTGGAAAACCTGTAACCCAAGACCTGACACCATAACCTTGGACCTGAAACTGTAGTTAGAACTTGTGTTTCCAGTGTTCCATCATGTGCATACATATTTTATGCATTTACTTCCAGTTAGTCAAGACTTCTCTGTTTCACATTTCAGCTTGTATCTACCCAGCTTCATTCAATTCATTTGTATACATGTATTGTATACATTAAATGTAGTATATAATTCTGTTGAAAAGACAAAAAAAGTGGAAAAAAATGGTCTCTCACTCACCTATTTGAGTCTGGAAAAATTAGCTGAAATAAAATCCAATTCAAAGGCCGCAGCTAAGACTGAACATAAAGGGTTAACTTTTTAATGAAAAAAACATATCTGCCTATCCCCTTATCAGAGCAGAAATATCATAAACCAAAAAATCAATCATACTTTGGTACTTTCCATTTTCTGAAGGCTCTGGTGACATTTTGACATGTAACCTTTGAGAGAAGACTTGGTAAGCTCCAAGGGAGTACTGTCCTTTGAAGCTGCGTTGGGCTTAGGTGCCAAGTCACTCTTCCAAAGTTCAAGGTATTTGCTGCTGAATCAGTCATTGGTATTACAATTTTTGCAGGATTAAGAGAGAGAAAGCACTGGAGGAAAGTCTTGCATGTGCCAGACAGACACATGCCTATATTATGTTGAATTGTTAATTTTTAGCTATCAGCAAAACCAAACTAAGAATCTGTGTGTTCAGCTGGGAGTGTTCATGTTTCAAAGATAACAGTTGATTTCAGTATGAAATGCTGAGAGATTTTTTCTTCTCCTAGGTTTGAGCTCTTCAGTTCAAAGCATGAAATTTTTGATGCTTACATGGACTGAAGAAGATCATCATCTCAGCCAGGTTACATCTGACCTGTAGTTGGAGAAGGCCAACTTCATTCTCCATATGTGAAAAGACTCAGTCCATTGCAGTCTAGCACACAGCTCTTATGATATCAGTCCATAAGGTATTCCCACCATAGCTCCTGCCATTCACCTTCCCTGCCCACACTCTTTGCAGCTGCCTATGGATACAGCAAATGAGGTCTGTAGCAGGGCCTTAGGGGAAATGGAGCTGCCTGGTCAGCCACACGGAGAGTCTGGCTCCTCACACAAGGAGGTGGTGGGGAACTGTTCAGGAGATGAGCAAGGAGCTGCTGCAGTGGAAGGTGAAGAGGTTGGAGGCTGCTCAGGCAGGGTAGACAGGGCAGGAGAGCTGTGCCAGGAGAGGTTTGAGCCCTGTGTGAAAGAGGATGGAGCTGCTTGCTGGGAGAGGAGACAGGAGGAGGGGGCATGTGTGACAGGGCTTTGTGAAGCAGATCCAGCTCACAGCTCCTGAGGCTGCACAGCCCAGCTCTGCATTATCCCACAACAGCAAAAAGCAGGTGAAGGTGATTTCAAATGAGCAGAACAGTTCTGTCAGAAACATTATGCTGATCAATAGGGCAGATTATTTGTTTCAGCACAGTGCTTTCACCCAAATGGTACTTTATCTTCCTGATATAATTTTGTCTGAGTTATTTTTATTTCATGGACTTCTAATGAAAGATCTTGCCATGATCATTTATACTAAGGATCAATTTATATTACCTGCAGAAGAGTGCTCCTCACTACATAACCTTCACATACTATTAAGCAAAGATCTCTTTTTTATTCAAATATTAGCTGGAGAATTTCTCTGCTCTTAGTGATATTTCCAAGGCACTAATTTTAGAGGAAGCCTGCCAGAGGCAGTCCAAGGAGCTGGTGAATCACTTTCTTAAGGATTTATGGTGTAGCCTACAGTGTGAGACTATGCATTGGGGGAGGGACTGTGTCCTAGAAACCACAGGAATGATCTACAAAGAATAGGAAAAAATAACTTAAATGGTGGAGAACATTTCAAAGAAACCAGGCTCTGCTGCAAGGGTTCTGTGACCATCTCAGCCAGTGCTTTTCAGCATCTTCAGCCGTTGTCTCATTTCAGTAAATTAAGACACCTGCATGCCTGACCATTGCAGGAGCTCACAAAGCAAGAAGTAGTTTAGGTCTGTGGCTGATGCCGGTGCCTCCCCGGCTGAGCGAGCACTTCAGTGAAGTGGTTTTGTGTCAGTGAGACAGGCACTCGTGCACATGCAGCAAATGTTTGTGTCTTAATGCATTTTCCTCTCCAGAGAAAACACACATTCTATAGCCTTCTTGTGTCATTCCTCCTCCTGCTTTACTCCACTGCAAAGTTTTGTTTCTAGAACATGTCTTCAGTCCTTTGTGCAACTGAACAGTGGGTCAGACAGCAGGTATGTGCATTATGGCCTCAGGCACAGGAACTTCCTTCTAAAGAAATATTCAAAGTCATTGCAATAATGAGGAAATAAAACAATGAACTCTGCAGATTGGTCTCCTGCAGTATGTAGCTGCTATTCACCTGACAAATTAACAGTGGGCAGAAAATAACACTGCTGCTATTACTGCATGTATTAATAATGCTAAGGAGAAGGCAGCAGCTGTCTTTGCCCTCATCCCACCAGCAAATTAGCTGGCACCATCTAATGGGATCTCTGCTATCAAGCATTGTCCAAGCCTTGAAGGAATCTATTCAAAGCAGAGAAGGAGCAGAGAGCTTTAGGCCAGGTGAAAGATACATCCCTTACTTTCACTGTGCCTTCTCATCCCACCAGCGGAACAGCTTTGTCTGGGAATCTGGCTACAGCAGATGTGCAAATACACATCTGGCCAAACTAATGCCACAGTGTTAAGTTCAACAGGACTCACTTTAACAGGAAAAAAACTACTATTTCCATGGAATCACTGTCTCCTGGAACAGCCTTCCAGCAGGCACTTGTCCCTACAGGGCAGGGGCTAAGCTGTGCCTAACCCTCAGAAAACTCCGATCTCAAACACATCACTGGCTTGCGACCATGAAGTTATGCAGGGCTGCCAAGGACAGGGAGCTTGTCACACGCTTCACAGTGCAGGTGCCACCTGGTATTCACCAGAAAACAGAAACCTCAGCACATCTACTGGCAGAGCTCCAGAGCAGCCTGAGCACCCCCATGTGTGGGCTCCTTTCTGGGCTGTGGAGAAAGCCTCGAGTGAGGGCCAAGTACCAGCAGCACCACTTGGCCCTGTGATTGCTTCACTTCTTCTTCCAAGAGACTACAGGAACAGAGAAGAGAGTTGAAAATTTTTTGCAGTCTTCAGTATCTGATTTTTCCTGTACTTGCTTTTATCCTTGCTTTCCTTGGTGAGAGACATCCAAAATATTTTTAATTTAATTTTAGGATTTGAAAATGCAGGCCTGTTTATTAAAAGCTGCTGGAGTTCCACTGGGAAAAGTGCCAGAAAACTTTGCAATAGTCTTAAGTAGCCTGAAACAATAGTTGGATAGGCTTACTTCTGTGAAAAGGAAGGTGTTAGCCACTGCAGAGGAACTGAAAAGAGAACTCAATCTCTTTCTCAGAGTTTTGTTCAGGTACTAAAGGTTTTTTTCATTTCCCTATCAAAATATTAATGTAACTTCTGAGTTACAGACTCACAGGACGAAATTCTTTCAAATTTATAATCAGAGTTCATAATAAGCTATTTAAAGTTTATAGTCAGTCTTTGGAACTGATCCTCTGATAATTTAATTCAGACCTGATTTACCAATAGCTTATAAATATATTTAGATAAAAAATTTCTTCAGGTTTGTATTCACTCAGTAATGGACTGCCTTAACTTTTGCTTTAGCTTAATACTGGTAATACCAGCCCAGTTTTAGTTTCCCACTTTCATCTTTTTTTCTAGACAGATATAACAATTTTTAAAACAAAATAATCATTTAATTCAAAATCCATTCTTAAATTAAGCATTACAGAACAAGAACCTTTCTATATTGAGTGAATGTTAAGTGATCAAAGAACAAAGGAAAAACCCAATGGACCCCTAGTTAGTGTTTGGGTCTCTCTCATAGTCCTACTCTTGGATCACACTAACAGATCCCAGTGAGACATTTCAGCACAGATTTGTACCTTTGAACAAGGCACGTTCCCCAAATATGGCAAAGGAACCACCCCCATAGTGTGACCCTGCCATGGCACTGGGCAATGATCTGTTCCTGACAAAATGTGCTCCTAACACAAGAAAACTGGACCAGGAGATAACCTTCTCTATCCCCCAGAAGCCTCTGAGTGTGAGGATAATACAGCAGCCAGCTGGACAGAGTGAGTTCCCCAGAAGAATCCTTTCATACACTGGATTTCCTTTAGTATCCCATGTTTAGACTTGGTGGTGCCTCACATTGCTGATCAGTCTCTGCTGGATACCTGCTCTTTTGGCCACAGCTCAGCACAATGACACAGGGGAAGTACCCACAGCAACCTGAAAAACAGACTCAGATACTTAAATAATGCTCTGTAGAATGCTGTGTAACCTCCCCTGGCAGGCAATGGTTTGAATATGAAGGTATTACTGGACTGCTGGAGCTTTTCATCCAGTTGGGACCTTCTTGCCATCAGGAGAGAAAAAAGGAGAGGAGATGAGGTTATGTGGTTTCATCTCCAGGCCCTCCTGCTGCTGGCCCCAGCTCAGCCTCCTGCTGAGCTGGCACCTATGGTGCTTTCTAGTCAAACAATACTCAAAATGGGTTTTACCAAAACTCTATATGTTCTAAAGCAAATGCCTTCTTTTCACCTCAAAGTCTTTTGACCCAGCCTTATGCGCATGAAGCCCTTGTCAACTGATGTGTGCAAAAACCTACACCTGAAAGACTGAATACACGCTATGGTTGCTGTTACTGCCTTCTCTGGCAAAAGCTGTAACTCCCCTAATTCACAAAAGCATGACAGGTATGCACATGCACAGATTTTTTAGGATCACTGTACTACACACACCTGCAGAGGTGCTGTCATTTATGTTTTCTGCACATCTGTTCTCCATTAGAAAAACCCAGAATGGCAAAACCTCACATTACTTCAGAAGTGATTTACCTGTAATTGTACATGATATTTAACAATCACTCTTAGGGCTTTTTTTCTTCTTTTGTGGTAGGAAATACCTACAGGAAATCTGCATTTCAACATTTCCAACTTTAACCTCCAAAAACGTGAAGGGGTTGCATTCTCAGACACAGCATGAATACAATTAATCTTATTTTTCTGTATTTTGTGATGCTGCTGCCATCTAGAGTGTAAAAGTAACACTGTGTCATGCAATAGCATCAGCATTATTTAATTAATGGATTTTGTATTAACAGGGAGCAAGTATAATCATAATCATACATTTTTCTCTATTTTGTTCCACTGCTGCCACCTAGAGTTATAAAACAAGTAGATTATTTTTCTAACTGCATCTGTTTAATTAGGGCTATTTATATCTGTGGGTGATACCTTACTTTTCCACAATTTTATGATTGCTTTGGCTTGTCTCTTTGTCCTGGATGCCAGCATAACCCGAGTATGGAATGTCATCATGTTTTCTTTTTTAAAAAAAAATTAACAAAGTGGTTAAACCAAGTAATTAATTTGTTGCAACTTTACATTTTTAAAGGTCATCTTTGAATAAGAAATTATTTTAGGTCAATCTGTCTTTTTTTTTCCAGTTACAAGATATCATTCATTATAAAAATTTGACTTAACATCCATGTGAGACCCCCTAATTAGAATTAATAGGCAAAAAAATATGCTGCTATTGTCATTAACAAGGAGAGACAGCTGCTGTTACTCCTGTAAAAAACCTCAAGATTTTACAGATTTTTTTTTTTTTTTTTTTTTGTGGCACAGAAAGCAACACACAAGCCTTGGGGACTGTAAAACAATCAATAAAAGAAAATAATGAATAATAGGTTACCAAATCTGCAGTCACTAATGCATGTGACCTCCTTGTATATTTGAAGGTTCAAAAGAAGCCTCCTTTGATGCCTAGTAGGTAACTACAGAAATTCCTGGAAGAAATCCTAGGCATTCTTGTTCTTTTAGCCTATTTAATTTTTAGACAGCTTTGGATGACTGCACTGGAGGTAACAGCAACCCTCCAAGATCAAACATCCACCAACTCTTTACCTGGATTGTTCCTTCCTCTTTGCTGATGTAATCACTTTCATTATCCCTCTTCAGGTGGCCTTACTTTGTTGGGAATCCTTAGCTTGTCATGTCTCGTGGAAACAGTGGCACTTTCTATATCTTTGTTTGACAGCTCTATTACAGTGCCTCAAAACTCAGGAATTTAATACATAGGCCTCCTCAATATCTCTAATGGCAAATTTCATGAAAAAAACCCCCCTTTTCTTGGACTTTGATCACAGAACTTTCTCTGGCTGGCTGTTCTTGGTTCCTAGTTCCTCTGGCTGTGCCCCTTGCCTTCTTTCACCCACATGTGAAGCAAAGCCAGTGTCCTGGTTTTGTCTTTTCAAAATATATGAAAACTCATCACAGCTCTTGGCACAATGGCCTCACCTTAACAGCAACATGAAAGTCACACATGCTTCTGTAGATCCTCCAAATAGCTCACCCCAGGAAAGCTGCTGCAGATAACAGGGAGCCAAATGGAGCAAGGTTTTATTCTCAGGTTGGTGTCATTTGTCTTTTAGGCTGAAACATGGAAACTTTTAAATAATACATCCAATCAGCTCCACCATTTTTCAAAGAATGTCCCAGGCATAAATTCATAGGTATTTACAGATTTAAGCAGAATCAAATGAGAAAAAAAGCTAAACAGGGAATATATGAAGCTCAGATATTGAGCTGGCAGACCCAGAGGCTACAATAGGATTTGTAATTGTCCACAGATCAAAGCTATTAGCAGCATGCAGTGTGACAACAAAATATCTCATCTCTGCTTGTCTTCCCATTGTAGAAATAGGAGAATTAATAATGGTGTGAGAGGAGTCTGGAGGGAAGAAGCCATAAGGGTCCAACATGTATAAAGTATGAAGAGTGAGTGGTGTGGGCATGGAAAGAGTCCCTGTGGGGCTGGAAGGAAGGACTCAGACCTGGGCATGTCCAGGCATTGTGAGGACATCCATAGTGTCTGACACAATGGAGGAAAGGGGAGCCTGAGGGAATTCCCAAGAATTTGTTTCTGTAACTTCCAGAAGGTTTTTCCCCATGCCAGTTGTCCTGTCCCTAAGCTTCAGCCTGACAGGAATGTGAAACCAGCAGCTGCCCAGGAACCTCAGCATGGAATGGTTCTTTTTAAAGGCTCACCTTGTGTGCAACTACCTTTTGGTGCGCTGATAAATTTTCCAGTGAATATAACTTCTGTGTAGTTTGTTAATGCTTTCCTGGCATTTGGTCCCTGAGATGTGTAGCACAGGCTGTCTCTCAAACTATGAGACTAATTAAAGTTTTACTTCACAGAAGCAGTCTAGGGATAATCACTTCTTCTGAATATTCAGATCAGGGCATTTTGATGGCTTTTAACAGTTGGGCTTGGTTAAGGCCAAAGAGAAAAATGGGAAAAAATATCTACTAAGAATGGATTTAACACTTCTGGATCTCCTTTCCTAAGTTGGTTCTACTCAGAGTAATGTCTTTTTTTATTAGTTAAATAACAACACTTCTATATTTCAAAATGCACTCAGGATCTCTGCCACTATCTTTGTGTCTTCATCTTTTTTTTTTCAACAGTGAGTTATTTTTACCTTAGGAGAAGTCTGAACTTATTCAGTGAGTTTGATTTTGACAGCTTAGCTTTCTCTTGGTGTTAACAGTTCAGCACAATGGAATTTATGTCAATGTGCTATCTTCTGCTAAAAAAACACAAAGAACTTTAGAGAGTGCTCATGAGATTTGAGAAAAGCATTCAAATCCTGATCAGCAGAGAAGGTCTACCCAATGCACAGAGTTGATAGTTTGATTCTGCATCAGAGATTCCACCCAGATCCACACTGGATCCCTGTTGCATCATTTCAAGTGCTGTTTTCATCTCCTTATGATGTGATTCAAAGTGTTTCAGACATAAGGGTTCCCATTCTGTTTACATTATTAAACAAGCATAGCCTTTGCTTTTGACACTGTGTTCAGACTCGTAATGCCTCTAGTAATTATCTTTCACTGAACACCAATATTTATTTGGAAATTTAAATATGGCAACTAATCAGGTACAAAATCCTGCTTTGAAAATGTATTCAGAACCTCAGTGAGAACTGCTCCCATGTCATCACAGCTTTGTCCTCAAGCTCTTTGTTCAGATGTGGCTTTGCTCTTATACCTCAACAATTTTTCCTGTGTGGTGCATGTTTGCATTATATAAGTAAATAATATAAAGTGAAGAAAGGTGGTAAAATTTATTAGAAAAAAATGCTATAAATGGGAAAGACCAGCTTTAGAGTGTTTTTTGGCTTGAAATAAACAGCAAAACTGAAGCTGAGTTTTGATACAATTATGCCAGCTTAGCTAGACACACTATTGCACTTCTTGTCATGGAGCAGTTTTGAAATATTTTAGAGTTGCTCCATATTTTTGAAAGCCTATTTGTCATTCTTTTTACCTTTTTGTTTTCTACAGTTGTGCCAAGGTGTACATTTCTAAGGACTGCAGTTCAAGTCTGTACCTGTTTGCTAACACCATCTTTTGGACAGAAGAATTTTTCAGTAGCTCTCAAAATATTTGGTCAATTTACTGCAACAATTGTTTTGGCCTCTTTATGCTGTCTGCCATAAATATTTGGTCTGATCAACCTCACTTTACACAAATTCATAAGTCAGGTTCAAACCATAAGAATCAATGCTCTTATTCAACAGTTTATTAAAGAGAAAAAATATTTTTCCCAAGTAATAATATGGGTCAAAGGTGCCTTGAAATACATTTCCCTTTAAAACCACTGTAGAGCAAACGAAGAAGGTGACACCTCCCACCCCTGGGATTATTTCAGTACTTTATCCTATGACTGATGGTTGAAGAAGACATTGTTGGCTGCAATGGGTGGAAATGAACATAAAAATCACAATCTTGTTCTTTCTCTGACTCTGTAAAGGTCTAAACTTTGCAGCAGCCTTCAGAGAAGGAATCAGCCCCTGTGCTCTCCTGGGCACAATGCATAGGCTGATCTTCAGACAGGACTTCAGGAACCTGGAGAGCTTGAAAGTGTGCACAGCTATGGCACATCGACAACTCCAGCATCACACTGCAACTCCATGGGACACCTGAGGACATCTGAGGAAATTTGGGTAAGCCCCACTTTAACAACAAGCCCCTTTGTCATCAAATTCTCTAAGAAGTAGATTATAAATTCCACCTCAGATTTTTCATCAAAGTAACAAGAGCTTGTACCCGAGAGTTTACCAAAGGTGCACAACTTTGGTTTAACATGTGCAGTAGGAAGTAGGGGAGGACATTCAGCATTCACAATTCTGTCAATTCTGTGAATTCTGGCAGAATTCACAATTCTGCCCCCCAGAGAGGGCCTTTCATGGCTTATTATAGAATTCAAAACTTTGGATTTTCAAATAAATACCTAAATTTTACTATAAAAGTTCTCACTGTGCGTGTAGGAAAAAGGCCTAGAGTTCCAGTGGTTTGTCAAAATTATTTTGAAAGAAAGACTGTAAGTCTCAGGGAATTTAGTTTTGTCTATCCAGAAAAAAAAAAGAAAATCAAAAGTCAGTCAAATCCATCTCCAGAGAGAGGTAAACTCTTTAACTGATGCACAAGTCCAGTCAGAACCATTAGGTGCAGGACTATATCATTATTTTGACCTTCCTAAATGGTTCTGCAAAGATGAAACAGAAATTTGTACAACACTCCAAGGAAGTCCATAATTTACCCTGATATTTCAGAACTGCACTATGGAGACCATGAATTGTCTGTGTTTCCCAAATATCATCTGTGCCAATTCTTATTGATTGGCAATTGTGTTACTTCTAAAGCAGGCCATTAACAGAGTCATGGTTTTCCAGGCAGGACTGTGTATTCCAGGAATAGCTAGGAATTCAAAATAACACTTTGGAAACAATGATTGGTAGATGTGGTGCAAGCCTCAAATTTCTTCCTCTGTTAAATTAGATAAAGTAACAATGCTACTGCAAAAGAAAAAAAAAAAGCTTGACACACTTGTTTAAAAAGTCCACATTCTGAAGTTCTGTGCAAACAGGGCATCTACCAGATACTTGTCATTTAGGTATTCCAGTATATTTTCTGTCATAGGGAATTTTAGTCTAAAATAGTAATAATTTTATTTTAGAAAAATGATTGTTATCCAAACCAGAGAAATTATTTTGGAATAAAGTAATTTGTAATTGGAAAGATGGGGGAATTACTCCAGAGTAGGAAAAGTGAAGTGCTCTTACCTGTGTTTACAATATCATTATCATCGTTTTATCTTTGTTTACTTGTACTATGAGTCCAGACACTCAAATCAGGCCACTCCACCAGGCAGTGCTCAAGCAGACTGGATGTGGAATTCCCTTCCCAAAGCAACCAGGGAAACCTTGTAAGAAACAACAGAAAAGGAATAACTTCAAAAGGTGCTTGATGGGGGGTTGCCCCAGTAAAGACAGAGGGTTTAGGCCTGAATTTAGAATCAAATTGCCCTTGTTCTTAAACAACAGCTTTTCCCCTATTGCCCATTTATTTTGTTCTGCCTGATTTCATGAAGACACGAAGCTGAATTTGCAAACTCACAGCCATTCCCATGGCAACAGATGTGATGTTATGATGTCCTCTCTTGGAGCAAACAAAACAAGCAACCGAGCTGCACTAAGGAAGGAGTAGCAGCTCTTTACAACCCTAAAGATGCATTTCTAAAATAATTTTTAGCTGATATCATACCCATTCCATAGACATCAACTACCACTTTCCCCACAGGCCATGATTCTTTACAGAAGGTGTGGGGTTAAAGGGCTGGTCTAACAAAGTCAATGGAAAATCTCCTGCTGTGTTTTGGGAAGCAGGATTGGACAGGAGACCATGTCCTGTGAATGTCATGTAGGTAAGTATGGTTGTTCTGGTTTAAATGGGATAAAAAAAAACTCAGTGTCATGTGATTTATCTAGAATCGTGTACTAGAACTCAGAAAGATCATCATGGAATTGATAAATGACAGGATAAGATAAAATAAAATATGTTAGGATTTATTTTTAAAATAAATTATAATCTAACATTGACATTCTACTGACCCTTCAGGTTTGCATCAGAAAATGGAATTAATTCTACTTAGAAACAGCGAGTTTCTATTTTCTTTAGGAGAGACAATACTTGTCTGTGTTGTGGGGCTAAATTTAAAATTTGATTTAAAGTTCAAGGTTAAACACACAGTGAAGTTCTAAAAAAATACTGAGGTGAGGGGAAATTAAAAAAGGGGAAAATGAATCATGTTTCATTATATTAGGAACTTGCTTGGCTATAACATTATTTGTAGAAATATAAATATTATATTCAAAGCTATGGAACTCAGTTCTGCTGCCATTGAAGCCAATGGAGATTTTGTTTTAATCATCCCCATTGTCAGGTTTATATTTTAAAAAATATTTTATTATAAAGAGCTATATATTTTAAAAGTGTCCCTTTGATAAATGGCAGCAGCAGAATGGAATCTTTGAATAAGCTCTTTGAAGCCTGCAGTTTTATGAGTTCAGTGCCTTCAGAAGCTTCTAAAGTAGTTATAGACAAATGGAGACAGCCAAGGCTTTGCACGCCTACTTCAAACATGAGTGAGTGACTAACATAAAATTGTAGTGGCCATTAAAACTTCAAAGGAGAAGTGTGACCTGAATATTACTTGTCATCGTACAGGATTTCTTACTGGAAGGTCTGATCAAGTTTTTATAATTATAGTATCTCCACCAAATGCCAAGATCAGGACTTAGATATATTATTCTGCCTCAAATAAAATTTTATTCCTGAGATTTCTGCTGCAATACCAGTGGTAGCAAACACTGGCTGGAGAGTCACATGGTGCTGACTCCCCCTCGTTGCTTCCAGCTAAATCTTGTCTCTGTCTTGCTGAAGCTGCAGCCTCACAATCTATTCCACCTCCTCCTACCACTCCTGTTGCCTTTGCCCAGAGATCCTTTCCTTCTGCTGCAGGCCATAAAACCTCTTTTCTTACAACTTCCTCTTCACAACTCACAGTATTTCTTGGGCTATGACCAAACTTCTCACCATCCTACAGACACAATCACACTTATGATAATGAAGAAGATTAAGAAGTCACTGTTACCAATTCCTCTGTTGGCTATCTCCCTTCCAACTCAGTATATTTATGATTTTATATAATTGATATATATATCAATATAATATATATGNNNTATATATATCATATATATCATATAAAATATATTATATATATCAGTATATATTGATAATTATATTGATGATATAATTATATGATTATAATCATATAATTATAATATGATTATATTATTCCTCCCATCAGAGCTGTGGTAACTTTGTGTGATTTTATAATCTTTTGAATAAATCAAGTGATCTACTGGTCTTGCATATATTTCTCTTCCCTTAGACTGTAAGGTCTTCATATACAATTATTTCTATAATTACATGGTATACACACAGTGATATGTAGGGGTGTTAACATCTCAGCAGTTATTCTTCTTTCTCTGGAAAACAATGAGAAAGAACTGGAGACTTTGGATGATTGACCTTTATATATATGGAGAAGGAAGATAATGTGGCCTTTTGCTTTAATTGTAACTTTTTATGGATCCTCTGTTTATGGACAAAAAAATTATTTCTTGTATTTTATCCTCTCTTTAGTTTTTCAGCCTCTGTAGGCTGAATTAGGACAATTATTTGCATGCATAGAGTTGGGTGATTGATAAGCAAAACTTAGGGTTAGTATGGGGCTGTGTTTGGGGTTTCTGCTGGAAACAGTGCTGGTAATAAAGTGTATTTTAGCTCTGGCTGGGCAGGGCTTGCACAGAGCCAAGGCCCTTCCAGCTCCTCACCCCATCCCAGCAGCCAGGGGGCTGGGGGGGACACAAGAGATTGGGAGGGGACAAAGCTGGGACAGCTGATCCCAGCTGAGCCAAGGGATATCCCAGCCCGTGTGGCATCATGCTCATCACATAAAGCTGGGGAAGAGAAGGAACAGGGGATGTTCAGTGATGGTATTTGTCTCCCTGGGTCACAGCTGATGGAGCCCTGCTCTCCTGGGGATGGCTGAACACCTGCCCATGGGAAGTGGGGAATTAATTCTTGTTTTGCTTTGCTTTAGAATGCAGCTTTTGCTTTACCTTTTACATTGTCTTTATCTCAGCCCATGGGTTTATGTCACCTTTACCCTCTGATTCTCTCCCCCATCACCCTGCAGGGGAGTGAGTGAGTGCCTGTGTGGGGCTGAGTTTCTGGTTGGGGTTAAACCACCACTGCTGCATACACTGTTTTAAAGGAATATGTCAGTAAGCCAAAAGTACAGAATATATAAATGATTTTGAAGCAGTATGTAAGGCTTGTTATCGCAGACTTTGGTTCCATTATTGCAGGAAGTGTTCCAAGTCAGCAGAGGGCTTAGAAAAGTTTTGAAATCTGCAATCCTCAATTTAAAAAATCTAAGTTGTCTTTAGAGCAAAATGGAACCCTTCTGTCATCAAATGAATCTTAGTCCCTCCTATTAGCTGTAAGAAACCTTTTAGCTTGCCAGAATACCTGCAGGAATGTCAGTCATAGTTCTTCTGGGTACAAGCAATGGTAAATGAACACATTTCTCTCATTGTTTTAGCAAGCAAGGTTCTCTATAATCAGGAGAATTCAAATGCAGGTGCAATGGCATGGGTCCCTAAAACTTATAAAGAATAAAGATAAGTATTTTAGATGAAACACTTGAACTACAAAGCTTATCATCTATGTTATTGATCTATGTGGATTGCACTAGAAAGATATAATGTGCATATTATGTTATGCATGTAATAAAATTGTACTGTAACTTTAAAATGTTGTTTAAAATTCTGCCAAATGCAACTCCTGATTATTACCTTGATATTAAATAATCTTTACAACTAAGCCATGAGTCTCGTTCATTAGTCAAGGATACGAAACCAATCTCCAGGGAAACAGAAATAATACCTAGTGGAGACCTGAGCCACTAAAATCTCATTCTAATCAGACTAAAATCAAACAAACAAACAACCAAGAAAAAAAATTAAGAAAATAACCCAAATTCATGTTGGAAATCTCAGAAGACAAAAGTAACAACTAGCAGACTGGGGATGCAACTACAGGTAATCTCTGAAAAGAACTGTCATGGGGCAAAACACAATGAAGCCAGTCCCTTTGGCTAAGTTGTTGGAAAGTTCCTCAGTGAGAAGAAGGAAAGGACTCCATGGTCAAGGGGGATGACTTCTCTCTAACTGTATTTTCAATTTGCAGTCAAGGAGCTCACCTTCTCCTTCGCTGGAACTTCTGCATTACTTCCACAATTTGTTTTGCATACTGTCCATAGTAAATTCAGATGAAACTGGCAATCCTGAAATACATCATTGTTTCTCTAGAAGAAACCTAAAATCTCTAAAAATTAATCAGAAGTGAGCTTAATGACCTCTGTGGTATTGTGCCAGGAGGCAGTTTCATGGCTCTTATTTTGAAGTATCGTCTTTAATGGAAATCTGATATAGTGAATATAAATCAATGATCCAGTGAAAATAATGCAGACAACAAATGGATCACAATTGACTCTTCTAAGTTTCACAGGAGACAGTAAGGCATGGAAAGGAAAATTAGGAAAAATGCCCTAATATATTAATGAGGATGAAAAGAATTTTGAAGGTAGTGGGAACTCTTAGATATTGCTCAAGTGAGTACTTTATCACAGTACAGCTCTACATTATAAATTAGTTTATAGCCTTTTCACTAGCCCCATATTTGGGGCATCCTGCAGTGACTAATCCACCAGAGAGTGCCAAGAACATGAGAATTGTCAGCCTGGACTGCATGAAAGGTCTCTTCTGTAGTTCTGTCTCCTGACTGTGGCCAACAGCAAAGGTTCAGGGAATAGTAAGGATAGACAAAGGCAAATTCCCTTTAGAATGGCATTGGTGATCTCTAAAAAAAAACAGTTTGGGAAATGGAAGAAAATGGAAATACACACTCCAGTATTCATCCAATGTATGCTCAAAAGAGGGCACTTAAGTCCCTGCAATTGACTGACTACACACTTACACTAAAGGTAGTAACATACCCATAATTAGCTCACAAAAATAAACCAACAGCCAGAAGATTTTGTAGAACAGGCCTACTATCAATTAGTCTTTGAACTTTTCCTCCCCCTCTGCCCTGCTCCAGCTACCTCTCAACACCCCCCAGCAGTGTGTTTACCTGAGGTCTATAAACAGACACTTGGCCATGTCTGGGTCTCTCTCAGGAAGTAACTGCAGTGAAATTTTATGGAATAGGTAACTATTGTTTAAAAAATCTGTTGTTAAAAACCAATAGTTTTCTAGAGAATCCCCAAGGAGAAGAAGCAAGGGACAATTTCTGTACTCTGGGCCTCATATTCATCCAATTTGTGGCTCTTTACACCTCCTTCCTTCTCAATACAGGAACCCAAAAAGGGAAGAAATAGCACCACATTTCATTAGCAGCATCTCTTAATGAGTAAAAAGAAATGTTGATCTTAGAAACATAATATATCCTAAAGTCAATGTATTACTTGGCCATTTAGAATTAGCTATCAGTTCCAATGATCTACTGAGAGTTATTGCTGTAATAACAAGCAAAACCTCATTTTGTTTTAAATTTAGGAAATAACTGTGTTATTTCAATCACTCACCACTTGATGCCCCTATTTACCTCCTTCTTCTCATGCCTAAAGAAAAACTACCTCCACAACCTCCTTGATTAAAGGACTTTTATGTGGAGATTTGTACTTTCTGCATACAGAAAGAGCTCCCTTCCTTTCTTCCATACTCTCAAACATTTCTGTAATCATCTAACAAGAATACGTGCACATACCATGGGCATTATATTTATATGTGTGTGCATATACAGACACACAAACTCACAGTGTAAATGTACATGTATATAAATGTACAGAGGTTGCCTGAGATATTGCTTGGGCCATGCACAGTAGCTTGTGTTGATGTATAATGAAGCACCACTAGACAGAACAGTCACTTGTGGCAGGTAGCTAAGAAATTTCAATAAAGTAAACTCTCAGTATTATCAAAATTATACATTTGGGGCTGTTAGCATGGCCTAGAAAAAGATGAGGACAGGCTCATCTCATTAAATGAGAAGAAATAGTGGAATTAGCTTGAATCTAATTACAAGCCACACTATCTAATGTAAAAACATGACTGTTTTTTCACTCCCATTCATTTTGGCTAGTAATTAGTTTTGGCCTCTAAAATGCCACCCTTTAATCATCCAAACACAGATGTGATTTGCCGTGCAATTTAATCTTGCTTTAATGAAGAACTAATGGACGCATCGCAAATTACTTTCCCTGTTGGAGAAAAATTCTATTTCCTGCTTTTCAAAAGATCAAGAGTATCTTGTGATAATAGCCCAAGCGGCCCTGGCAGCCTCGTTGCACAGAGCAAACAAGCTCTTTTACTCAACTCCCAATTCAATGGAGAAAAAGAGGCTACAATTAGCAACAAAGCAGGGGAAACGCGGCATTACAGCCGAATCACTTTCTGCAGCTCAACCCCCAGCAACCACTGCCTTGTTAGAGCCAGGTCTAAAGTGTCAGGAGCGAACAATGTGCTGTGATAAATTACTCTCTTCAAACAGCTGCACTGCTAATTTTCAATTATACACACAAATGGCTCTCAGATTGGAAGAAAATGGAGTGCATGGGGAGAACAGTAGTAGATTTCTATGTTTGTTTGGTGGTGAGTGTGGAGGCGGGAGAGTGACATCCTGAAAAGAAAGCTGTAGCATGTGGAGTCAGTATTTCAGCACCGGATGATGAGCCCTCCCAAATCTTACAGAACCTGGTGGCTTCCTTCTCACATCTCTGCTAGGTTGATGGAGAAAAAGAAACATTAGATCTGACTAATTAGACTGATTAGATTAGACCCATTAGATCTGTTTTTACAAAAAATCTTTGACCATTGGATGCATTAGAAGCCTTGGCAGGAGGTGCCAACTGAACAACTTGGAGACACAGGTTCAGGTCCCAGAAGAGCTGATTCCCTTTCTCAGCTGTTCAACAGACAGGCAGTGGATTCCATGTGTCTCCTTAGACAGGAGGTGTGCTGAAGATTGTGAGCCCATGATTCTTGTGGACTCCGAACATAGGATGAGTTTGGTGCCTGCACCAATTTCCCCGTGATGAGGGCAAAACTCATTGCCATACAGTCAGCTACTGTTGGATTCAGATGAAAAATTGTACAATTTATTTGGAAAAAGATGATAGTGCAAATGATTAGGAGTTTTGCTTAACTCATGATACCTCTTTTTAAGCATTTGGGATGAAAAAGGCAATACTGAGGTACAATTAGGATTACTGGAAACAAGATGTGGCTCAGCTTCCATAAATTACAAAGAACTGATAATTATTTTTTCCTTGACTTCACAAATTTCGCATTGATGTCAAGAGCTATGCCTGAATTTGACCCAGTATGATGAACTTATCACTGTTATTTCCTAATGATTTGTTTTCTAAGAGATAAGAAACAATTAACAGAACTCTACAAAATCAAGTAGGTTGCACCAAGGTAGAACAATCAGTTCACTAAAAACATCACGAAAAAAAAGAGAGAAATGTAGCTGATTTTCCTTGCAATGTTTTACTTGACCTTAACTTTGATGAATGACTGCACTGAGGGCTGGGAAGGATGGCAGTGGGGGTTTGTCATATTTTTTACCTGCCCAAACTGAGATAACTTAAACCCATCCTTCTTTAAGATTTGATACTCAGAAATCATTATTTGATTGTTGCTATCAAATTTGATGTCCACAACATAAACATTTCAAATCCTTTCAAAAGTGTGGGCAATTTTTACGTTTTCATATAGCTAGAGAGAGAAAAAGCAATCTTGGCTGATGGGAGTGGGGAATCTGGAATTTGAAAATGGCAGTATATTCTCTAAACCATTGACAAGGTTCCTGAAGTTCTGTATTTGCTGTAGAGCATCAGCCCTTTGCCAGAAATGGCTGCTGAGCACAGCTCTCACAAAGGCACAGGAGAGAGGGGTCCAGGGTGTGCAGAGAACAACCAAAGGTAGATTCCCAACAGCTCAAGTTAATGCAGTTCCTTTGGCTGGATTTTGGACAAACAGCATTGTGATTTCTAGTCTTCAAAATTCTGGTTTTCTCTTTGCACACCTTCCTATTAACCCTATGCTCAAAGAGAGTTTTGAAACAGATTTATGGACCAGAGTATGCCTGAGACAGTCAAATATGACACATGTTATTAAAATGTTTATGGAAAGGGCTGGCAAACTCATCACATTTGTTTTATAAATAGCTATCATTTCAAATGAAATGGGCAAAAAAAATCTAGCTGATTTTAATACTTTTCAGCTGAGCTTTTTTTCTACTTCTAATAAATGCTAGCATTGTGTCTCCTAATTATAAAGCGCATTACCATACAAAAAGGATTATTTTTAAATTTAAAAATGCCAGTCACAATTTAAAATTACTTTTCTCAAATATGGCTCCTCAGAGAAGCTAAAGAGAGAAGAGAAAGTTAGGGGGGTTGGAATGAGAGGGGGAGAGAGAGAGGATGCAATATTGAATTGTAACAAGACACTTTTATTTTTTTGCTGAAGTGGGATTTCACTCCCTCTAGTTTATAATCGTTACAGAAATTTAAACCTCAAACCATTTCAGTCCAAGCTTATACTAAGCTTGTTAGTGGTTTCTGATGCTGCATATGATAGTGCTACAGCATTACCATAAATCAGCAGAATTAACTATGATCTTCAGAAGCATGCCTGAAAGTGGGTGACAGAAGTCTGCAATTTGGTGCTCTGAATATTATGATAACATTCTATATTAAATGTTTATAATCTACTTAGAGCTGAGCTTCAAGTATATTTTATATTTGTGCTTTACCCAATATTAGAAATCACGGGCTATTATGGCTTTCCATGCCTATGTTGTTTGCAATATCCAAAATTAAAGAAAATATAAAAACACAAGGTGAGCAAGTGTGTTTTCCTACCAATGCAATGTTATTAATATTAAGAAGTTAAAGTTTACCTACAGGTTTGAAAATTTAAATGCACCTTGCAATAAATATACTTCACCTTTTTCCATTCATATATGAAATAATCTACAGCACTGACTGGATTTCAGAAACTCCATCCTAATACAATTTACAAATTCTCTGCTGGTCTTGGAGATACAGACTCAATTTTCCTTCCAGTCTTCGTAAAAGTAACATATCTAAATTATTCATCTAAGAGGAAATAATGATGACGATTTGTAGAGACTAAAATTACAAACTCAACAGTTTTGATAGCCATTACAAAAATCAAGGTTGTCACATTACACAAAGAAATGTTCTGATCCTAAGCAAGCATGATCCAAAATCTTTAAAAAATAGCACTGCCTGTGCTAAGTGCAGGATCCTTTTTTTCCCTATTCCAATTGCTATCATCTCCATTTAAAAAAAAAAAAATTGGATTAATTAGTGTTTTCCTACTTACATATATAAATTCAACTGCCTGCAGGAGAGCAGGAGTAGATGTGCTTTTATCAGAATTCCTACTGAGGAATACAATGGCCCTGCTTCATAAACGGTCTTGGGAGACAATGAACTTTATCCTCACTAAGACAAATCAATAGATCTCTGTCCACCCCAGCAAGAGGAGGTTCAATCTGCACCAGTCAATAATCTAACTTAATTAATTTTCAAATAATTCTGAGCACTGGCTAGAAAAAAATGTTGGGTTTAATGTTAAAATTATGATTAAGAGCAAATTACTTCTGATTTATACTTCCAGAAATATGAACAAATTAGGTAAATTTGCTTTTATTTTTCTGAAAGAACCATGTCCACGAACACATCCACAGGCTGAACTTGCTGGGCTAGTTACCAGACATGGAAAGTGACGCAAAAACATTTGACAAATTTTTGTTGTGCAACAAAATGATTTACTTCTGATTTTAGAAAAGTTTTATAATTAATGGACAAGAAAAGCAGAAGCTAACAATCTTTTGCTGTTTGTGAAGGATCTTAGGCCCCAAATTGCTCACCATCAACAGAGATGGATGGCCAACAGGACTAAAATGCAACCTCCATCCTCACAGGGCAGGTGAGTGGACCAAAGGGAGTGACATGTTTGGGGATGGTCTAAAGGTTGCTCCTTCAGGGCAGCAGGCAGGAATCCCAGGGATTCAGGCTTTCTCCAATGAATTAATTCACTTAGCTCACACTGAGCTGTTCAGTATGGACAGGGCCTTTCATGGTCACAGAAATGACCTTTGGTTGCTGCTGGGAGGTACAAACAACACTAAATATCAGGACATATTTGTTAAAATACGGAAAAAGAGGAATTAAGTGTAAATGAGCCAGAAATGGAAAAGTAGCATTCAGCATCCTGGGTTGGTAACTGCTGAAAAGGAAATGATCTTCTGCAAAGATCACTTCATAAATCCTAACAAGGCACTAACTATTGATGGACCGTGCAAGTGCTGGCCCAGGGCCAGTCCAGCCCACCCCAATCCCCTTGTTCCTTCACTCAGGCACACCCCACACTCGCCTCTAACAGCTGGGAAATTTTGCCTAAACTTTTTATGCTACTTATGGTGTTACATTCAAGCCAAAATAAACCCATGTATCTGCCTAACCCATGCATCTTCCAAACAGATTATTCTTGAAAACAGGGACAAATTGATGGAGCAACATCTGTGGATGAAGTTTTCACACATACATCATAAAGTGAAAAAGCACTGAACAAGAGTGCTGTTTGTCAGCAGTGTACTTCATGTTTTCCCCTCAATATGCCCTTTTCTCCCAGCCCAGATTTTCTGCTTTGGCCACACAGTTCCCACTTGGAAATGCACACAGCTGCCACCAGCTTCTGCCTAAAGGCATTGCCTTTTCTCTTTCTTGAACAACACTTGGTAAAATTGAGTTGACTTTGCTGTGGTTCAGTACCATTACAATGAGCAAATGACCGGGTGGGTGCAGTTTCGCCACTTTTTAAGAAGAACCAACAGGGAAAACACTGCACCCCATAATATATGACAGGTAACAGAGAAGAAAATGCAACTGTTCTTTCTTTATTTTAGCTCCCTTCTGGACTATTTTGAAGCCTCTTTACATTTTTTTTTTTAAACTCAGAATACACTGAAGTGTAGCTGAACACTCCAGCAAGTTAGTTTGCTCTAAGTTTTATTGGAGCTTTTAAGTTTCTTTAAGCTGCAGCATTTTCCAAGTGAAGGACGAAAGCAGGGATTTACCCTCACGACATGCACTGAAATATATTTTTTGTGCTAGTATGAAGTCTACGAATTAGCATTTTGTGATGTTCCTGAAATTAGAAGCCCCATGAACTAACCATTTTATGATATTTATGCTTTGCTTCATAATGCATTCTCCACAGATGAATCAAAGGGCCAAATGCAATTGCTGTTGTGAGATAATAAAGCATGAAGTGGTGTGTTTGGAATTAAATTTCCATAAGACGAAGGATGGTGGGCAGTTTGTGATGACAGTAACAATCAGGGAGCACTCCGTGGTGCTGCATTCCCAGAAACCGCGGCACAAAACACCGCATCATCTGCATGAATAATTAAAGCAGTGTCTGGGGACTCAATCAATTTAAAAGGGAAGAAGAAAACTTTTCCAACATTTTTGCTGAGTTTTATGATCACAGCTATGTCTAGGACCTCTATCAGAACTATTTCCCCAAAATAAGACTCATAACTTTGTGGGGACTGCTGGTTTTGTGTTTGTCTGTCTCAAAGATGTGTTTTATAGTTAGCAAAAGCTCTGTTGGATTAACCTAGACAGAACACAGCACAGAGCTCCTGGGTTCAGCTGAACCTACAGATTCATCTTGCAGCTTTCTACTCTGTGAGGGAAACAGCCTTGTATCCCTGACTGTGCTCTGCTGCTCCAGAAAGTCATGGGATAGAGGGAGCCCCTACCTTGCAGAAATTGAAATTGAATGTGTTCTACTGTGGTGCAGGGATTGTTGCCTGTCCCACTGCACAACACTTTGTGAGCCCCTGGAATGGAAAAGCACATGGTAATATTTAATATCATTCACATATTCAAAGCCCCTCACAGATATTAAGAAATTAGTATCCCTCTTACCCTGATGTCATAGGTTCTGTCTCATTCTGATGGAACCTGGGGGAAACTGAGGCACGGAGAAAAGGGAATGCTTCAAACTCAGCTTTTCATTTCTGGAACATGTGAGGCATCACATTTCAAAGACTTTGCATGCTTGCAGTTTCAAGCTGAAATTGTTTTCAAGATGTGTGAATACTCAGGCCTTTTAAAGGCATGGCTACTTAGGCACAAAAAATTAGGATGTGGCTTCAAAAAACAGGTGACACCACCCTCCCTGCCACCCCTGCCTGGGGTCATGTGCCACTTTGGTGGAAGAGGCAAGATTAGAATTCAGGATTTCTCAACTCTTAAATCTACTCAGCCATATAACCTACTCAAAATAGTCATTATTATCTAGTAATGATAGTTCTCAGTTCCATTCCTGATCATGCTGAAGCCAGCTGGCCATGGGCAAGGATTGATGAGGGAAGGGGTAAAAAGGAACAAATTCCAAGGAGTTTGTAAAAACAGTGTTATGTTCAAATCCCACAGAAGCTCAGTGTTGAGGGGGTTTTGGCCTGCATGTTGCTGTCAATCATTATCCTGTAGAGTCCCACAGGAGGGTGGGCATCATGAGAGCTCAGCACAGCACATCCAAGTACTCAGCTAAAAAAGACAAGGGTTTCTTTTGGCTGATGAGATCAAAGGCAGACTTTTGCAGGTTTTTACCCTGTGCCCACGTTACACAACCTTTAAGACAATGACAAAACTTCACATCCTATTCATTAAGGTCTCGCTGAGTTCCAGAACACTCTGAAGTTGGAAAATATCTTCAAATGAATGTTTCTTAAAAAGATTAGAGAGCAGAACTCTAGTTAGCTTTTGTCTGTCTGTTTTGCTGAGGGTGTTATTCTAAGAGCATGCAGGAGATGAATGATCTACACTGAAAACCTTGACGCTTCTTTAAATGCCTTATTTTCATTTTTTAAGAAATATGACAGCAAGAATTAGTACTGGCTCTTCTATTTCAATAATGGCAGTCATGTTGAAATGACAACAAACATCATTACATTTACATGCACATTTATGTAGACAAAAATTGTCATTACTTATTTCAGTGGAACATTTTATAATTTGCCCTATAAACAAATAAAATCTGTATAAGCTGTTTTTAGCCTTCAGCAGTATGTCAACACAAGCAACTTAGAGCTAGACTTACTGACACTCACTGGTATCTCCTTCCATTTTTAAAACGCTTAAGATTAAAAATATAGTATTTATTTTTCAGTTTTTAATAATACAGGGAAAATACTTTTTGATTGCTGGCTGCAAATAAAAAGCAGAAAGTTCAAATATTGTATATTAAATGAAAATGGGGGGAAATAAAGACATATCCATATGCTTGTTTTGACTTTGATGTTCTGAGTAGGGAATAAAATACGATGATAAAAAAGAAGATGAAAACTGAGAAAAATGTATACCTTCTTTTAGTCTATTTGCAATGAAAAATTATTCTGATGTTCTTCCACCATATTATCTACTTACTCTAGTCTCACTTCTGTCTTTTGTTGATTCTCTGATCACTGTTACAATCAAGTTAAATACTTTGTACTACCCCTACAGAAGTCTCACAGTTAAGGCCATAAGTGCTGAAGCTCTCATTATACAAAGCTGTAAAGCATCACAGGTAAATCACAGAATGACAGCACGGTTTGGGTTAGAAGGGGCTTTAAAGATCACCTCATTCCAACACCCTTCCATGGGCAGGCACACCTTCCATCAAAGCAGGTTTCTTAGAGCCCCATCCAACCTGGCCTTGAACAATTCCAGGGATGGGGCAGCCACAGCTTCTCAGGGCAACCTGTGCCAGGGCCTCACCACCCTCACAGTCAAGAATTTCTTCCTTGTACCTGATCTAACCCTGCCCTCTGTCTGTTTGAAGTCATTTCCCCTTGTCCTATCACTACATGCCCTTGTCAAAATTTCCCCTCTGACTGTCTTGTAGGCCCTCTTCATTTATCAGAAGGCTGTTAGAAAATGGAAATATTGTATGGGAAAGAGCATTTCCTAGCACTGAAGGAGTTGGACTGGCTTTTCTGAGATATTTGTTTGAATGTACAATTGGATAATGCAGAAGACTCAGGAGGTATCTGGGCAGTCTATGGAATAGCAGGACAGAGCTGAGGATCTACTGTGCAGGTCTTCCTTAAAAATTGACTTAGAGCAATGTTTAAAAAGGAAGGAGAGAGCACTGGAACAAACTTGCTGTTATATTTGGTTGGTTAAAATTTTTCATGGAGGGATGTTTTGGATCAGCTTTCCAGTCAAGAATGTGGAGGCAGAGAACCTAACTTGCTTTAAGATGGAATTTCAGATATTTATTGTCAGAACTATGTGACACATCTTGAACTTCCTGCAAGAAATAGATTTAGTGCTCTAGGTCTAGGATCTTCCAGAAAGTCTTGACCTAAGTTTCTATGCTAGGTGTTAGCATCACATAACAATTACCACTGGTCGGTTTATTTGTTAGGAGGGATGGCACAGAATGAGGAAGGACTGATCTGGAATAAGGACATACTCCTGTCCCTGTGTTTCAGCTCTGCCGTGCCAGCAGGAGCCAGATCTCAGCAGATGCTGGCAAGGTGTCCATGCGCCTCACTACAGAAGTTCCAGGGTTTTTTTATTTCTTCAGTTATTTCCTCTCTCTCTTTTACACATTTGTGGCAAGTGCAACAGGGAGGGACTTTATGAACCAGAGTATGTAAAGAGCCTTCAATGTATCCATTTGGATGTTACCACTGGAATTCTGATCCTTATGACTGAATACTCTGGCTGAGTCCATGGCACAGCAGAGCCAAGCTCTGTCCCTGATTGTGCTGAGCAATGTCTCAAGGAAATCCATGGACTCCAGCAGAAGTATTTTGTGTCTGCCTCACCATGGCCAACACCAGCATTTCCCCTGAGAAAAGAACATATGGTTCTCTTTAGCATCAAGTCCGTTTTCAACATTGGTTCCATTGGGTCAAACTCAGCTTTTTTTAGTAGAGCACTACGTACCCAGATTAGTTTCACTGAGGTAAACACAATCATTCCACATTTACACCCGTGCACTTTACCTCAGGATTTTATTTTCCTGTTCCTCAGGGCCTTTGGTAGTCAAGATAGCTCTGTAAAAGTACTGACTGTGGAGGACAATATAAACTTTGCTATCTGAGTAAACCAATAAAATAGTCATGTAATATAAAAAAGTCATGTAAGTGTGACATACATGAGTGCTGATAGAAGAAACTGAATAAACAGCTTAAGAACAGCTGGACACAGTCACCTCACATGGGCCAGGGTTACAAAGAACTATCTCTGTCACACGACTTGGATCAGTGTTATTGGTTCCAACAGCACAGTCATATCTTCCCTCTTTTTTGAAATTCAAATGTGAACAAAATATATTGCAAACTACAAAGTTGGCAGTAGAAGCCAATAAAACCATTGAAGAGTAGTTACTGCTAACACCCAGTAGCTGCTACTATTGCTTCTTGAATTAAAAAAAAAAAATTTGAAAGTTTCACCTTCATCCACATCATAAAAAAAGAAATTATATGGGATAGGAATTAGCATGGTCTTTTACTGCTTCTTGCGTCGGAGAAAAATACTGCTTGACCACTGCCATTTATTGTTAAAAGATTGTTGAGAGTGAAAAAAGTCTTATGCAGGATGTACCTTTGGGTATCATAATTAAAAGCAACCAAACTCCTAACAGACTTTTATGAGGTAAGAAAAGGAAAGCTGCATTTGTTTAAGTCAAATGATTGCAGCATATCTGTTGCTGCTTTAAAATACATTGAATGATATGTGGAGAGATTCCAAATATATTTCTGCTAACGAATAGTGAAAACACAGCAAGTAGAGAAATATGTGGTTTGCTTCTCTCTCCTTATTTAGATTATAATAACACTGCAATACATTTATTTAGTTTTAGTATTGTTTTCTCCATAAAAATCTAGCCCGTCTCAAGGTGATACAGGTGATAAGGCAGGCTCATACAATAGATTTGGTATCAGGGGTTGAAATAATATGAGCAGTAATTCAGGCAGAAGCTTTTTTTTCAATATTGTGGAAGGGTGAGGGAAACCTAAAACTAAAACATATTCTCATCAGGAGGAAAAAAAATCATTTAAAAGCTTGTCAAAAATGAAAACAATTTACGTGTGACAGTGTCCTTAAGTGCCACAAACTCTTCTGCTTCTGCTGCTACATTCTCTAATGATATTACTGCATATAGCACATCTCATCTAATCTGTTAGTAAAATCCTAAAGTCACTTATGTCAGTCTCTAATGCAAGCCAAATGAGTCTTCCCAGTAATAAGAGGCTTCGCAGAATTAGTTTTCGTTTTGCAGAAAATTGCCATTGGGGCTGGCACTTTTATCTAAAAATTTCACTCGTGCATAAGCAAAAAACTCATATATTATTTGGTTACATTCCATCAGTATGAGAAATAACATTGTGAGAATTCTATGCATGCTAATGATATATAGAAATCCACCTGCTTTCAGATAAAATGAGTTTAATTTTCTGTTGCCCACTGCCTGGTTGGCCTTTCATAAATTACTTATGCACAGCTATTATTAAAATAGAGGGAAAGCAAATTAGAAAGTCCTCATATCTCTCCACTGGATTTAACCAAGGCAGGGCTGTGACAGCTAGAGTCAGCGTTTTTGAAAAAATTCTGCTCTCTTGAAAAATTTTGCATCTCTATACAATTCTATGCCACTGTTGTAAACGTTCTGACCTGCCTTCTTACCAAATTAACCTAAATCCTTTCTATTTTTCAACATTAATGGAATCCTCTAGAGTCCTGCTGATATATATTAAAATATATTTATTGGTTAATTTGAATTCCAGCATTTTGTACCTCATTTCCCAGTACTTCTGTTATATCTGAACAGCTTGGAGCTTTAGCATTAAAAACTTACAAATTAAGATAAATACATCTGACAATTATCAGATCAAAACAACTTAACTTTCATTGGAATATATGATTGCAAATTTCCCTTCCTGATGAAAGAGAAAATGAGGACTGTCTGCTTGAAACAGTTAATTGGATTTGAAAGTACTGTACATTTCAGCAATTGGTGCAGCTTTTGGTTGGTCAATGACTACTTGACCTCCTGGTTTTCCAACAGACAATTGGTTTTCATTTCTTGAGGGTCTTTTAAGTCCATAGTTCATGGTGACTTTAAGTTTAATTTTCTGTTAATGATATTATTTTGCTCTTTTAAGATAAAACTTTCTTGTGATGTGCTGAGCAACAGTGGCAATCCCATTACTGTGTGAGGAAGGACACCTTCTCAAATTGCATTCTTTTAACATTGTCTGTACTGTTATGCTATTTCTAAAATGTCATTTTAACACTTTGGGTTTGTATTTCGTGTGCATTTAAATGGATGGCTGCTCTGCTCCTTGAAAAAAATACAAATTTAAAAAAAAAAAAAATCAAAAAGCTGTTGTGGTCACATGCCCAGACAAAACTCCTTTTTAAGTAACGGGTCCTGATTCTAATCAGCCACTGGTTTAATTCCTTCCACTTCTCTGACTAGACTGACTCTGCTTAGACGTGGTGTGGGTCAGTTTGGGCCAAGGACATGCCCCACAGGTTTCAGGCTCAATTTCTCTATTTTCAAGCCCATTAAATTTGCATCCACACCGTATAATAGTGCATTAAGCCCATCCACACAGCAGGCAATTTCCCAGTGCTAACAACAACTCAGGCCAGAGCTGACATCCCCAGTGCTTGGCTAAACCCAGCCAGGCAATGCTGGTCCTGCTAAGAAGGAGTCTCTGTAGTCCTTACACTAAAGCAGCTTTCCTAATGACTCAAAGCAATTATTTTGGAGGAGTTTTTCCCTACATTTACATAAAATGTGTATTTATTTGTTTTCTGCCATAGGTATTATTTTATTTCACACTGCATTCTCAGAAGGGCCTAGGGACACACAGTGCTGGCCAGCTCCCAGGCTATTGTTTCACACTACAGCACTGAAAACCCAACAGCTCCCTGCCACCATGGGGAGCCCTCCTGCTCTTCCTCTACCTCCATATTTCAGTTCACAGAAATAAGCCAGGAGAAAACCATCTGGTTTTTTGGTAAGGTTAGTTTTCTGAGAATTGAGGTTCCTTATCTGATTGAGAAGATGGCTGAATAAATGCTAGAGTGGGATAATAAAAGCAGAGAGAGCATGTGGTTGTCAGTTAAGAACAAATGGTTTCACAACGAGGTATTTCAAATGTCCATTCATAAAAAAAAATAGGCTATGGATAGATAGCAGAATGGAAAACCATTAGTGGGGGTAAAAACAGTCATAGATTGCAAACAAACTGCAGAGCTCAGAACTCTGTTGGGTTCATTATGAAGCTGAGGAGAGAAGAAAAGAATCAACTGAACAGTTTGTTTATGTAAATTTGGGTTCTGGTTCTAAATCTGACATGAGCACAGGGTAGCAGGAGGTGCTCAGCACTGGGTTCTCCCTCTGACAGGTGGCACAGTGTGCTGTGATCCCTCTTTGGTTTCTGGACCTGGCAATCTTGCCCTGTGCTGATGGGAGCCCCTGGGCCAGCACTCAACAATTTCAGCTGAGTTTTAAGGCATTTCTGTGCATGGCCAGCAGAAGTCCTGCCTGTGGAGAAAAGAATAGTTCTGCCTTCATGTGTCACTTTAAGCTTTATTCACATCAGTAATGTTTGACTCACTCAGGGTAATCATGTGAGAAAAGCCAACCACAGTGCTTGGAACTGGTGTCTCAGAGAACTTCTGATCACAGCCACTCATGTGCTTATCACCCCTAAGGTAATCCAGAAGTTTTTAATTCTTAAGAGTGTTTCCTCTCAGCAGTGGTTTTCAATGCAGAGTGAATCACTGGCTCTATTCAGTGATTCACATTCCTTCTTATGTGATCTGTAAAAGTGAACTAAGTTGAACAGACCTCGTGCATTTGGATAGAACATGCAATGCAAACACACACAGTTTTCACTAGATTCCTAGCAAAAGTACTTTTTTAGCTTCCTAAAATGTTTCTAGATGTGGTTCATGTAAAAGCAAACATATGAATCCAAACTTTATTGTATACTGTACAAATTTAGAAATCTCAGAATTAGTCAAGAAAAGTTGAAATCCTTTCTATTATGGAACTTCCTCAAACTCCTTTCCCTATTAATTTTAGTTTACTTGTTTCTTATGGTTCCGTTATCTAATCAAGAGAACCGGTGGCTCACTGATTAAACACCAGTGTTTACCAGTATCAAAAGTATTTAAAAACTCATTACTCAGCTTCTCCAAAATCATTCATTGTTTTATCTATAATTATTGCAAATAGCTACAAATACTTCAAATCTGTCCCTGATATTGAGATTTTTAGACTGTACCTCCTTCATTTTTAGACTGTACCTCTTCCAGGGTTAGAGCTTTACATCTATTTCTCTCCACTCTCCAATGACATTTGCAGCTATCATAGGTCCCTGTGAATCCAGGAACATTCTTTGTCAGAAAGTATATGTTGCAAAATTTGTGGTAAAATCGTAAGAATTAGCCAGTAGGGTATAATTGTGTTTTTCACACACAAAAATGCTCATTATATGGTTGTATGCTTGGACAAACTGAAATGTGATGTACAAAACATTACAGAACACTGCTGCCCACAGTATCTGACAGTTTCCTCTCCCTCCTGACAATTCCATACCTGTGAGTCACTTGGATAGAACTCACCCTGCACAGCCAAGGCCTGAACCATTCATTGTGAGGCCTCAATGGGACACAAATTGCAAAGACTTGAGACACAGTGGTACAAATCATGTGAGAGGAATGACTGGAATTTATGGCTTATATTAGGGGTACACATAGGAATTCTGGTCAGGACCCCACTATGGTAGATGGTACATAAACAGGGGAAAAAAAGATCATCCTTCCTGTCAGAAATTTGCAATCCAAATAATTTAAGTTGTAGATGTATCTATGAGCATAATGCACTCTGTTACACATATAGATGGTGAGAAACCCAGTCTCCTAAAACAATGATGGATGGTTTTCAACAATAATGAGCAATCACATTAAAAGATTTTAAAATTCTGTTTCCAAACTGTTCTTGAGCACAACAGTTAATGTATTCACTCTGTGTAACTTAGCTGGATGCAGCAGACAACACTGAGTAAAAGCCTCTCAAGAAGGAAAAAATGTTTTGAACATAAAGTACACCAAAAACTATGACTTCTTTTTATACCCTCTCAAGTGCAGAATGTCCTGTGAGCTAGTAGAGGACATCCTATGCTATAAGTCTGTTGAAATGCTATAATTAAAGGTCTGTCAGAGTTTCCATTAAATCCCTGATTTTCAGGGTTTAATTAATAATAACAGTGAAAATTAATGTGAGTAGAATTAAAGCCACTGTCATAGCTCTGCTGCATATTAATTCCTGATTTTAAGTCTCTACAACATGTGGGACTGACCCAGCTTCCTCTCCTCAGACAAAACTCCTATCACAATGTGAAATTCCTCATTGGAGACAGTGGATATTTGTCTGAATGTAGAAAGTGTGCTCAGGCTCTGAATTACCTATGGCATTTGTACAGTAAATTAAATAAACATGTCAGAAAGTCAAGAATTATTAAATCGCATAAAGTTTTGGAATAAATTCCTAAAGTTCAGTTTAAGCTCATATACCTGAAAACCAATGAGCATTCAAAATTTCCCAGTGAATTCCCTCCCAGCAATCGACTCAATGTAAGTTTATCCATTTATCTTTGGAATATTAATAACTGTAATTATTTGTATTTTTTTCTAAGTAGGAATTAAGAGGTTAACTCCTTAATGGAAGATGGAGAACATATGTAAATATTGGGGAATTGACCTTCCCTGAACTGCAAGAGCAGATCAGATGTTCTGTTACTGAAACAAAGGCTCCTGGCATTTTGGATTTGGGTGCAAATAATTTAGAACACAGAACATTCCATGAGATAATTCCCTGAAAAAAAGCACTGGTATCTCACCATACAACACAAGGAAATTTAATCTTTCACATAAAAGGATCAAATAAAACTACCTCGGTGTGGAAGTCTAGAGAGGGACCTGGCAGAATACTAGAGGATATTCAGTTCTCTTCAAAGTAAATAGTATTACAGCTGAAAAATGTGAAAGCATGAAATTTTCTCAACACTGCTGTGAGAAACAGACCTGGAAATCCCAGACGTATGCAAAATACTGTAGTGAAGGGTGGAGACAGTACATTCAGAAACTGTTAAAAATGTTAAGAACACTTTGTTTCATATAAAAGAACCTATTATAAAATACAGTGGTTTTTTTTGGTCCAGATTCCAAAATAATAAGTGGCATTATTTCATCTTACATTAAAACCTATGTTGTAAGTCAATATCACATATTTCAGAGGTTAATAGATAAAGAAGATCAATGCTATTCACTGTTAGGACTGCTAAGTAGGTCAAGGAAGTTCACAAGTAAGAAACTTTCATGTAATAAAGAAAAGTGGGAATTTATATAGTTAATGAAATCTATGCTTTTGCACTAATGAAAAATGAAGTTGACTTAATTAAAAATTCACATTCTATCATATAATGTGATAAATATTAAACTGGAAGCAAATGACAGAGAATATAATCTGTTTTCAGTGAAGCTGGATACATTTGCAGCACGACACAAAAAGGGGGGGTAGAAGGTCAGCAATCAAAAAGGCTCTGTGGTAGTTTTGTATCTGCACTGTCTTGATATCTAAATGTGGGGATCCACTGTGGTTGTCATGGTGCAAGTCACTAAAAGACAGTCTTTGATCTGCAGAACTTAAAATCTAATAATAATAATAATAATAGATATATAATAATGATGATAATAATGATAATAATGATAATGATAATGATAATAATAATAATAATAATTTGGTAAAAATGTTGGAAAAGGAAGAATTATCATTCAAAATGTTAGGAAAGAAAGAATTATCATACCTTTTCAATCTAGAATTGAGTCTGTATTTCCAGAGCAAGCTAAACCAGAAGTGTAACTGCCAGGCCCTGCCTCTCTGTGTGCTCCTCAGGCCATTGCTGAGCTCTCCTGGTTCACTCTTCCAGCATAAAAACATCCCTGCAAAACCAGGCACAGTAAGTACTAACATAGATCGATAAAGGAGCTTGGCAAATACCTGAGGCAGCAAGAGACAAAAATGTGTGGCCAGGTGGGAGATGATGGAGGGGGAAAAACTCCTGCTTTGGTATAAGTCACACATAGAAATTCAGTCATTTATCCAAATTCACTTAGAAATCCTATGGCATGCAACATGTAATTTTTCAATTATGAGAATAAGTGGCTATAAACAGACCCTGGATAAGTTTAAAATGGAAATTTCAAGACACTTTTTAATCTCTGAAGAACTCAAAATTTGCATCAGCCATCCTGTGAGGTTAGTAAGAGCAAAAATTGTAAAAAGATTTTAGATGGAGCTTTGCATTGTACGAGATGGCTGACAAAGGTGATAAAGGGTTATAACTTGAAAACTCTAAACTGTCCTTTCAATTCTGTGCATTTTGAAATGCCTCAACTAATTCTTAACTAAGAAAAGCTGGAAAATCTCCCTCAAGGACATTGTATTGGAGGAAGTTAAATCAAATGACTGTTAGTGCTAAAACTAGGAAAAATACAAATCTAAATCTGAAACCCTTAGAGGTGGAGAATAAGGATCTTTATGATTTGCTAACATCACTAACCAGTCTTCATAGAGACAAATTACCAACCAAACCAGGGTAAACGATACCATTAATCTGGAGCATATCTTGCCCTGCTTCCAGTCTTTCAGAGCTTAAATAATTGAAAAACCAAAGCAAAACTTGGCATGAGGACATAGTTTGCTGTAATCAATATCATGATAAAGCAAGGAATTTCTCAAAAAATGGGAAAAGTCAGTAACTGTTTGTGTATATCTATAGCTGAGCTATGAGCCCTTGTGTTAGATTTAAGCTAAGTACCACACCATCACATTCTCCTCTCTTGTGTTCTCGAATGCTGAAGTCACATGGCAAACATCTGGTGATCAAAGTGAAATCACGAACTGGATAATTTCTATTTGGATGTTACTTTTTGGCTCCACTTATCCCTGCAGCTGGAGCATTTCCTTCCAGCAGCTCTATGCTGTTTTGTGAGCAATGCTGGAAAAATGCCACAAATTTATGAAAAACTTTGAAGGGGCTTAGCGTTAACGACTTCTGCTTTCCAATCAGTACAGCTTGAATCAATAGCACTGCTGCTCAATGTAAACAGGCATAATGGGAATTTTACAAAGCAAGACTATTTGTATGTAACATCAAAACCAGCACAAGGTCCTTTCCATAAGAGTGCAAATCGCATTTAGAATAAGACCAGAGAGAAAAGCAAGATTACTTTGTGATGATTTGCTGCAAAGTTCACTACACTCTTTGCTTGATAATGAATTTCACTCATTTTGTCATGTACTTCAGGTTTTATCAACAGAGTGCTCAACCGCCAAAAAACATGATTTTAGCACATCAGAACAAAGGTGAAAAAAATGAAAAAGAGTACACATTATTATTTGATTTTCTGCAAGTAATAATTCATAAAAATATTATTTTACTATAACTACTGCCTAACCACAAATTCAAAAAAAAAAAAAAGTAAGGGAGAAAAGATGGAGGATGCTGCTGGAAGGATGAACGTGGATTCAGGTATATGAAATATTGTCTCATTATGTGGTAAGATTTTGCTTCCATCAGAAATAATAAATTGAAAGAGATTTCTAAATGCATTTCCACTGCAAAGGGAAAAAAGCAGTTTCTAGTAAGTTGCACTTACAACAATCTGAATTTTTTCTTGGCTTGCCATTATTTACAGTATCTTATGTACCTTAGGGATAAATACAAGACAAGCAGCATCTTTTGTTGCCTCTCAAGTCATACTTCTTGGCTGCTCCATGTGTGCTTTCTAACAGCTGTACACACTGACAGCAACTGGTGAGGGGGTCCAAGCAGCCTTCTCCTGGCTTTTGGACATGTATAAAAGCATGGCCCAATTGTGAACAATTAAAGGATTTACTGGCCAGGCCAGGCTCCAGAAGCTGTTGCATACAATAGGGAACAGCCAGGCTTGGTGCCTCAAGCTCCCATGTGATACAACAATTACAGAAGTACACAGATCTTGGTCCATCTCCTTCCTGCTTACTTTTAGTCTCTGGCTGCTTCTGCTCTTGCTCTTCTCAAGCCCATGGATATGCTTCTGAGTTAGCAGGAGTCACTGGACAGGGAGGCAGAGAGTAGTTGCTTTTGTCAGAGCTTTTGTAAAGAACTTGCTGGGAATCCTTCAAAAAATCAGTTCTCTGAATTGAAACTTTTCACTGGAGTTTATCCATTTCAGCAAAACGTTCAGAGAGAAAAGTATCTCAAGTCAGCATTTGTGACAAAGCAAAGAAAGAGATGCATGGCCAGCATCCCAGGATAGAGGTACCAGCCTGGAATGTCAAAGACAAAGTGTTCAAGTGAACCTGAAGCAGCATTTGTACAGCTGTAAATACAACACTGTGCTTATTAGAACACTTACATTTCCCAGATTGTTGTCAATACAGAAGTTGCTTGGGTGCATGAGACTCCTGGCTGTCGACTCAGGTTATGTTCTGTACAACACTGAGCAATCCATCAGGAGCCATCCTTCCTGAGATGTGCAGTGCTGGATGAGTGCCCAGCGTGCCCAGAGCCCTCAGCCTCAGGAAGATGTAAATAGGAGCTTGTGGTGAGTACAGAGGAGCAATGACTGGAAAGCTGCCTAAGGACTGTGAAAGTGCTCTCCCAACATCCATTTGATAATGAAGTTACTCCAATGACTTCAGTGAAATTATCCTTACTTTACACGGGAGTCAGAGGAAAATGAAGCTGCCTCAAACTGTAAAACCTACCTTGTACATCTTATCATGCAAATTAAATAAAAAACCCCCATGGAAATAGTCCAAAGAGCTTCCTCTGCATGTGGCTGTAAGTCACTTAAGTCATTCAGTGAGACGGGATAATGGCCATCACTTTTCACTTGGCCAGTTCATATTGTGGCACTGGGAGGAAGACAGTCTGTCAAGTTTTTGTCTGCAGTGTCTGATTTTTCACCACACTGCTCCTGCCCTCCCTCCATTGTGTCAGGAGTGCATTAGGTGTTGGAAGGGCAATAAGAGGCTCAACCAGTGGGTGGGGAGGCTGGAGAAGGGGAATTGAATTGTAGGCAGCCTGCAGAGTCTGTTGGAAAGGCTGTGCTGGCTCCCTTTGTGGCTGATATGTATCTATGTCCCCATGCCACATTACATGGAAGGGATTAGAAATAGGATTTCTGATATTTCAGCTGACATGACAGGAGTGATAATTTCATGCAACTATGTTGCAAGCTAAATTCAAATATTCCACCTTCTAAAGGGATTGTATATATTTTCATCTGTGCTCTCAGGCTCAGAACCTTTTTCTGGAATGACTGATACAACACTAAAATGCACTTCAAAGAGGCTAATACATAGATAATGTCCTGTCTCTCTAAGTGTACCTTACTCACGCCCTAATGAATTAAATAACTACACAAAATAGCAATAAGTGTTAAAATAACCTCCAAAATCTCTTGTGTATCACAGTTTGTAAAAGTTTGGGAGATCTTTTGAAAATCAAAAATCTAACAGTGTTTTTGTTTAATTTTTGGAGTGCTTTTCTTTTTTAACGAAGGCCAAGAAAAAAAAAAGAAACAAAGTCATAAAAATATCTCAACTCTAAGTAGAAGGTATCAAGGTCACTGACTATAAATATAAATAATGCTGCTTCATAAATCTTAAACAGCTTACTGTAACTACTAATATAACTTTAAAGTATTTACAAGATTAATCTTTTTAAAGTAAATTACAGGATCATAATATCAAACAAGATTATGCTATGTCCTATATAGCATTTCACTATGCACATAGCAGAAACATGACAGCAAATATGCACTTCAGAGATATCAAGTAGCTACTGCATGAAGAGGGTGACACTGCGTGCCAAATACTAAGCACAGCAACAAGTCTTGGGGCCATCTGATGTCCCCATAAAAAATACTTTGTAAAACCCTTGATAGCCTCATTGTATGTTTAATGGGAAATGCATAACTGTTCATGCCTCCATAGAAATATGCATTGAGTATTCCAACTATAATATACAGGTGTAAGATTTTCTAACTGTTGGCTGTTGAAGCAGAAGAAACACCAGGAATACTACAATGCAGACAGTATCCTTGGATCCTGTCCTTGGGACAGAACGAAGGAACTTTTGCTAGGTTCTATGCATTTCTAGAGCTCTTGCAATGGCATTTTCTGCGTTGGAATCATGCAGCTCACAGTGTGCACCAGGTAAATTTTAGCACAGGGCTGTTGGTTCAGGTGAGTCCTGTGCCTTATTCTAGCTAAGGATCTTGTTCACTGTAGGGTTTGTCCAGCACGAGAAGCAAATCTCCCAGCAGAGGCCAGCAAGATCACCACAGGAATCCAGTTAGTAATTAGACCAATAAACACCCTTCTAGAGCACTGAATAGTGGTAAAATTTTTAAATAGAGAGCTTTGCTTGCTAAAAATTTTAGCTAGTAAAGAGAACCAAGCTCCCCTTCTCGTCCAAAAGCCTACACCCACTTGATTTATGCCACTATTTCAATAGGGCCTTGCCCAGCAGAACAAACACACTGAAGAGAAGCCCAGAGTGGGCCTGTGACTCCAGACCTGAGTGCACATCAGGATGCAGTTCTCAGAAGCTCCACCTCATTATGCTGCACTGTAACTTCTACTTTCCCTGACCCATAGATGGTGTTTGCAGTAAAGGGACCACACATGTTTCTGTGCCCTGCAACGAAAGCCCAAAGGACATTCCTGTCCCTTTCTCTTTTGCAGCTCCCCAAGCAAAAGCTGTTGCCTTGACAACTCTGGGGTGTTCTCTGGCTCCACAGATGCTGGCAGGAGGAAGGCCAATTTCCTTCCACAAAATACAGAACTGCTAAGGAATAAACAATGAAAAGTATTCTGATTCCCTCAGTAGTGCAAAAACCAGAAAGAAAATGAAGAAACTTGCTACAGACACAGAATTTTATAAGCCAGAAGCAGCAGGATTCAAGCACTGAGAATTCACAAACACAAGTAGGGAACAGAAGAAATTGCAGTTGCTAGAGATTTCAGCAAAGAGCTGGGAATGGCTGTGGCTAAGGTCAGGCTAAGGCTCTTCTCTTTGATCACCCTTCTGTAACTGGAAGACCTCTGGCCTTCCATGGCACTGCCCTTGCTTTACCATTACACTCTTTATAAAGAAGGTGATAAAAACAAAAATTAAAACTAAATTAAAACAACACTAAAAGAAATTTTAAAAGGTTTGCACTTTTCACTGTTTTTGTACATAACCTTTTATAATATTAAGGACTAACTTCCTTTATTTCTAATTTTGTGCCACATTTTAATTTTTTTACTTCAACTCTGCTTCAAATAAACATATTTTTGAAGCAAAAAAAGAAGACACAAGAAAACTGATGGTCAGGAAAGAGATCACAGTAGCTGCACTCCACTAAAAAGGACAGCAGACAGAGGTGATGTATGTAACACAAAGGAAACATGGTGCCTTTAGCTCTGTTTTTCTGTGTCCTGTAACTGAGCTGAGGGCTACTCAGCCATGGAATACTCAGCTGTGTGACCATTCTGTCACATCTCACTACATCCATGAGGAACATCACATCCATTGAAAGCCACAGGTCGTATGTAGAAGGACAGATATGCTGTTGTAATCTTTAAATTCCTCATTACCTTAAGCACATATAAGCACAAAAGCTTTTGGTTTTTCTCAATAATAAATCTTCCCCTCCTTCAAGGGGAAAGCTTGTGCCAAAGCACAAGCTGTGCTATATCTACTGCCAGCAGATATCTAATGATAACAGGTTATGTGCATCCTTTATCAGAAATAAATTATTTCTGAAAGTATCCATTAGCAATTAGAGCTGTATTTTCAGAGAAAATAAAAGCTAAAAGTACAGGAGAAGCTACTCACAACTTCATGATGCCAATAAAATCTGTAATAAAAAGCAATGCACTCTGTATTCCAAAAGGCTGCAGCATATCAATAGACACATCTGACAAAAGCATCTAACACCACTGAAGATCTAGCATGCATTATTGTATTTTATTCAAGGAAAGCATAGGCAAAAGCTACTGGAGCAACCTTTCTGCTAGCAGTTAAATTTAACCTGTAACTAGGGATGACCAGGATTCATGGTACACCAACCTGCTAGTCAAACTAATAGCACTTCTATTTTAAGCTAAATGAAAGGGGATTAGGATAAGAAAACTCCCTCTATTGACCACTGACATTGTTTATCACATAAAAGGTAATTGCTTGGAGAAGATTCCATCTCTTTTTGCTGCAGAAAATGTCTTGGTTTGCTGTTAACCCTTCTCCCATTACAGTGCAGCCACATTTGTGCCACTGCTCACAGAAGCATAGAGAGCCTTCTGCATGATTGAGGGCAAGAACTTTGTAATGCACTACCTTTATCTGTCATATTTTGGTCTACAGCAGTAAATTTTGTATGCCTCTAGTGCCTACTCTCTGGAAATATGGTAAAGATGTGGCCTTTTATACAAAGATAAGGTACACAGAAATGATATCCAGAGAAAATATGGTAATAGAAAAGAACAGGCTCAAACAACAATGAACAGCTCACAGTCAAATCCAAAAGCATTAGAAGATTTCAGGCTGTGTTGGTAGAGTACAAATCCATCTTGGATCAAATTATTCACCCATTTACTGTGGTCCCTCGCTTGGCCTGGCAATTAGTTCAACTGTGGAATGCTACTTAGGAGTACATTCACAATCCCTACACATTCTCTACAGCACAAATGGACTTTGGGAAGGAAGAACTGGATACAGGCTACCCATTGTAAACAAAACAGCCATTACTTCCCCAGAGGTGCTAAAGCTGTGCCTGGAAATAAAATAAATTAAAAATTTAAAAATAATTACAAATAAAAATTTTCTAATTTCCTACTTGGTATTCTGGGCAATATGAGGGAATTTACTTAACCTCTTCATGCCTCTGTTTTGTCATCTCTAAAACAAGGATCACACTACTGCCTTCACAGGACTCACTGCTATTTTTTGTCTCTGACAGTGCCACGAATTTTTCTGATCTATGTAACATACATGTGGGAGCTTGGAAATTCTGTGCATTCCTGTAAGACAATTCTCTCTTGTTAGGCCATGGACAAAGCTCATCTGTCAAGCAAAAAGTTTTGTTAGCAAAATTCATTCAGCAAAAAAAAATCAACAAATAAGGTAAATCCAAATCTGATCTTTAACACATTCTTGAGAAACTCACCTGTACAGCAGAAGGTAGAAATTAATGTCAGTGGATGGGCCTGATTTTTCCATTTTGTTTAAGAAACAAAGTGAAGGAAAAAGCTATTTTTAGAATTACAATTTGAAATGCCTGTTGGAAAAATTATGAAAAGCAAAAGTATATTTTGCCCTCTTTTTCGTACCACTTCTGATTCATCATTGCATGACACAATTTTTACAACAACTTACAGTAAAATATTGAAATTGGTTTAATCCCTTAGGGATGTAAGCTACTTTGTACATGCGTAAATAAACTGCTTTATGCTAAGCAGTAAGTCTCAGTCTCTTCCCCAAAACTGTTTAAAGTAATTTTGGATATAATTAGCAACCCCTGAGAACGCAATTAGTGTATGACTGGCAATTTTGCAGCAATGATTCCCCTCCTGTCAAATGGGTTTTAAACTGAAAGGTCATTTTGGACAATAATTTCTATGATTTTACCTCTCTTCCCCCTCAAAGTTAAAACTTGAGTTGTCGTGGTGTCTTAAGGGAAATGAACATGTTCTCTTGGAATGGTTTTGAAAGGTATTATAACCTTGATCAACACAAAAATCTTTCAGAGCTGCAGTTTTGTTTCTCAGAGTAAGTCCTTGGCTTTACTCCCAAATTCCTCAGAAAGCTGCTACTCATAGCATCAAGTAAAAGGGTGATTTTTAACAAGTTTTGTGCTTGAGTCTGTAGAATTTGCTCCCCTAACACACAATGCTGCATTTTCCTTTGCATTTGTCTGCTTTCCCTGAGTGTAAGCAGGCCCTCAGTTACCCTTCAGCTGACTGGTGTCAATGATAATTACAATACATTTTTATTTTTCAACCACTCAAATCTAAAGGCAAGTAAGCTCTGCACATGTATGCACGCACACACAAATGTAAGTAATATGTGAACATTTCCAAAGGACAACAAGTCCTTTTGGAATAGTAATGAATAGAGAAATCATCTTGTGCCCTGCATGAGATAGGTGCATTTCAAAATTTTCCTGTATAGCTTCCATGAAAATTGGCCCCTAAGCAAGGGTGTGAGTCATTGATGAATACAGCTCTGAGGCTTCACGCTGTGCAGCAAGAGCTGTAAAAGGCATTAGAGGAACAGAGGGGAGGAGGAGGAGAGAGAGAGAGGGTTAGGAGGTTATTAAATAAAACCTGGTAATGGTTTTACATGAACATTTTCTGAGCAGTGTTTGGAGCGGGCACACCCCGCCCCGCCGGGCAGCGCCTTTGCCGGGCGGGGCACGCAGGGGCTGCTCTGCCCCTCCGCAAATCGCTCCTGCCTTTCCAAAGGCATCGCTCTCACTGCTGCCCTCCCAGTGCTCGCTGAAACTCGGGACCTACAAGTAAAACAAATCACCCTGTGGCACATTGTCTTATAGTAACTTTTCAAATGAATATTGCAGAAAAAGGATGGGGTTTTATCCTCCGCGCCCGTCTCCAGCACACAAAAGCCACTGCACTGTACCAGCAATATTGCAGCCTTTGCCAGCACAACTATGCAAAAAGTGTAGAACAGGATAAAGAGAATACATTTAAGCTTCCTCAAACTTCAGAAGTATTTGATTGTGGCTCATATTTGTCCTTTCCCCCCCGCCCCCAAGATCAATGTATTAAACTGCTGTTAATTTATATCATTCACTGGCTAGTGATAGAGCAAACATAACTGGTAACTCATCAAGACCTGAATTATGAGCAATTCTCCTTTTTCATGCAGTTGTGCTTCTCCTACCCAAGTCAGGAGCTCTAGGTTTCAATAAAGACACTGGGCTTTTAGTCAATACTTCAGTCATTATCATGCCAGAGCCTCCATCCTTCTGACTTCCTGCATGTCCTGATCTCACACTCACTTGTGTGGTCCCCTCAATCTTTCTTCATGTTTTTGCTTCTTCCATTTTGCCAGCAGCCTTAGTGCACCCACCTGAAAGAGAAGATCCAGTGTGGGCCATTACATCCCATTATCAAACACCCTGCCACTTGCAAGTTCACATGGGAAACTGATTATAAACAATGATTAATTGACACCAACTAGCTACACTGGGTTAGTTATAAATAATCCAGCAAAATCTTAAATGAGTCTTTTTTCAGAGGATGGCTTAGATGTACAGTCAGGAAAATATATTTTCCCATATTTTATATAGCAAAAGTATCATCTGTTAGAAAGAAATCCATAACTGAAATCTTTATTTTCACGCAGATAACTGTTTAAGGAGATTCGGCATAAACAAACAAAAATTATGGTTTTTAACAGGTATGAGAGGAGCTTTAAGTCTTTTGAAGGCCAACAGTGGTTTTACATTTAAGTATTTTGAAAAAATGGGGCACAGTGGTCTACATAAATGAAAATTCAGCCCAAAAGGAGTATTAACAGAAAAACAGTTTGTCATGTTACAAGTACTCCTGTTCCTCTAATACCTTTAAGAGACATAATTTAAAAAATAAAACAAGACAAAACAGCCTTCTGTGTATGTGTATATATAAGAACAGGAATTTTCTATTCCCTTTTAACTGAATAGTCGTTAACTGACTGGTGCTATTTTAAAAAGAGACACCAACAAAACCCCCCTGAATCCACAGACACGCAGCACCATCTGGTGGATTAGCAGGTCTGGTGAACAGTTCTGCATTTACTGAACACATTTCCACAGGCAGGAGAAGGGAGAAACGAACAAAAGCATATCATGGAGATTTGTTTAGTCAACGTCAGGCAAGAGAAAGTGAGAAGGGTGGGATTTCCATGTTGTGAAATAATGCTCTTTACTCATATAACACTTTATACTTTTCAGACACTATGTATAAATCTGGACTCAAAAATATGTGAACAGTACACTTATGATGACAAAAATTCAAAAGTTTGGTATGTTATTTAACTAACTGCATCAAGATTTATTTAATTTGATTTCCTTCACACATGCATTAAGGCACGTGTTTATAAATTACCACTCTTTCACTGGAAGCCTTCTTAGTGAACAGGACTGATTGCTCACCTAATAACAGTTTTCCAATAATTTGCTTTCTTCTTCTCAGGCACTATATGGTCTCATGTTCTTTCACAGAAAAGTTCAGCTTGGAGAATACAAGATTATCAGGTGCTCATCACTGCAAAGCCACAATGAATTACAGGTGTCAGTTTAAAACCCCTGCAGGGCAAGTTGCATTTATTCTTCACATATAGTGAGCAAAAGGAGCTTCTCATTTTGGGTAGGACAAGAAGGGGCCCTTATATGTACACAGGGATGTGCCATTGTAGTCTCTGCTGTCTCTCTAGTAGCTTGTAGTGTCTTTAGAATTCCACCTTCCCATTGAGCCAGGTCACCTCCCTGCACTCTGCAACAGGTGGCTCTTGGCACACGACCCTTGAGGGGGTCAAAAGGCTCAGTCCTCCTCAGGCCATGCACTCACCCGACACTGCTGAGCAGCTGAGGCTCAGCTGGGGCTCCCTCCTTGTCATCACACCTCTGCACTGATCCCTTTGTGCTAATCCCCATTTCTGACACAGTGCTGCGAGCTGCTGGTCCTGAGATTTTATTTTGAAAAGACACCTTGCTACACATGTCCAGCTTCTAGATGTCTCCTCCATGTATGCTAGAATCAGGAATAAGTTTCCTTTCTTCTTAATTGCCATATATCTCACCTATCTTTCTGCATCATCTGCATCTTTGTCTTGCCCACATTGGTAATGAAGGTCCCATCATCCCATGTTCCTCTGGAAGACATTAACTGTACTCAGCACAGCATTCTCACAATCAGACACATCATCACTGAGCTGCAGACTGGGTAAGTGTACATACAGCAAGATCAAAACACAGGTCACTGGCCATCACAACTTCATACATCCCAGAGGGCAAACAGGAAGGTGGCAGGAGGCTGCTTGCTGCCAATTACTGTCTCAAGACACTGCGTTATCCTTGATGCTTCAATAATATTATTCAGTGCTTCTTACAAGCATCCACAGCCAACCATGCCAGGTAAGACAAGAGGCAAAAAAGATCTTCCTCATGACATCTATATTTTTTTCACAGGTAGCTTGAGGCACTGAACCCTATACCATTCCTTTATTTTCAAGAAACTGTTGCCCCCATACGTTGTTGCTCTTTTTCTTTCAATACTTTAAGAATAATGCAGGACTGTTCTCAGGGGATGATCAGTGAAATGACCAGCAATAAGCTGCACAACACTTCAAGTCACACTTTTGGTGCATCCTCATCAGGCCTGACCTTCACTGTCCTTCAGCAAACTTTTCTTCTCTAAAAATATCCCATAATACATTTATAGATATGTGGCAAGACCCATGTCTTCTGTGGTCTGTGTTGATAGTCTGCCATAAGCCCACGTTTTTAAGAAATCTCACTGCAAACTCCTTGCTCCTCCAAACCATCTCCCATACATTTGTCTGTGCTTATTGCTGTTTGGCTCAGGCACCTTCGAATCATGCTTTGATTACTTCCTTTAATGACTTTTCAGACGCTTTAGCCAGACAATTGTCATCAACGGAGGGCTTCTGCATCAAGGCTGCCCTTCCTTTTTTAGGGACTTTTTACAAGAGCACGCAGTGACAGGACAAGGAGGAACGGATCCAAATGAAAAGAGTGTAGGTTTAGATTAGGTATTAGGAGGAAGTTATTTTCTGTGAGGGTGGTGAGACACTGGCACATGTTGTCCAGAGCTGCTGTGGATGCACCCTCCCTAGCAGTGTTCGAGGCCAGGTTGGATGGGGCTCTGAGCAACCTGGGCTAGAGGAAGGTGTCCTCGCCCATGGCAGGGCTGGAAGCAGATGAGTTTTGATGTCCCTTCCCACCCAAACCATTCTATGACTCAGTGATTGTGCCAAGAGTGTTGCGTCCATCTTGATCTGTGAATGGTGGAACTCAGCGGCACAGGGTAATTTGCAACCCAGAAGCACAGATGGTTTCACAAGGCGACAGGCAAGTTCACGAGGACGTTGTACTAGTGTTTACGGTCACCTGCATGCAGTGTGGCTCGGGAAACCCACCTGTGAGTTGTGGAGATAATGCCAAAGGCCTGTTCAGAAACAGGACACGTACAGTGTACCCTCCCAGCCACCTGTCAGTCGGTGCAGGTGGTGTCAGCCCCAGAGCTGTTTGGTGTCCCCAGCGCCAGATGAGCCGCCCCTCTGCCGGCCCCAGACCCGGTATAGCTGNAAGCGCCCGGAGCCGCCTCAGCCCCGGCCCTGCCGCAGCCCCGGCTCTTGTGGGCCCCTCCGCGGATATGGAGAACCTGTCCGGCCCCACCGCCGCCTCGGTGCTGGCCGAGCTGCAGTGGGAGCCCAGCTATGCTGTGCCCGTGGCCAACGCCGAGAACAAGGCGCTGGAGGACGAAGTGAGCGCGGGGAGAGGAGCCCGCCCTTCCCCCGGGGCCGGGGAGGGAGGGATGGACAGGAGGAAACCTCACGGGTTCTGAGCTGCCCGGGGAATCGGGAGGGCGATCCCCGCCTCCGAGCGGGACCCGCGCACCCGCATCCCCCGAGCCCCGCAGGAGGAGCAGTGCGAGTTGTTCCCTTAGCAAAGCTCCGGGTTTTTTCCTGAAATCCCTCATTTCACTGCTTTGGAGAAATGTAGCAGCTACTTCTTATGTTATTTTTCCATTAATAATTGCAGTGACTGTTTTTAGGTAATTGCAGGTAATAAGCACTTAACTACAAAGAGTAACTTGACGATTCTAACTCTTAAACAGCTGCACAATTTGCGAAAGGAAAAAGAGGAGCTGCAGAATGAGCTGACCAACTGTGAGGAGCGCATAGAAGCAATGACGTCTCATTTGAAAAACGTGAGACAAGAGATAAGCTTCTCTCAGGTAAATCACCACCTTTAGCAGGTCCGTTTTGTCAGACAGACCTGTAACCTGAGTATCTCCCTGTGGCTGGTGTCCCTGTCTATTTTGCCAGTTTTGTTAGAGATTTGTTAAGCCTTTATTCCAGGATTTCCACAGGAAACAAAAATCAAACTACGTATCTCAGTGATATTATTTGATGGTCATTAAGACCATCCAAATTCAAATTACTGTACCTAGGAAAAAGCCAGGAAGGGTGCATTTTAGAATTCTTCCTGGATGGGGACTTTTGTAGATATTAATAAAAAAAATTGGTCAAGGAAAACACCAGTGTAAGGGAAAAAAAAATATAATCTTTATAATGGTGAAGAATTAGTTGTGAAATGCTGGTGAAGACAATTCACGGACATGAAAAATGAAGTGAGATGGTCAAGATCTAAGTCTTTACCTACACTCCGAATTAACTGACCAAAACGGCTAGTTTAGATTTCTAAAGTGTCTTGAGACAAAGATTTACACCTTTCAGGTAAAATATCCTGTGTGAAAAAGTCTTAGGAAACTTCACTGCAGCTGAACAACTTCTTTATTTTTTTTTGCCAGATTCAATCATTAATTTGAATTAAAGGAAAGAAAGGTTAGGCAATATCAAGGTACTGCTATAGGCCAGCAGGGGAGGTCTCTCTCAGCACAGAACAATAAAATATTTTTTTGCTGTGTCTCGTGGATCTGATGTAAAGTCACTGGTGATCAAAAGACTAAGATTTTGATGTTGAAATGTTAAGATTCAGAATCTTGGGTGAAAAAAAAATCTTAGAATTGAGTTTTTAGGGCTACAAAAGCCCTAAAAAATTATGTTTATTGTAAAATATGGAAGTTTTGTTTATTGTAAAATACTGAACTTTATTATTCTGCAGTCTCTTTACAAAGCCAAAGAGAATGAAATTGAAACTGAACATCACTTTAAAGCCCTTGCTGAGAGAGAATATGGACGTCTCAAAAACGACATTAAACGACTGCAAGATGAGATAGCTTCCTTGAGACAAAAGAAAAGCATTCAAGAAGTAAGGTTTGGAATTTTTGGAAAGTCGCACCTATATTGCAAAATTTTATGGCTTGTCCTCACTTGCACATGGTAGTATAAGTCATTAATAGTTAATTATTATAAAGCTTATAAACTGTAGTAGATGATCTGGATGGGCTTTTCCCTGTGTGGGCAAGTAGAGTGACACTGAGAATGTTACTGCATAGACTGGTCAAGACTTAGCAACTATTAATTAAATATTGAAAGAATTCTGTTCTTAATGCCAGATACACAGCCACACATCCATTTCACTGTATTTCTAATTCTCACCGGTATTTTCTTAATGGGTTAAAAATCAAATGGTTGGTGGCAAATCTTCTCTACATAAAATAAACTTGGGTCATGATTTCAAGATCAAAGATTTGGTTTAAGTTACAAAGTAATCTAAGGCTACTCAATTATAGGTGGTCTTCTGGGTTTGGAACTGTCTCTTTTTCTTCGTATTCATTATTTAATTATATATTTTTNACACCCTCCTCCGCAGCACGGCCACGACCGGCACAACCCGCGCCCCGGCTGACCCGCAAAGAGCCGCGCCCGTCCGCAGCGGGCCCGGCCCGGCCCGGCCCGCNCTGTCTCTTTTTCTTCGTATTCATTATTTAATTATATATTTTTAAATTTGCTCTTTTTCTTCTTAAGTCTGTTTATAATCTCCAGTCTCTCAGAATGAGTAGCAGGATCGAGATATTCACACTGTTCATCTGGATCTAGATTCTCTCATTTTTTTGTCAGGAAGTCTCTTCACAGTCACATGAAGAGGTCACATTTGAAAATTGATATGTAGGATAAAGGTCTAACAACTGGGCCTTAATGAGTGAGGGAGAAACTTTA
>VXBC01005846.1:762524-788756 GCA_013399945.1 Ploceus nigricollis
TAATTATTATAAAGCTTATAAACTGTAGTAGATGATCTGGATGGGCTTTTCCCTGTGTGGGCAAGTAGAGTGACACTGAGAATGTTACTGCATAGACTGGTCAAGACTTAGCAACTATTAATTAAATATTGAAAGAATTCTGTTCTTAATGCCAGATACACAGCCACACATCCATTTCACTGTATTTCTAATTCTCACCGGTATTTTCTTAATGGGTTAAAAATCAAATGGTTGGTGGCAAATCTTCTCTACATAAAATAAACTTGGGTCATGATTTCAAGATCAAAGATTTGGTTTAAGTTACAAAGTAATCTAAGGCTACTCAATTATAGGTGGTCTTCTGGGTTTGGAACTGTCTCTTTTTCTTCGTATTCATTATTTAATTATATATTTTTAAATTTGCTCTTTTTCTTCTTAAGTCTGTTTATAATCTCCAGTCTCTCAGAATGAGTAGCAGGATCGAGATATTCACACTGTTCATCTGGATCTAGATTCTCTCATTTTTTTGTCAGGAAGTCTCTTCACAGTCACATGAAGAGGTCACATTTGAAAATTGATATGTAGGATAAAGGTCTAACAACTGGGCCTTAATGAGTGAGGGAGAAACTTTACCTTTGGATGCCTCAGATCTGTTTATTATATGGAACAAATACCCTGCAGATGGGTTTATCTTACCAGAGGTTGACCTTTCTGTTTAAAATTATTTGCATTTAAAATTTGTGGCAAATTTTGTTTCTTCTTTAAGACCAGGATGTCCAATAGCATTCCTCAAGTATAACACACAATTAATAAAAAAGAAAACTATAAATTCTGTGGACAAGATGTGGGTAAACTTGTCACAGTAGCTTGACCTGGTTGCTTTAATTACTATTCAATGGATATTAGACATTTGATATTTGATTTCATTTTCTCTTCTTTTATTAGAATACTATAAATAAAACCACTAAGAAGCTGGAAAACTTAAAACAACAGATGAGCTGGGATGAGGAACTTCTGGAGAGCTGGCTGAAGGAATTAAACCGCACAGATAATGATGCTGTTGCAATCCAGAAGTATGCACTGCAAGATGAAGGGAAACTAGGAGTAAGTAGAAATGACAGCACTTTTCAGAAACCAAAGGAAGAACCATTTTATCACTTGAAGACCTTGCTATGTTATCAAGTCAGATAAAATGAAGACAAGGTTTTGTACAACACTGCTTTGAACCTGGTTTCCATTTGGCACTACAGTGCAATTCCATATGAGGCTCATTTTGAAGTTGACAGAACAGGTTTTGCAGTAATGAGAGACGTAATTGAAGACATTAATTTGCTTATTCATATGGGTAAGATTTAAGTTTAAATTTTTTGACAGGGTGCACAAATAAAGTCTAGAAAACAGTGCCACTGAATTAAGAGGAGTTTGCTCAAAAATTCACACCGAGTATGGACGAATAGTGTAGGATTTGCCTTTAGAACTGAATTTTTTAATAGTGCTGAGAACAAATTGCAGCTGCTTCAGTAAAGCTACCTGGAATAATGGAAGACATAAACATATATATCTATATAAAGAGGAATTCCAGTCAAAAGTTCAGAGTTTATAAGGGTGAGTTCCCAAGTATATTATTAATGTGGAGATAAGTATCCCTGGTTATTATTCTTTTAAAATATTCTTTATTCTTTATTTATTAATATTATTATTTTAAAATATTCTTTAAACAGAGTGAGGAGAAATTTGATTTTTACTCATTAAATACTTAACCCAAGTGTTTGTTTACACAAATACTCTCACTGCTGTATGCCAAGGACACCACACACACATTTACACACAGCTGAGGGTTACTTTGGCCTTGCTGCAGTTTGGTTCTTATGGCCACTTGTATTGACTGAAAATTTGGGAGGCTACACTGTCAATTTTTTGTTTTCTAGAACACAATGAAATTGATGCCTCAATATTTTAACCCCTGCTTGTAGCAGGGCTTTAAAAATTTATAAAATGTGATCGCTTTATTTTCAAATACTTTCTTTTCAAATATTTTCATATCCCTTTATTTTAGACATTAACCCTTCAAATAGAAAAGTTGACCATGGAAGCAAACCAGAAGCGCAGAGCTCTGGATAAAGAGCTAACAGAAACCATGACAGCTCAGGTTTGTGCTTAAGGTCCTCAAAGATCCCTTGTTTATATGTAACATTTTTAACTTCAGAAATCATGGAGGTGCTTTCTTTTAAACAGATGGAGCTTGACAGAGCAGCTGAAGATTTTCGCAGGGTTCATCAAGAAAGGCAAGAAGTCATCAGGCAGTGGGAGAATGCAATTCATCAGATGCAGAAAAGAGATCAGGAGATAGATCAATGTGCTTTGGTAAAACTGCTGTAACTGATCCATTTCTGGGGTTTGGGTTTGATGTGGGGTGGTTGTTTTGGTTTTTTTTTAACATCAAAACTACAGTATAATTTTCTGGGTAGGTAATGTTTTACTTAACCTTTCAAAATGCACAATTTTCACTGAGTAGTTATAAATCTGTCAGGTAGAGTAAGCATCATTAATGCTGGTAATTTTCCTGTTTAATTTCATCTCTTTCAAGTCTACCTGAAGTTTTGCTTAGCTCCTTTTTTCCCAATTCAGTCAAAGAAGAATTATTTTATTTTCATAAGAGTTTACAGTGTCTTTTTGTTTTTAAATTATTGGAATATTTTGGAAATTTCCAGTCCAAAACCACTGTAGTGTTTGGTGTGACATATCCATGGAATAAAGTAATTTTAAGACTAATAACTGGGCTGTCTCAGGCAAACAGTAATCATAATAGGAATTGATCTTCTGGTTGTACCCTTTATTAATCTAACACAACTAATGCAAGCAAATCTAAAACGTTTTTATCCTGATAGCTAATTGCAGAGACAAAACAGGAGATCCGAAACAAAGAAATTTTGCTGAGAGAGAAGACTGCCTTTTTGGTAAATGAAACTGTTAATAACATGGAATATGAAAAGAAAATCTTCACTGCTGAGCGGGAAGCCAACAACCTCCGAAAGGAGTTCCAGACTCAGGATACTCGAAGGACTCAGCTGCAGGATGAGGTAAGGGTGACCAAACACTTCAGGAAAACAGACTGAAACTAGAACTGAGCACCAGATGGAGGAAATACAGGAATAGCATTTCCTCTTCTCTGGTTTTATACTAGGCTTTAATAATTCAGCAAAATGTTGCTTTTCTTAGCCAAGTCCTGTTTATCGGGATCTGAACCTTCAACTTAATCCTGTCATTGAGAGTGGTGAAAGGATTGGAATGTATTCTCTGTTGTGTGGGTGTAAAATGGATGAATTTTATCTTAAATGGTTTAACACTGTTAGATGCCTCAGGAGGCTTCTTCCCTTTAGCATACATAGACTGCAGTATTGTATAAAGATGAGAGAAATCTCTTCCAGATTCCAAACAATTCCTGTCCCCTGCTCTCAGAAGTGTGTGTTGATGGCCTGGTAGTCAGGTTACAATTCCTGGGGAAAACACCCAGTGCTTTCATGTGGCTTTCTAATCAAGAGGCAGTAGGGCAGGACTGCCCTGTGAACAAGCCATGCTTGATGCTGTCCATACTGAATTTGCACTTAAACCTGGGAATGAGCTGCACTGCTTAATTACTTAAATGCCTGTAGAAGTATTTCTAAAAAGTAATTCAAGTTTCATGGCTCTGCTGAGAAGGGATACACTTGTATTACCTAAGTTTTTTCTTAACAAGCAAATGGTAACACTGGGGTACTCAGCAAGCTTAGTGATTTTTGAAAAACCCTGCATCTGCTGTTGCCTTAACTTTGGGATAGGTTTTCTGTAGCAGGTGGTTCATAGGCTGATCTCCTAATTAAACTGTAGGTAGCTCAAACAAGGTATAGGCTATTATATTACCCTATAATTCATGCAAGCTTGAGGGTTTGTAGAATTGGTCAGTTTTCATCTCAAGCTGTGAGATTCTTGCTTGAAGTTTTTCACAATTAATACACTATGATGGGATAATAGAACAGTCTCCCCTTATTAGAATATCTGTGGGATGCATGTGAGAAACAAGGAAAGAAGGAGACAGTTCAGCCAACAACTTGTGACCTCTAAGAAAACTGCTATACATGCTCTTGATCAGTTTTCTTCATCTGTGAAAGTGAAAACAAACTTATTGTGAAGATAAAAGAGCTACTGATTGGAAAGTATTCCTATCCTATTTAATGAGTGTATGCTATAATTTTTTACCAAATTAAATATCTGTGTATTTTTGTCACAGTGATATCTTAATCATCTTATGTATCCAGCATAGTTTCACATAGAAATGTTTATTAGATATATAAGGTTATCCATGTTCACAAAGAACCTCAGCAAAGTCAACTGTGCCCTATAAAACCATGGTTCTACTTATACAGATGCTGTTGGACAAGAATTGCAGTCCATAGCACCTCCATAATTCACGTTCTTAATTATTATTATTTTTTCCCAGTACTCATACATGTAATTAGTCTATTGAACTTAGTAGCTGGGCCAATTTACAGTGCCTCAGAATTTGCAGCACTCCTCATTTGGAGAGCACTGTTTAAAAGTAATGGAATACTTTCCAATAAATAGGAAAATATAATTTTAGATATCTTAACATGTACCAAAGTAAGTAAGAGCTTTCTTGCTCGATTTTGTCATTTATTAGCTGCAGGCTTTGAAATCTATTGTGAACAGAACTGCTTCTGATCTAGAGTCTTTGAGAACACAAATTACCAATCTGAAGAAAGAAATTCAGGAAAAACAAGCCAGGTAAGAAACAGACCTTTAAAGATAACACTTGTAAGGATTAATAATACAACCAAATCCTTGAGACAGAAAAGAACCTTAAATAATGTTGATGACTGAAATCTCCAGCTTTCTGGTTACTTCATGCATAGATTTGGCACTGGGTAATTTAGGCAAAATACTCTTGGCAATCCTTGTTTTTAAAGGGTGGGGGGGAAAAATCAGGGCCTTGCTTATCATAGGTTGAAGTTTAGACTGAGGCAGCTGCTCAGTCAGATTTGCTGCTTCCTTTTGGCAGCATTGTCTTAGGCAACCTACATTTAACTTCTGTCATGTTGTTTAGATTAAAACTTCTTAATGAAAGAAATGCAAGTCTTTCTGATAAACTCAAGCTTGCAATTGAGGAGACACTCAGTGCAGAAGAGAAAGCTTTGAGGTTGGAAGAAATATTGAAAGAAGAAGAAAAAAGTGTTGAGGTAAAGTGATTTTCATGGTTTCTAGAAATGAGGAGTTATTTGTATTTGCAAGTTTTATATTTTAAAATTATCTCTTTAATTTTAAAATTTTCTATTAAAATGAAATTATTGATATGACATGTAGCTATTTCATCGAATACTGAAGTGTGCATGTAGATATGTCTGTGCTGAGAAAACTCTGGAGGAAAATAAATGATCCTAGTAATTCCAACTGTATTAGTTTAGGATACTGATACCCATCAATAAGGTTTTTAAAGACTGAGAATCTTGTTAGGATGACTTTTCAGTATCACTGCCACCAAAAACTTCTTGGCTCTAGTAAAACACCACGAAAATTTATAAACCTGCAAAGAGCTGTGATTTTGGCAAACAGTGTAAAAAATATTTAGAAATCTTCTAATCAGATTTGGTTGGCCTGGTCTGCTCTTCATTCTTTTAATTCTACTACATGATACTCTGACACAACCAACTTGTGGACTGTTAAATAATTACTGGGTCACTTTAGATTCATTTTTGTGAATAAAGATTTTGATCTGGGAAGTGGCATATACAAGCTATAATAAGGTGACTACTTTTTTAACATGCCTAATAATACTTTTATAAAATTAAAAACCCACTTCTTAGGTTGCAAATTAAATATAGGAAAAAAATTCATTATCATCTGCTTAGCTGTAAAGAGCTTTTGAATAAATGCAGTGATATAATGCAATCTTCTGAACTTTTCTGTGTTTCAGGAAATACTTATACTGTTTTGTCATTTTGCTACTAATTCTCTTAAAGTATTTTCACTACTTAGTTTCTTACTGAAGATGACAGAAATATTCTTTTACATTTTGCTGGATGACTGAGCATTGGATATGCTGAAGCTTTCATTGCTCCAGAATGACCAGGTTAAATTAATGTGACAGCAGGTGTCCCACACGACTGACAACAAAGCTGTACCTCTGTATGCTCTTTCATACCACTGTATGCTTTTTTTCTTCTCCATTTTGTGTTTCCTAGAGCATGCATGTGAAATGATGCCTTGCAGTAGAGTGAATGTCATTTTTCAAACTTTTTAACTCCACAGGCATTAATCACAAATTTTAAATACACTTTCAGAAACTAGAGATGGGATGTCTTTCCTTTATAGAGAGTTTCTTAAATTACAGGCCTTACTGTTTTGGCTTTTCAGATAATTTGAAAACAAGTAATGGTGTAGCATTTCATTAAAATTAAAACCTTCTTTTCTTCCCCTTTAGACAGTTTCCAGGGTGGCAAAAGCCTTAGCAGGGTTTCTTTACCCATGTCTGTGGCAGATAACCTAAGAAGACATTGAGCTTGGCAGCTCCACAGCTGCAGGGGAATATTTTAGCTAGGATGAACTGTTCTTGAACAATGTCTGTAATGTATTAGTCAGAAGCCTCCCCTCCATCACCATTAGACACACATGGCTCTTTGCTGCATCTGTTAATTTACTGTGAAGAGATATTTACAGGAACAATGTGGATGAAATGTCACTGTTTTTGCTCTCTAGTTCTGTGGTACTTCTCCCTGTTCAATTTGTGGCAAAACACTGTTGCACAGTGATGCTTATTGAATGTTTTATCTCTGTTAACAATCTCACTTAAAGGGAGAGCAACAATTTCTGTTAAATAAATTAATTTAGATATGCAATAAAGAAGTGAAGGTCAAATCATGATCCAGTGTCAGTGGATGAATTTATAATAGTCATTAGCTTTAGAAATACAGCTCAGCATTTGGCACATGCTTAAAAATCAGTTTGGTTCCAGAAGAAAGTTCCTTTGTTCAAGCATGATGCAAAGCCTACTTACATGTGCTACAGTCCACAATAATTTTATATTAAACTTACACTTGTCTTCTACATCCTGAGTTTTGCATTTGGAATTGCACTTACAGCAAGTTCAACTACAAACAAATTCCGTTGGGTAGAATGGGCAATGTGATTACAAACCCGTAGAGAAGGCATTAAATTATCTTTAACCATTATTTAAGCCAGCAAGATGGTTACATACATATTAAATCCAGAATAAACACATTGTTAATCAATGTAGAAAAGTGAGTTCTCAGGTGTTTTGCATATTAATTTAAATGTACATCTTCACATTCTGTACCGGACTTGAGCTGAATGTAAATGAGTCCTTTGCAACAGGAAGGGAAAATCACATCACTTGTTGTAGGATGTACCTCACAGGAAGCTGGCATGCTCAATGGCCTGAGCTTTGGAAGGTCTTTGGCTGCTTGAGTGGGAGAGGTGGAAGGAGGGAGGGAAAGAATAAAATTGTTTTCCTTATTAGGGTTATAAAAAGAAAATAATCTCAATTTTCATTGTTTTCAGTCCATTTCAGGTTACCTGAAATGTTCAGCATTGGTTTTTATCCCACTAAAGCCTCATTTCCTGCATTGATTTAGGTGTTAATGGCAATTTACCTATGAGAAAAGGGAAGTGATTTCAGAAAGTGTAATTTTTCAGAATTATTCCATCTTAGATAAACACACACATACATATATGTGCACACACAGCATTACAAGATTAAATAAACCATTGAAAAGCTTTGTATTATATTCCTCAAATATTCACAGATGCTGGAGGCAGTAAGGAGGTTATTTGAAAAGAATGACAGGAATTTAGTTTTCTGAAAAGCTGAAAAGAGTAGCATTCCTATAACCAGGAAAAAAAAGTCATGTAATTGTAGGGTAGGATTAGATTTTTTAAAAAATAATAAAAATTATTACTTCCTCTTTAAGTCAAATAGTTGTTTTGCCAACCATTTTGAAGACTTACAAAATTCCATGTTCCTATTAATGGATATTGTAACAATATTTTTTTCTATCTATGATTAATAAAAACAAATAATTCCTCAGAAATTAATTCTGATGTGATTAATTACTTCTTTCTTCTACTTAATGATCAATTTGTCACCAGGAAAAAGAAAACGAAATGAGACAGTTAAAGGACCTACTTTTCAAGAAGACTCAGGAGTTAAAAGTACAGAGTGATAAGGAGAAGATTGTTCTGGCAGAAATTGAGGGAGGTCAAAAATCACTTAAAAATCTCAAGAGTCGACTGTGCAAACTTGACACAGATCTGTTAAAACAACAAGAATTAGTATATAACCAGGTAAAATATTAATGTATTTTCATACTGTGATTGTTTCTTGAGTCTACTGATAGCACATTGCTTGAATTCTGTAATCTTGAACAATTTTTCATTTTGGAAATGTTATGTAGTATCATCTAAAGTCTGCATTTATTTCTGTTTCTAGATGTACAGATAAAATGGAAATTTCTTAAACTTGCCATCACATTTGCAATCACCTACATTTTGAACTTGCGTGTTTCATTATTTTTTGGATCTGCTGCTTTTCCCACTAATTCCTAAAATCCATTCTTTACTTGGATCCTTCTGAACCACAGACACCTCAGGGTATATTTTTAAAGCAATACAAGAGGTACATGCCAAAATCCTGTTATTTACTAATTGGATTATGTGCATATTTCCTATGCATTACTTTGAAAATTTGCTTTTATATCAGCATCCACTGGTAGCAACAAGATGGCAACTCCATTGTAAGCCTCCCTACAGCAGCCTGTGCTGAGTGTGCTTTGTTACTCTTCTAGAAGATTACCCCAAACCATCACTGCTCATCAGTCATCTGAGATATTTTGCTAATGAGGTCTAAAAGCCAGAAACTATTATAAAAACAATAGCTTAATTGGGTGACTGTCTTAAAGCCAACATTTAGATCCAAGTTTATTGCTTATCTCAGACTATTAATTCTCTTCAAATTTATTTTAACAGGATTTTTATATTCAGCAAATACAGAGACGGCTGTCACGGTTAGAAGGGGAGGTTAATTCAGATGAAAAAGAAGTTTTAGAAGGCAAAGTTGCTGAACTTAAGAAAACTTTAGAAGAAAAGAAAAAGGCATATGATGTTCTACAGTCACTGTACAGGAAACTTCAGGTAACTTCCTTAGAATGTAATTTTGACTGTGTATCATTTAGAAACCTCAGTGAATCAAGTAGATTGGGTCTTAGTAATTAAAAAGTTGGTATTAGACTAAAGGGTATCTGAACTTTGTGTAACCCATGTGGGAAACTTCATAAATTCCCTATAACTTCCAGAAAAATAGATTATTACTGCCCAAGTGAGACACCTTAGCATGAAGACAAGCATTGAATGTTGGAAAGACAAGCTGAGCTTTCATCAACGTGTGACTGACTGCTTGCAAATGTCTGAGTTTATCATTAGGCCCATGCAGAAATAGGAGAATGCTGTTTTGTAAAGCTATCACTTTTATAGTTTTCATAAATTCATAAGTACAGTTGCATTTAAAGTTATCCAAAGTCCCTGTGCAGCACTCTGCATGAGGTCATGCCATGCAGTTTGCAGAGCAGCATATTGGACACATCATGGTGATAGTTCCTGGTTCCAGGACTCAAATACATCTCATTTAAAATTAACTGGTAGCTTTTGTTGCAATTTACATTCACTGAAATAAGCTCAATACAACTTATTTTGAAACAGAATGATGTCCAAATCACCAAGAGAACAATTGATAAGACAAGAGAAGAAACAAGTGGTTTGATAGAGAAGATAGAAGAACTAACTCTTTTCAATGAGAGATCACTTCAGGAGTTAAAAAAAGCAAAACACATTAAGCAGGTACAGTATTATTGTGCAACTTTAGCAATACAGGACACTCTTGTTTGTTTGAGGTGTCATCTGCCTTCCACAGTGCTACATCATTACATACATTAGTACACCTTCTGTAGTTTTCTAATTTACACTTCTTTCCCAGACTTTGAAGTCATCTTGATCACTATCATCTTACTAGGCAAAGTGTTGCTTCTCCTCCCTCCACAGCAAGAAGTTTGATGAAATATCAATTTAATCCCACATTAGTTATACAACAATATCCACCAGGTCAGTGGGTGTTGGTGTTTTTTCCCCTGAGATACAATTAGCTTTAAAATAGAAAATATATTTACTGCTCAAGGATGTCTTTACATAACACTGAGTTTTTACTCTCAAGCTGTGATGCCTACTAGTAAGTTTGGCACAGTATTGTTATTAAACTGTAAGCATTTTTTTTCTAACAGATGATTTGAATCAATTTATATTCCAGTTTAAGGAATTAGAAACAACGTGTAAATCCTTTCCTCACATTTTGATAAGCAGAAAAATGCAGTTCCCACTCCTCCAATTTTTGCACAATTTTTTTTTCTGCAGTAAGCTTTAGCCTTCCTAAAGGAAGCACTAACATAGTAGCAAAAAGCAGAGTCTAAGTAGCAGGGGAAAGAGTTTTGCCTTTGACTTGACTGGTACACTTCCTCCTCAATGAAAGCTCTTTCCCTAAACATGGAACTTTTTTGGGGGATGAAATTCAGGGGAACAAAAGAAGCTGATGACCTAAAAGCACTCAGATAAAAATTGGTCGAGTTGGAATCATACGATGTTTTAAAATTATTTAATGTATTTGCAATGCTGATGAAGTTCACTACTTACTGCTTTTCATAAGCTTTGGTATATACAATATTTGTTCATGTAACAACATGATTTTCAGGCCTACAGAATGTAGAATATACTCCAAGACAGTTTTAATGGTTCGAGTGAGATATTAACTGCTCCAGAAAGCTCCTTGTAAGGTCTCTTATTTTATTTGAAACCACCTAAACTGAAAAAGTTGTAGAAGGAGAAGTCTAATAACCCAGAACTCAGCCTGAATTAGAAAGTCTGATGAATTTGTATAAAACCATTCAGGAAACAATCTACCCCTGTCACAGTCACCATGTTAGACTGTTGGCAAATGAGAAAATGCCAAGACTTTTAAATGCAGAGCAAAATGAGTTTTACAGTTGTGTATATATGAAAGATAAAATAATGAATAAATATTAATTTAATAAATTATAAATAATCTTAATCAAAACAATGATTTCTTATTTTGATACCATTTGGCACTTATTAGGAGATGATGGTCGAAGATAATCTCTTAAAACTAGAACTGAAGCGCCTTCGAAATACTCTGTGTAATAAAGCAGAGAAAGTTCTAACACTGGAAAAACAACAACTGGAGTTAAAGAAAGCCATAGCAGAAAGAACTGAGGAAATCAGGATCCATAAGGCAATGCTGGATTCTGAGATAAGGCTGCTGGATCAGGAACGGCATCGCCTGAGGTAACTGTTCTTACAGAAATTCAACTTGGAGCTTTGACTGAGTATGTTTCTTATGGGGACTTAATAAAAAGAGAAGCAGTTTACCCAGCTTCACCATTAGATAAATTGAGGATTAAATAAATCTTGCTCAAAGTTTTCAACCAAGACATCTGAGGCCAGCAAGAGACCCTGTGATCCCCCAGGCTGCAGCTTTAACCCTTTGGTGAACAGGAGATGAGTGGCCTTGCTGTGAGTGAGGAGCCTCAGCAGAAGTGAGAGGAAACCTCAGTCACAGACATCTTTTTACAGTAAACATTGTGTGTGTGACTCTGCCTTTCTCAAAATAATCTGGACATGTGAAACCATGTGTCTGGAGGTATGCCAAAGTATACGAAACAGTATATGAAAAGTTGCTTTTAAAGAGGGTTTATTCCCAGCTGCTTGATAAAACTGTAATTTCTTTGATTCAAACAGACTGGTTTGCTTTGTGGTGTATTTTGTTTGATTGAGCTTTTCCCTCTTTTTAACTAACGAGCTTTCCATTGTGTGTCCTATATAACAAATTAAGTCTTACTAATTACATATGCACCCTCTTATAAAGCAATGACATAGAAATAACATTTCCCTCCTGTAATAATCAGTCCAAAGTATCTGGGATGGTTTTAGCCCTGAAATCCCAGTATCTAGATTCAGCCAAAATGGAACACTTCAGCAGCTGAACTGCCCTGCTGACCACACCCCTCACAATGGGAATTAGAGTGATTTGGTGTGACTGAGAACACAGACTGTGGCCTTCTTCCTTTGGTGTCACCCAGCTGTTGGATACTCCCACAGAGTCTGATTTGGGGCTGTTCCTGGCTGTTCCTCACACTCATCCTGCAGTGGGAACATTAAGGTACCATCAGCAGGGGCAGCTGGGGCAGCTCTGGGAGTGCCTTGCCCGTAAATTTGGGGAAGGACTGTGGCACAGGATGCAGTGATCTGGGATGTGAAAACAGATTTGACTCCGTTTAGAACTTCAAAAGGCACACAGGTAATCTGGACAAGGGATGTTTGTGGCTGGGAGAGCACAGAAAATCACCAAGACCTGTAGTAGCACAATTCCTGGTACAGGCTGCTGGAATAACACCAGGAATTTAAACTGCTGCAGCAAGAACTGCCCACAAAACACTACCAGACAAACATATTCTCAACCCATTTATTTTCTCCCCAAACAAATCAGTGCTGAATTTCAAGATCGCCTATGGAAAATTGATAAACTGAAACGCAAATATGAAATTTTTACTCTTTCCATGATGCCACCTGAAGGAGAGGAGATGAAAAGTCAGGCCTACTATGTAATTAAGGTATTTTATCAATATCATTCTTTATAATTCAATTATTTAAGCTATAGATTTCCCTTGGTTCTTAGACAACCTCCTTGCCTACTGCCTACTTTGAGTCTAATTGTTTTATGCTATCTGACACCATTGGTTATTTAAATGATACAGTAATTTCACAAGAATTTATGTGAAGCGTTAATTCTGAGCAGTTTGAAAACTTCAGTGCTCATTAATTTACAAATGCAGAAGAATTAGTGGTCAAGTTATAATCCACTATGAACTGGAAAGAACTTTATTGGAATCTCACAGGACCTTAAGTTCGTCTACCTGTCAGAGTTATTTCCAGGTATTCATTTTACCATATGGGGTTTATACCTTGAAGAATGTCTCCTTTCCCCTTTCACTTACCAATCACCTATGGATACTTCAGCTTTTCACTGGAAAAAAAAGAGAAAATCAGTCTTTATCCAAAATGCAATGCCCTGGTTCTTGAATAAGAATCTGTTTATTTTGATCTCCACAAAATGTAGATGCTGCTGGGCAGGACTAAGTGAGCTCAGGCAGAGAGGCAGGTACCTGTAATGAAATGTCTGAAAGAACTTCAATACTGTCAATAACTCCTCCTTCCAGTTCCCTAGGCATCCAAATCTCAGTTCAAGTGGTTTTAACCCCTAAATATTGCTGTATAATAAATATTTTCTGTGTAATTATCTTAATACGTTCATTATGTCTGCAGTCACCTAAAATAGTGGGTTTGCTTTCAGGCTGCACAGGAAAAGCAAGCACTTCAACAAGAAGGTGATGATTTGGATGCAAAGATCTGCAAAGCTCAAAAAGAAATCATGGCTATGGAAAACAGTTTGTGTGTACTTAAAAACTGGAACAGAAACTACAAAAACTCTTTCAAGGCAGTCCCTGAGACAAGTATGTGAAATAGAAATTAGATAGAAGATAGAACCTAATTCTAAATAATACTTATTATTTAACTTTTGTGCCCTCTGCTGGCTCTGGAACCAGTAGCTCTTAAATCATTCTCCCTCATGAAGTCAGTTACTTTTTCACAGTGATTTGGAATTAGTAGGAGAGTATTTAAAAGCCCCTCAAACCTGGGGGCTCTGAAATACTGCCAACACCAATATAGTCATATTCTGAGATGCAGTTATTTTCAAGTGAAAATTGAGTTGTATGCACAGCAATAATGCTGCTTCATTGTTTGGGATCACAGGTGAGGAACTTGAAGAAAAATTGAAACTAGAAAAGGACAAAAGGGATGCTGATGAAAAATACAAATACAAACAAAGACAGATCAAGAAACTTCAGGAAAATCTCCAGGTAAAATACAAGTAAAGTTCAGTCAGACAAGACTGCAGCATGTAGCTAAATCCATGCAAGTCATCCTAGAGGACTAATAGGAAATTGTGGTACAATTTTTTTTCTGCTCTTTTATTAAGATATGATTTTTAGAATGCTCTACATCCCCTTTCAAAAAGTGAGTGATTATTTTAATTTTCTTGAATCACACCAAAACTTCAGGGGTTTAGTCACATTCAGCTAGAAGTTTCAGAATCCCACATGCACTGACAGCTGCTGTTCTGGCAGCCACTAAAGCAGCCACATGTGCAGCACACACCACCATGGTACCATCCTGCCCAGCACCACAAATTAAAATCCACACAGCTTGGGACCTCTGGCATCTACACCCCAGGATTTTTCTGGAACAGCTTCAGTTTTATTAGCACTGAGGGTGCCTCAGTTAAACAGGATTAAATTAGCTGACTTGCAATTTAGCAGGCTGAGCACTAAATGCAGGCAAACAAGAGCTTGTGTTCTCAGGCTCCATAGCAAGGACTCACTCATGGTTCCCCTGGTTATCAAAAAGCCACTTGGACCTTAAGAAAGAGCAACACTTAATTCTGGTGTGTGACATTTCAGTTATAATGTTAATTCTGGTGTGTGACATTTCAATTATCAGTTTATTAGGCAGAAAAAACAAAGGCACATGGTCATATTCCACATGATTGTTCTAAGCCCTGAGTCACTGCCTACCCTCAGTAATCATTCCTATTGCTTATTCTACCACCCCAGGACACAGCTCTTATTTCAGAGATGTTATTTCTTAAGGTAAAGAAAAGGGACACAGATCTTCATCAGGGAGTAAGTCCTAGCATGTAACAACTGTTACAGCAAACCCATTCCTGCTTTTTAATTTTTTAAAGTTTTATTTATTTCTTAAAAAACCCAGCTGCCCTTATGGAGCTGATTTTATTCATTTACCTTTATTCAGTCAAAGGTATCCCTCTTCTCCTACAGGAAACAATGTTGTAGTTTTTTTCAGGATAGCTTGCACTGGTAAGTTGGTAGGGTGCCAAGTAAATAGTCTGTAGCCACTATGAGATACATCTGAAAAGACATACCTGTAACTTCATTACCAGTACCTTTAAAACAGATGTAAATTACCTGGGAGTTTCTTTGTCCAGGTCTGTATCCACCAAACAGTGGGACTGGCAGAAAGTTCCAAGTTAACATTAGCACTAATTGCTTGAGCTACATTTAGAAACAAGAAGTAATGACAACAGATGCTTCCACAAATACAAAAAGTGAAAGGATACCAAACCTGCTTTATAAACTAATATTACTGTTCAAATGAATTTGCAGAGCATGCAACAACACTTTGATATAGTACAGAAGCAGCAGGCCCTCCTTAAAGAGCAAAAGAAGGAAAAAGAAGCTCTTATTTTGCAGCTGAAGAAAGACATTGAAGAACAGAAGCCAAAACTAAACAGGGTTATAAAACAGGTTTGTGCGTTTATTGATGAGAACTTCTAACTTTATAGACAGTAGTGTGGGTTAAGCTCTGTGGGTTAAACTCTGTGGTTTTAACTTAGCAGGTTTCTGAAAAGGTGTTGTATTTTCATAAGAATAATGCTTTAAAAATATTTGTGTTAAGTGTTCCAAACTATCCAGAGAAATTGAGTCTCAGAGGGAAGGTGGAACAGAAACACTGGAAGAGAGAGACATTCATCTTCGGGAACTGAAAGCCTTCAACAAAACTGTCAACCAAGTGATAGCTGATGTTCTAGAAGCAAATCCTGGTTTAGCTGCAGCCTTTCAAATGTACTTTGACAAGGTGAGCTTTCCAGTTAACTGCCACCAAAATCTTGAGTAAGAGCTCCAGCCTATTACTGAGTGTCTTTCAAGGACAACTCACAATATGGGAAAACACAGATGTATTCACCTGCTTTCAACAGCCCTTCAAAGGCCAAGCACTATAAATGCTCCTGATATCCCAATCCTATTATACAACCATCACGTCAACCTGTTTTTTCTTTTCAAATTTTCTAGTACAATTTAGAGCTTCCTGTGGCTGCTTCTCCCAGTGGTAGTCAAACTTCTCAGTCCCCACAGAGCTCACTACCTCCTTCCAGGTAAGTTCTAAGACTCTTGGGTTGCTTTCAGGTTTTTTTAAGATCAAGTTTAAACCAGCAAAATTAGTCCCTAACTGAAAGAATTCTTTACTTTTGAAGGTCATCTCAATTTTCTTTTTGCTGAAGACTCTGTAAAACTCTCCTTACTCTGTCCTTTAAGTTTACTACATTCTACTAGCACATGAGGAAGTTTACTTCAGCATCCATCACAGTTTAGAAAATCCAATAATTACAGAATAATTACATTTACTTTTGTTTACTGTGCTCTAAATTTAAAAAAAATTGTGGTTTGATGTTATAAAAGGACATTTTTGAGCCACATTTTACACCTGGTAGTGTGAATATCCCTTCCTAATTAAATAGAGAAGGTACTGATGCTTTTACTGGTACCTTCTTCCCCTGTTCAATGAATGCTCAAATAGAGCCTGTGCCATGCTGACCCAGTTATGAGCCAACATTCCCAGTGGTTACTGAAGGCATTTAGTGGTTGTGGCTACAGAGATCTTTCAGGGAGTTTCTGGAATGAACATGGCTAGTGGGTGGCTTCATTGTGAGCTAGCCTTGGCAGCTCTGTTTGAGATGCAGGGATTTCTGTATCTTAATTAGTAAATTTTTGTCTTTCAGAGCTTCCAGCAGAAAAACTCCAGCCTCTAGTCAGGTTTCACCAGCCAAAGTGGTGCAGCTGACCTTGCCTATCCCCACCCGTGAGGAAGCAGCAGCTCTTGGCTCACAGCCAGCCAGCAGAGGCAGCACCTCTGCGATTTCTGAACGCAAGAAGACTTAAGTCATTTTTTGAAGGCCACAGTAGTTGAGATTTCTTAATTTGTGCAACTAACTTATATCCATGGAGTTACCTGGAAAACTTGCAGCTGAAGTACAATTGTCTTTGTGTGGTTCTGCCACTCACCTTTGCAGATCTTCCTGTAAACCATGCAACCTTTTCTTCAGCAACACAACTGCTGCCTCCAAGCACTTGTAAAGCAAATCCCCACCACAGCTCAAACCAAGGGTTCACACTTGAGCTTACCTAGACAATAAATGGTGTTGCAAAACTTGCTCTTCTACTTCAAGTTGAGGTTTTGGGTTTTTTTTAACATTTCTCTCAGAGAACGTGCAATACACTTGCCTTCACAGACACAGCAGGGTTCCATGGAGTAGACAGCACATGTAACAGTGCACCAGGATGAAATCCCAGCAACATTCACAAAAACCCAGACACAAAAAATTAAGAAAAATTAAGAAAATTTAATGATCAAATGGGCTATATACATTGATGGCACATGACTTCGTTCTGTTATCCCTTTTCTATAGCTGGAAGTTAAGTTTGATAGAATATCAACAGTCAATAGTACCCCAGGCACAAGGAAAACCAAGCCCAGCTGTTGTTAAAGTGCATATTTGATGTGAGCACAGCTAACTACACCCAGGGGTATCAAGGGATTTCAGCCCATCAGACAGAATATTGTACAGGAACACCTCAAATTACGACCACAGGAAACTTGTATTTTAAATAACTGATATTTTATGTAAGATATTCTTCCATCTCTTTCCACCATATGATCTTTTAGAATTCTCTGACATTCTGAAATGCAGAAAAAATTCTGCCTTTCTCTCGCTCTTTGTGTGTATTTCCTCACAAGATACTAAGTTAAAAGTTCACATAACTACACTCATCCAAGCAGTGTATTCTCAGGTACTTCACTGTTTCTTCTGCTTACTTCCTTTTTCCCTCTCAAACTCAGCTATCTGATTGAATATGTTAACTAAGTTCTGAGGCAGGTTTCTTTTAACACCACTTTCTGCCTGTTCTGCACCATTTAATGACACTTCTTCATCTGGTTCCTTTGTTTTATCAGTGTCTTCATAACTTATTTTTCTATTCTTAGACTCACTTTCATTTTTGTGCTGCCTGTCACTATCATAACCTTTGTCACCTTCATGTGAGCAGCTGCTAGAATATGACCTGTACTTCCCCCCTGACCTGCCAGAATAGTCAGACCCTGGGGACATGTAATACCTGTCTTGACCTGAGCCATGTCTCTTAAACTGCTCTCTTCTCCACTCTCCATCCCTTTCAAATCTCCTGTAATAATACATCCTGGGTTTGTAATCTGATTTATGATACGAACCTGAAGGACCCCTCCAACTGGAGAAAAATCTCTCTGGTTTACTGTATTTTTCAGTTTTGCTATGACTTGGCTGACTTCTGGAGCTACTGTAAGAATCTCTTGAATCTTCAGACCTACCTCCAAAAGTGTCTTCATCATCACCTGAAGTCCTCGAAAAAGAACAGTGTCTGTCTTTCTCTTTTACCTCCATTTTTGGGCACGCTACGCTGTCCTGCCTTTCCAGCAGCTTTTCCACTTCAAAACTTTGGTTAAGAAAGGAAGCAGAGGTATCAGCTGGAGGGGAATACCACTCCTCTTTCCTATTCTGCTCTTTATAATGGGAAGAAGCTCTAGATGAGCTTTTTTTGGAGCTGCGAGCAGACTCAGATCTATGCCGACGCTTTTTCCTACGTTTCTTGTGATCAGAGGAAGAGGAGGAGGAAGAAGCTGATACATCTGATGATGAATCGCTTGATGATGATGAGGAAGAGGAGGAGGAGGATGAAGAAGAGGAGGAGGAGGAAGTCGATACTTTCCTTTTCTTCTTCAACCTAAAAAAAAAATTAACCTGTGAGATAACCTTCAGTGTCAGGCAAAAACTACACATAGAAAGCAAATCTGCATACCCTAGCTTGGACTGTAACATAGGAACAGAAACTGAGCCTGACTGACATGACAATTTCAAATGTCATTTCTTCATCAACAAATTAAATCCACTGAACATTTTGTTATAAAAGACCTCTTTCCCAATTTCATGTGGCATTATGCTTTGCAAATATGTCACATTACAAAGTATTCCTTAAACAACTTCTCTTCCACACACATCTCCATTAAACGTTATATGCACTAAAGGACACTATCCACAAAAACATTCTGAGGGAAAAGCAGCTTACCCAGGGAGAAGTTCTCCCCAGCTTGCTGTTTGTTGAGATGGATTGCTCACAGTTTCATCTGCACTTATTGCCACATAACCAGTAGACTGAATGTAACAGTTACCTCTTTTCTTCTTTTAAGAGCTTACGCAATTTTTCTGCACTTGTTTCTATTTTCTTTGCTTTCTGTCTCTCTTCTTTGGCAGCTTGTTTCTCCCTCATTTCCAAAGATTTCTTTTTTGAACCCAAGCATCATAAAAAAAATTACATTAGTAGTGTTAACACGGGTATTAACCCCCATTCAACCCCATCCAAATGTATACACCAGGAATGTTTTACCAGGATTCCCAGACCAAAAATGAATATTGTTCAGGAATTTGGTATGGCCATTATGACAGGTTTATATTTAAGGACCATATTGCAGTTTTTATTCCATTAAAAGATATATTTGACCAGTCATTGCAGTGGTACCCATGGTCCAGCACACCAGGAAGCATAGAGCCCAAAAGTTACAGATAGAATATGCAAAAAATCCCCAATATTACCAACATGTAAAAAAATAAGGATAAAACCCCCGAACAACCAAAACAGAGAGAAGAGTTTGAGGGAAAGTGTCATCATTATTGTAGTGTACAAGAGAAACACAGCAGAGCCCAGTTGAAGACGAATTCAAGTTGGCCATGTTTGAATACAAACCGTTTGGTAACAATTTCACAGAGCAGTTTGATGCATAGTTTACGTAAGAAATCAAGTTCCAGGGGTTTGGTGGTGATGAGCAGCACCAGACGCAGGCACAGCAACAACAGTTCCGTTCAGAGGGAAATGCATTGGAGAAAAACACATAATCAGTATTACAGGAAAATACACTGCAGTTGTTTCAGCCATTCTACACAGCAGGGACAGTATCAGACTTATGTACTAAGTTACAGGTAAATGCAGGAGGGCATCTAAATAGATAAATAATCCTTAAACTACTTCAGTCCACAAGAGATCATCCTTCTGCCACTTACAGCCCTACAGAGTCACTCTATTCAGACTGAGCAGGAAGTCTGATTTATAGTTTTCAAAACTCAGCAACTGTCTTAACAGCTATAATAAAGGAAACCCTTCACTGCAGCCAAGGCCATGCATAGCAACAATTAACAGCTGTCATATTCTTTATCTGCTGTATCAATGACCGCAGGAGAATGTCTAAGGAGCAACATTTATCTCCTACTTGCTGAGAATATTCTTCATCATTTTAACTGACACCTCTTTCTAAAGCAGCCAAATGCAGGTACTGCTCAAATTACACTTCTTTATCTGTGGTGTAGCTCAGTTTTATCAGATTGTCCTATCTCCTCTTCCCCCTTCTTTCCACACATCCTGTCAGCATTATGGCTCCACCAACTGAAGAAATGCTGACTAAGGCCATCTACCCCAGCCTGTGTACATCCTCACATGCAGAAGCACAGAACAACACAAGCCTATTCCTCAGTGCTCTATTTTACTCTTTGACCCACTCTGGAAGACAACACAAGCAAAGGAGGTAAATAAAAGGGAAAAGATGACAACTCAGATTAGCACAGAGACCCAGCAGGCTCACCTGGGAAACATGCTGCGTGCAAGGGAAGAGAGAAAAACCCACCAAACAGAGGAGAAAGCTGAGATATTCAAACTGTCTGCCTTCCCACCCTCCACCTCCTGCTGTTTTCCTTTAAATTACCTGTTAATTTCCCTCTCATGTGAGCTCCCTGTGCCTCAGCTTTGCCTGGTGTTTCTCTGTCTAATTACCCCACGGACCAAGGGTCTGGCCAGACTGTGGTAACAATGTTTATTTGGCTTGCGGTAGTGTTTTACACTTTGAACATTTGTATTCACAGAAGGTTTTAAATCATGCTGTGTGATGGGATATTCTTATCCCTGCTTTCCTCTTTCCCTGTCTCCGCTGTCTGGCATTTCTTTACTATCCCAAAACAGTGGGGTCACCAAGAGGTACCTTTCTTCTGGTAGGTACAGCCATAATGCTCACTAGAAAACATTTACTGTGGAGTAGGGAAGCAGAGAATAAGACAAACCATCAATTTAACCCCTGCCTGTTCAAAGGATTTAATATGATTTTTGATATTCATTTATTGTCACCGAGAGCACCTTATGAAAAGAAAGTAAAGGATCACCTGCATGTGCTTATGGAGTTTTGTTAAGGCCTCTTCTGCTTCCTGAAAAGTCTCATCCAAGCTCAAGGCTTTTTTATAATAACTTTCAGCATTTAGCAGTTTCTCTTCCTCTTCCAACCTAAAATTCAAGTGATAATTCATATACAGTTAGGACACAGATTTTGACAACTATTTCTTATTTTAGAGCTTACTTATTTGCAAGTATTTCTTATTATCACTATGACACTACCACTGCATCCCTCTGAGACCCCCCTCTATCACCTCAGCTCACCTCACTAACAACACAAAACAGTATCTTTGACCTTACCGTCTCCTAATTCTGACCTGTAACATTATTCTTTGAAGTATTAATTCCAGTCTCAAAAATACTGTCTCTCTCTCTTCTTAACACAGGGCTTAAAAGAAACCTATTCCCTAAATATTCAAAACTAAAATTTTGCATTAGAGTGGGTCAGCAATATTTCAGCAGAGTAACAGAATGTAATTTTGTTACAAAACTTTAAAAAATAAAACAAACAATCCTCAACTTTTGCAATATATTCAAACAATTCACAGGACTTCATGCAAGCCTGGTATCCTACCAGTGAAAGGGTATCAAGGATTAAAAAGGATATCAAGGATTAAACCTCAAATATTTTGCCAGGATTTTAACTGGGACAGAGGACAAAGTGTCAACCAATTACACAAGGAGAGATGTTTCCAAGGACTTTTATTTTTCTTTAAACCCATAGCCAGGAAGGAAGGATACCATTTTGTGTCCTCACTAGAATGGTATTTAAAAAAATATTATGAGAAAACTTGTTGACAACCAACCAAACACATTACCCCAACACTTACTGCCCGCCTCTTTCCACAAGGGTCTGACACAGATATTTCCTCGCATTTCTATGGGTAGGACAGTTTTCTAAAGCAACTTCAAAATCCCCTATGGCTTTGTTCAGGCTTCCTTTGGTTGCATACCTAGAACAACAGAAAGCTGCCTATGAAACAGTGATGCTTCTCTTTAATGAAAGGGAAAAAAAGTGAAACAAGAAGACTTACAGAGCTCCACGTGCTACCAAAGCTTCAACATTTTGTGGATCAATTTCCAAAGCCTTGTTGTACTCATTCATGGCTTCCACGTGGCGCCCAACCTTAAAATAATCCACCCCAGCCTTTACACTGGAGAAAAAATATTTAGAAAATAATATGTACAATTAGTCTGTGGAGATTGTTCTGTTACTTGCAAATTATGATTCCAAACAAGGGACAGGTTAAAAGCTGACCTTGTGATTGTGTACTTTACACTGGCATTTCAGTCAGGTGATACTGACCTAATTCCACAAAAATGTATTGTCTTTAATCCAATATCTTAAGGCACTCAAGAGCATTTCTGCAGACAGTGCTACTATATTACACTGGTTTTTATTTATGGAATTACTGTTTAAGCAATTTTCTGCACAAAACTATGTGTGACCTACCACCATTAACCTTGAACAGGCTTAATTATATCCAAAGCTAAAAATCCCCATTAGAGCGATGGCACAAGGTGACATGGGCAGATGGTGCACACTCAGACCAGCTCACCTCATACAAATATCCTGAGGTTTTACATTTCATATTCCCTGAACATTTCTTGCACATTTTCCAAGAGATTAACTTATTAGAAGAGAATTTGTATAAGTTGATTTTCAAAACAATTCATTACAGACTTTTCTTAAAAATTAAAATTTAATTTAACATTATATGCAATCTTTTCTGCAATTAACGTTGCAAATACACTGTATAGTGTAAAAGAAAAAGTAAATATCCAGGGCTACTGCTCCATTTAACTTTCCAAAGAGAGTAAGTGCATTTGTTACCTCTATAGTCTGAGGCTTAAATGACTTGATAAATATGAGGTCATTCAACACTCAATTATAAAACAGAAAATTGTGTGCTTGGTGTTATCACAAATCTTGCTCTCAACTCTAGAATGGGTCAGGATATTAAAAGTATTCTAAGAACAACTCCCTTAAACCTGACACACATTTTGGAACTGAATCTCAGGATTTTATCTGTCACAATCCCACTTGGCAGATAGGTTTATTTTCAATAAGATCCTGGTTACATTGCTACACATGCAGTGGAAAAACTGTTTCAATGTGTGTTTTCTTTTCAGAAATATAATCTGCAACCCAATCTAACAACAACCTTTGACAAGAAGAAATATCACATACCATTTCAAGGCCCATGATGCAGACTGCTTTTTCCTCAAAGCAGGGGCAAAATCTTCTTCACTGAAATTTTTACTTTAAGGAACAAATAAATAAAAACATCAAGCTGGCTGTCTGAGTCTACAAAGTTAAGCTTACAGTATGCAGAGCAGTTGAAATAAGCTGAAATACTATTTGTCCATGCCTTACTGCTCTCCCTCAGTCAGGCCTGTTCTTTCATATTTCTGAAACCAGTTTTTCCCAAACCATTATAGAAGTGCTGAACTGAACCAGTGCAACTGCAGTACATTCAACAAAAACATACAAAGTCCATACCTGCTTTGAGCCTAATATACATAGGGGTCACAACATCAATCATTGCATATATTTGACTCTTATTTTACAAAAGGGGTCAAATTTATTAGTAAAATAAACATTGTGACTAAACATCTGTCAGAAGACATTAAAACCCAAACTTCCTGCATTTCAAGCCACAGATGCTGACAGCAGCTACACAATAAATTCCATAAGTATCAGATATCAAACACTGTGTGTGGTAAGGTGTCTTGCTTATTCAGAGCAATAAGATTTCAAATGCAAATTTCTTACTCTAGAGGAGTTTGCTTTTAAATATTTAAGGATGTATACGCTGCAGTCATGCAAGTCAAAATGTAAAAGGTTTAAGTATAAGTGGTCTAGGACTCCCACTCACAAGTCTATTTCAATGGATTAGAATAATCTCCACAGAGCTACAGGAGAGGAACAATGTAAAAATCACTTACATTTGAAGACTTCTCAGCAAAGACGGTGGATTTGACTCACTTAGTCCCAGTTTTTCTGCTAAATACTCAACTAATGATGGATTAGCAAATCCTGGGGAACGATGCAAAACCTCTTCAAATGTCTCTCCTGTGTTGGCAACTTCCAGGCTTCGCCTTCAAAACAGCACCAACGTACACAATGTACCCTATTTCATCATGTTTATGTTTGGAATAAAAATACCTATATGGTATCTGTATTACTGATCACAAACTGCTCTCTTCTACAGGCATGTATTTTCCTGCTATTTACAGACCCTTATGTCCCTTACCCCAAGTGAGCTTCTGAAACCTATTTGGGCACCCACCCTCTATTGCCAGGACATATAAAAAGATGACAAATATTACAGACAGCTGTGTCCCCATCTTCTAAGGGGAATTTTAAAATGCTAAGAATTAATATTCCAGTCTCCTAAGATTTTTTTTTTGTTTGTTAACACAGTCCAAAAGCAACAGATATCTCACCCTGCCTTTTGCTTTCCTTATATTTTTGGAAAGAAGCTAAAAAGCCAACCACACCTACATACCCAGACACAAGTAGGCTAAAGAGAGGAACAGCAAGGAGGATGTGATCAGCCAATTAAATCAGAAAGCCCACTGAGGAGTTTAAGGGACAGCCAGCCTGTCAGAGATGCTCTTCAGACACTCTGACTGCAGCCAGCAAGTGCAGCCAAAGAGCACATCCTTACTTATAATGCAGTGGGAAGTCCTCAGAGGTGATCACACCCAGCTTTGTACTGGAAAGCTTGGGTGGAAGAGCTGAGCTGTAAAGCGACACTGCCAGCTTCTCGTGGTAACGGTCAACGTCCTTGAGCGCAGCTGCAGAAATAACACAGGGAGGGATAAAATTACAGAAATGGCTCAAACCCGAGACAAACCCATTCCTGACAACTTCTGCAACTACTCACCTCGGATAAGGTCTCCAGTTTGATAATAAGACAGGGGATCTCCATGGTTGCTTTGAGGAGGCACATCCCTCACAGGACACAGGGCCTGCAACAGAACAGAACAGGAATGTCATAAATGAAGCCACAGGGTTGGGGTTTTTTCCCTCCCCAAGAGAGAGTCAAAAAGGACTACTTTAAACTTAATGCACATCAGAACTGCAATTCTTAAAATATGGCTTAGTTCAAGTAAAAATTCATGCATCCACAAATGATGAACTTCTCAACCCAATAATGTGGGTCACTGCAAGACATGTTCACTGGCTGAGCAAAGTACCACAAGCTGCCCACAAAGTCAGACACTACCCATCATCCCAAAGCTGTTTCACCTTTACACGGTCCACTCCATTAAGAAACACAAGAGGCAACAAATAAATGTCAAAAATGAACTATTGACCAAAACTGTATCTTACAGTGATTTCCAAATCTGCAATTTCCCGTATAACACCACTTCCCAGACAAATCAACACCATGAAAAAGCCAAATTCACGGATAGATGTAATCCTCCCAATCACGATATCGCCCCGCTCGATGTCGCGGAAGAACAGCTCTCTCCTCTCCTCCCTGGGCACCTCCAAGAACCTCTCCAGGGGTGGCATGACAGCGTAACACTCTGCAACAAGGGCACAGCCAGTTACAAACGGCCAAGCTGCACCCTGAGATCACAAAACATTTGACAGCAAAACGCGTGAAAATATGATTTTCTGTGCTAATAGGAAGCTTACGCATAGCCTATAAAAATCAACAGGAAAAATTTTAAGCCTCTTTTTAAAGACATCGCGAATTCAAGTGCTGTCCTTACAGAGTGATCCCCCCCACCTCTCACACCCTCATTCTCCTCGATGGTGTCTTCGATCGGCCCGTTCGGTTTCCACGAGTGCGCGAACAGCAGATCCGCCTTCTTGGCGATGAACCGCTTTATCTCGGTGTCGATGCTCGCCCTCTCTTTCCTGGGGGAAGGAGAACGCGGTGAGTCGCGCCCCGCGGCCCCTCACGGCCCGCCCGGCCGCTGCCCCGGCGCCCCTCACCAGGCGGCCGGC
>VXBC01005846.1:788763-881274 GCA_013399945.1 Ploceus nigricollis
AACCGGCGGTGTCACGGGCCTGAACCGGGGGTGTTGCGGGGCCACTCGAGGAGGCGCAGCCGCGGCACCGCCGCGTTCTCCGGGCGCTGCCTGGAGCGTGTTCGCTTCCCAGGGAGCGAGCCTGGAACAGCAGGGGCGGCTCTCGGTCGGGGCTCGGCCAGCGCTGCAGTGTCGGCCCCTAGTTACGCAGTCGAGCGCAGAGAAAGCAGACGGGGCTGGGAAAGGGGCTGGAGCACAGTGCAGTGAGGAGCTGCTGAGGGAGCTGGGAGAGCTCAGCTGAAGGAAAGGAGGCTCGGGGGGATATTGTCACTGTCTGCAACTCCCTGACCGGAGGGGGCAGCCAGGTGCGGTCAGGCTCTGCTCCCCGGGAATCAGCCACAGGACGAGGGGAAACGGCCTCAGGCTGCTCCAGGGCAGGTTTAGCTTGGACACTTGGAAGAATTTCTTCGTAGAAAGGGTGATTAGACATCCGAACGGGCTGCCCAGAGAGGTGGTGGAGTCGCCGTTCCTGGAGGTGTTTACAGAAAGATTGGACGTGGCACTTCGTTCCATGGTCTGATTGACAAGATGGTGTTGGGCCACAGGTTGGACTCAATAATCTCAGAAATCTTTTCCAACCCAGCTAGTTCCGTGATTCTGTGAATAAAGCGCGAGCCAGCGCAGCAGCGCAGGGCTGGGGCTCAGCTCCGCACCGTTCCTAATCCCCATTCCTTGGCTGTCCCTGGCCAGGGTGCCCTGGCACAGCCCACAGGTGACACATCCTGGCTTTACTGAGACAGGGAATACGGGCGATTCCCTCGGCAGAAGGCGATGGGCTGAGGGCACAACCAAGCTACTGCCATGGGCCTGGCGCCAGGCTCGGCCGCCCTGCTCCCCAGAGCTAACTTTGGATGCTAAAAAGACACTTCACTCAGGAGGTTCTTCATGCTAATCACCTCTCCAGCTAATGGAGAAAGGTGCTTAAAACCAGCTGGAAATAATCCAAGCCTATTAGAGGGATCACAGTTTTTCAGCTCCCAAGAATAATTTGTCCCTGGCATCACATTTAATAATTAATTTTAAAAGGGGAGGTGGGTGGGGGAGAACACCCACTGCAGACAGCATAATGTCACTTCTCCCCTCAATACAATGCTGAAGAAAAAAATAGCAATCTGGCTGTCAGCAGATCAGGGACACGGACTCCTCTCGGAAGCAGCATGACTGAGAGGGCAAGGATCATATCAAAGACTCTGGCCTCAGAAGCTCAGTTCAAAGCCAGCAGGGATATCACTGGTGTAGCAGACTTGGGGAAGACACTGGAAGGGCAAATTTATATTCTAGTTTCATTTCATGTCCCCCTGTTTAATATAAAAGAAGATAAAGGAGGAACAACACTTACTATGTACCAAACAGCTGCCAAGATTTTGATTTAAAATCTTCCTGATGTATATGAGATCAGGTGTGCTCAGATTGCTGGTTACCATGGTGGAGAAACACCATTAACACCAGATGGAAATTTCTAGACATTAAGAGTGATTAGACACAAGTTAACATGGGAAGGTCCATGCACCTGCATGGATCCAGTGCAGACAGGAGCCTTTCCTGCAAGAGTTTTGTGGCAAGAGCAGTGTCCTGAGCTGTGTGGCACAACTGCAAATAGTGGCAGTTTTATTTGAGGGAATGGTATTTTGAGTAAGAGTTAATTGGTGTTGCTTAGCAAATACAAGAGCTAAAAAAAAAGTTGCTTGAAGCATGAACTCTGCTTGTGTAAGCATTTCCTCAGTCTCATATGCAGATACACACACACATACACACACAGAGTGTACAAGAAATTAGACATTATGAGTGGACTTCCAGTATGTTACAGCTTCTGGACTTAAAACAGCAGCAAAAAATCACTGTGAAAGCACAACCACCTACAACAGCAGATTCTTCTTACAAACATTTTCTGCTTTGTATAAAATGAATTTCAGGAAATTCAGTAATTTGAGCACATAACTTATGCACACTAATTTACCTCTACAGAAGGTAGATTAGTTGCCCCTGAACATGAGGGCTAACTTCATATTTAAAGTGATCCATTCTTTATCTGGGCCAAACGCATCCTGAAATTATCATAATCAAGCAAACTAAATTACCCCAAATAATTCCAGCTTCAGAAACAGCTTTGCCAGAGCAGAGTATGTGCTTGAACTTGTAATTTTTATTCCTATTTTTCAGGTTATAGTAATGAACTGAGAAGTAATGTAAGACTGTGACATACTGTATGTTCTACCTCATCCAGGACACACACAAGCTTTTGCATCCTTTTCTCTCTCAGGATACTTCCTGGATATTCACTGTGATTTTAAAAACATCTCTCCATCTTTTCCGTGGTGGAAGTTTTCTGCTTTTCTTTTAATTCTTTTCTTGCTTTACTTCAGTTGCCTGATAGAAAATGCTTTTGATAAAAGAGAATAGCAGCCACCACAGTTCAGTCAGGAATAATGATAAATGGAGGAGTTTGGAATAAAGCCAGGGCTATACACACTGCTCAGGAGATACCAGGCTTGAGGATGGGGCATGCTCCATATGCTGTTAATCCTCTGTTCCATTGATTTAGGAACTGCCTGGATGAGTAGTGCCTGATCCCATCTGCTAAGTAAACACAGGGTGGGCTGGAGTGTCCTGATTCTGCAGGAGAAAGCGATACAAGTCAACATCTCACTGTGCTGGAGGAGGAACACTCCAGATACTTTGAAACCAGACGTGTCTGAGCACGCTCGGTGTAGATCTGACAGCTCAGGTCAGTGCATGCTAAAAGGCAGCTCACAAAATCCATCCTGCAGCCTTTAACTCCCGTGGTAAAAGGATGATGAATTTACACCACGCCAGCTTTGGACCCAGGGTCAAACTCGCAGTGATATTGCCCCTGAACAACCCAAACAGTGGTAGGCATATAGAACTTCAAAGTGGGTATGTGAAATACTAAGCAGATTTTCATCCAAATCCAGATAGCACAGCTTGAATGCAACAAGGTCAAGCTGCTTCTCAAATGTTTCCAAGTATCCAAGATCACTGGTGAAAAAAACAAAAAAATTTCATTGCAGGAAAGGATTTTGTGCCCAGAGCCACATTTTATGACTGACAAAAAGATTAGATTCTCCAAGATCATACATGTTGAAGTATTATTCTCTAAATTTTGGGCACATTTGAAGATCAATTTTAGCCTGTTGCAAATAGGAGTGAAATATTCAGCTAAATATGCCCTTTGGGCTGAGAAAGAGGAAGCTAAGAGTAGTAATGAGAAGGAACATGAAAAGTTGTACTTCCAGCTGTGTTATACTTACAGAAAATTCTGCCAAAAGCAGTCCTGCTGCCTAGACTTGCTAATTTATGAAGCAGGAAAGAGTCTGTCCCATATCCAAGATATTTTAGCTCAAGACTGATGAAGGGACCTTTAGCACAAAATAACTGCTAGCCAGTTAATAGCCCTACTGCGAGGAAAACAAGATATCTGCAGGTATAATCACCAAATATGATGGAGGAAATGTGAAGAGAACCCCAAACTCTGAGGGATGGAGCAACCCAAGCCATGGCCATTCAAGCATTTCCCTTTGTAATGAGTTCATTGTTCAGTCCAGCTTTGGCATGGTGTGTAAGAGAGTACAATTTCAGGGATGTAGACTTACCTAGAGTGTGCTCAGCACCTGTTTTTGGTGTCAAGGACATTTGCACTTCTCAGATTTCTAGAAACATGTAGACAAAGAATAGTCAATTGCATGTTATAAATATGCAAAGACAGGCTGTGGAAACTGCCTGGGCTCTGCAAAGACAGTTTTAGAGCCTGCTGGAGTACAACAGAAATAATGGTTCAGAAATGTCAGTGGAGACCCCCCTCGGAGTCCTGTGGATTTCTGTCAGGCTGCAGGCAGTGGCACTGCTGAGCCTTTGTACGCTGGGAGTTCAGCTTGTGCACCCAGTGCAGCGTTCTGTGCCTGCAGAGTAGTGACAAGTGCTTAGAGGTTTCAGGTGAAACTGAAAAGGTTACTGGAGGAAACATTGCCCTTGACATTTTTTTACCCTAAATATGAAAGCCAGACTGTGTGTTGAATGAAAGTTTGCTTATTTGGCAGGAACCCCAGTCAGGCAACTTAGCAGCAATCATGACACAGACAATATGTACACACCCACCTGTACAGCTTGCAATGCATCTAGAAATCCTGCCTGCAGAGCAAATTCCTGTGATACATGGGGGCTCAGCAGCAGGTATGCTGAGCAGACAGGTTTTTCTGAGGTTTTCATGGATTTTCCAGCTTCTAACACTCCACAGACTGGCAGTATCTCCTGCTTTATAGCAGGGGAGAATCATCCTGGTTTTCCAGTTTTAGAGTGATTGCACCTTAAAGCAGCATCAAAACTTTCCTGTCAGCAGAGTAGATTACTACTTAGAGCTCAAAATTACATTTCCAGGGTGTGGCAAAATACAGTGTGAATATTTGACCTCAAGGCTGCAAGCACTACAAGAAGATCTTTAAGCATGCAACTTCTCTTGGTTATTGAGTCTCTCATTTGTAGTAGAGCAATATTCACATTTTCATTATAAAATTCTTTTCCCAGAAATTTGCATCTTTATAGCTATCATAGAACATGTATGAACTTTCAAAAGTTGTTCAAAGAAGTCTCTAAAAATATTTTGAAGATCTAAACCAGTTGGAGTTCTTCTATTTCTGGTAAAACAACCTACTTATATATGTATCTCATGGTCAGTTGCTATAACATTCTGTTTGTGCAATATGTGCAATAAATACTGCCTAAATAGCAATGTACAAAAATCAGAGGTTGTTTTCTCAAAGGCTTGCAATGAACCAGGCATGTAACCATCGTCACAAACTAATTAGCAGCCTCCTAATTTCTTTTAAATTTGTCACTATTTAAACAACGCTAAAACTAGAAAGTTGAAACTGCTTTAATTAACTTATGAAGAGCTAAACAGTTGGCTATACAAATTCACAATACAGATTAATTATCTTCGTGTTTGCTCCAATTTAATGCATCAGCATACCCTGAAAACAAATAAAATGTTCCAAAATTATTTTTGTCTTTAGCAGGTGTATCTCTCATTAAAAATGATAAGCTGAATTGGTGTGATATGATTTCCAATTAATTTTTATCTCAATAAGAATTTTTTAGAAATAGAGTGATTAAGGAATACTTTTAGAAACAGAAAGAGGAGTTAATTACAGAATTATCTGTTCGATATAATTCCAGTAAGTAACAGCCATAAGTAGATATTCATTAGTCTCTCAACGGATCAGGTTTATTTTTCCTATCAACGAAAAGCAGAGGCCAGATGGAACAGTGGAATGCCAAACGGATGTATGGATATGATATTTGTTTGTTTAAACATTTGGTGAATTCCTCACTGTGTTAAATCCAGAAAGCTGGAATGATTTGCAAGTAAATTAACAAGCCATGGGAAAAAAAAATACCTGCTCTGAATTTCATAATTATCTTCAGGTTTGTAATTTATTATTAGAAGCTTCCTGTTTCTATCATAAAACTTTTTAAAACTGTAAGTAAAACCTGTTGCCTGGTGTTCCAGTCTGCCTTTTGGCTCAGTGAAGAAATTACAAAGGCTGAGACAAAAACAACTGCCACTGGTTTAATGGGCAGTTTTGTGCCTCTGAGGGATTTTGGAAGGAGACTTCGTGGACTCCCACTGACTTCAGCAGGTTTCAGGTCAAGCATGAAAGACAGAAATTGGTAACTAAACTTTCTTTGCTTTCCCTGCCATCTATAATTATGATTTAATCAGAGCAATCAAGTGTCAAAGTCCAGACATGGTTTGACTGGAGCTTCTGGAATATAAGAAATATACAGCTGTTGATTTCCTCTTGATTCTTGTCTTATTAAGGCAGTTGAACAAAATATATAATCACAGGGAATAGAGGTTCTGAAACAGATGAAAATCTAAAGCAGAAACAGGAGGAGGTAGCTTGAAATGTGAAAAAAAGAACTACTACTGTGAAATAAAGATGTGTATGTGTGCAGGTAATGGCCAGGACTTAGAGCAGAAGAAAGGGACCTCTGCCAAAAGTACAGCAAGGGCCAGAACTGCTCTCTTACAAAAAACCTCAAACCAAACCAAAAAACCCCAACCTCCAATACTTGTCCCAAATCAAATGCAGAGACAACCTGAAATGCAAGTCATGCATTCTATGCGTCTCCCTTTTGTTGCACATTTTACGACGCTGATACCAAATTGTGTTTTTAAAGATATTGGCAGCTAAAATCACAGAATTTACCTAAGAAGGAATCAAAAAAACAAAAGTTAGGCATCTAAATACCTTTGTGATTCTGGCCTAAGAATGGATGATACTTAGTATTGCACAAATTAAGTTTTTACATATGCAAATGGAATTGTTTGGTGCCGCAACTAATTACAGATGTAGCTCTGTGCTGATTTTACTGGGAGTGAGAAATAAACATACAAATCTAAACCACTGGTGTCTAAAACTCCCCTCTTGCAATTGTGATGATCTGATCCTCCTACAGCTGGTAAATATATACATGGGAGACTGTGTGTACGTGCGTAGGAGAACAGTAAGTGGGGGAAAGAAATCCAGATTTTTCCATCCGTACAAAATGTCAACACACTCTTTATAAAAAGGCATCGACAAAATCCTTGTAAGCACAATTCAGGCTACTCGAGTTCTAATCTGTATCGTCGCTGACAGAGAGGTTAATCAAAACTCCAATACAATGTTTCTTTAGTTGAGAAGCTGCAAGGAAATGATGTAGCACTTTCAAAAATGCTGTAAAGCTTGGGTAGAGCCAGATAGCGTACGTGCAATTGAAAGTTTAAACAGAAGGTTAATAGCCCAGGAAAAGGTTGGTTCTGAAAAGTAACACTTCAGGCTGATGTGGTTGACATGCCTGGTTGGGCCCCCCCACCAGGATGTGCCGCTGAGAAATTCTAGTGGCAGCCTGGAAAACTGATAATTGTCAGGTCCTCAGTGCAGCCTGCTATTTTTTTTTTTTTACCTCTCTAACCTGGTTTGTAATCTCATCATGCAAATTTAGCACTTCACTTCCTTAAAGATGGAAAATCCTGCCTTGTGTTAGGAGTGATCACAAAGTACATCTAAAAAATATGAAGAACAGTTTTTCTTCAAAATTGGTGAATTTAAATAAATTTCAGCATCTAAAGAGAGTTCTGGCTCCTGCAATCCAGAAGAGGTTTGAAAATTTCAAAAGGGGGAAGGGATTTTCCCCAGACCGTGAGGGTTATTTTGGCATTGAATGCCAAGATAAAAGGAAAAGCCTCCCCTACCCAGAATTAGAAGTGCCTTCTTGTAAGAATAATTTACAGGGTCAGGTGGTCAGAAACTATGGAGAGTCTTTGACAAATCTATTGTGACAAAGTGCTGTCAAAAAACCCCACTCTACCAGCAGCATGTAAAAGGAGGATGCATGACAGGGAAAGGATAGGGGAGAGTAGAGTAGGATACACAATATTTTTGTAAGACCAAATGAATGTATCAAAACGTAACAAGAGCTACTGTGGAACTTTGAGATGTAATGGCAGGCTCTGAGCAATAGTTCCTGCTGGTACCTAAAATGGACCATAACCCTCTGTATTCAACTTCAGAAATTGCACTCACACAGCTGAGAGATGAAACAGTTATTTTGGTCTCTAATAGCTGTGTTAGAAGCCAGAAAGAGCAGGAGAAAGCAGCAGCCTGGCTAGTCTGATATACCAATCCTTTTTTTCCCCAAAGTAAACATATTATTGCTTTGTACTTTAAAATAATGATCACTGGAAAAAATATATTGTAAAGTAAAATACAAGATAAATACAATAAAGTACAAGTACAATAAATACAATAAAGTACAAGAGCTGTTTAGCTTCACTGATACCAGAATGGACATACAGAAACTTTTTTTGTAATTGCAAATAATGCAGACACTGCTTTGTAACAGGAAAAAAGGAAAGACATTATTAGCAAAAATCTGTAGATTCTTTAGGTGGAAAAATACACAGCATAAATTGTTTACGTTTTCAGTGGGGAGCATCCCTTGGTGCATCAAGCTGTCACACAGCTTAGCAGCATGACACATCTTAGTGATTAAATGCTGGCTCCCTGGCAAAACCCAAAAAACAAAACAAATGAATTTTTCAGTGGAGAAAGCCACTGTTCTTTTGTACAGTGGCTCTCACAGCTGAATAGAGGCAGCAGTAGGGTGGTAGAAATCAAAGTCACTCAGCAGGTGAACTGTAGTTTGAATGTATCACTTCACAGGGTATCTTTATCTGCCTTTGGTCTCACTCCTCTGTTGGGGTAAAATACACCATTACTTACAAGTTTGATTTCAGTTATTGACCATGCAATGTGATGGACCTTGGAAAGCAATTATTACATCCCTTCACTTGTTTTATTTGGAAGCCTCAAACCAAGCAGAGTTAACCCAGTTACTCAGATGTATGAAATCAGAACAGTGACAAAGCAAGAGCAGCAAAGGCCACCTGTGACTGGAAGAGCAGGTGAGCAGGAGTGTCAGAATCAGGGCTGGGAACAGGGGTCAGGGTCAGACACAGCCCAGAGGTTGCCCAGTGGGCCCTCAGTGATGAGACAGCTCCAGCTGGACAAGCAGGGTTTTGGGTCTAGGTTCAAGTCTGGAGGCCAGAGCTCAGTGCAGACACAACTGCAACAGGGCTGCTGAATAACACGGGGAAAAAGATATTAAATCCTCAAGAGCAACTACCTAGGGAAAGCAGGGGCAGGCCCTCACTTCTAGTTTTCTTCATAGTTGCTCTTGCCAGTGAAGAAGCTGGTCTTAAGCTCAGCCCATAAATCCCTTAACTCATCCAACTAAACTCCATTAGGACATGTACTCAAGGCCCTGGCATAAACTCGGGCTTAGCTCTTTGGCCAATGCAAAAGCACTTGTAGCAGATGGCACAGGTCCATTTCATCATGCAGGTGCTTGTATGTGACTCATCAGCCAGTCTGAAAAGCAGAATTATCTGTATTTCTTGCGAAGTTCACCCTTTGTTATGCCCCAGCTGTTCACTGTTACCAGTCCCACCCATACGTTGCCACATGAGGAGTCAGCTTAGGCTTACTTCAACTGGTATAAAAACAGTATTATTTTTTTGGGCAACTTAGTAATGTTTACCAACTTTTGTTTTCTTTATGCTGTTTCTTTATGCAGTTCCAAAGGGGTCACATTCAGCAGCTGGTCATGACAAATACTCTCGTTAGATCAAAGAAAGCAATGAGCAGTCCAGCACCGTCACATGGGGCTGATGAAATGCACAAGCTGACACTTGACAGGACAGCGATTATCCCAGAGTTTAATAACATGTTAATCATCTTAAGAGTCATTATTTTCTCCCAGGCACACACTGTACTTCCACAATGACATTAAAAAAATCCCCAACAAAACACACCAGAGGGTATTTCTACAGGGTAAAACATACAGGAAAATTAAAAAGATGCTCTCTATGAAAATGGTGTCTTCCACTGTCCTAGAACACAAAACCACCAGAAAGGTGGTGCTCTTTTTGTGCAGCTCTGTGCTACTCACCCCAAATGATTTTGGATATAATTGCATAAACTTTTATTTACTAAATTTAATAATAATGTGAATGTGAACATGCAATGTAGCCTCGGCATATGAACACAAACACCAAAACCTCCCCCCACATGCCTTATGTTTCTTACTAGGTTGCAAAGGTTCCTGCGGAAAATCTGTGTTTGATTCATCTTTAGGTGACACACCTAACTGTGACTTCCAACAGAGTTGTCAGTGCCAGGTGCAGCAGTGGCTTTTAGTACTTTTTATCTGCATTATCTGTGATTTGAAGTCACAACTACTTTCACATATGATACCAGTCTGGAGGCTTTTAATGTTATCTGAACCTGCCTGAACTAGAGGTGGGATATGAGTACTATGGGAGGTTGCAACAGACAGTAAATATTTGATTTGGGCATTTTCAGTCTGAGAATATTCCTTAAAAGAGTGTCCAAGTTCGACAGACCCATCTAGCCCACAGGGAAACTGCTCCTTCCTGAGGAAGCAACTGAGCCTGTTGGGTGCAGATGGTCCCACTGGCACACATGGCAAAAGGGAAAAGAGAAAATGACAGTCAGGAGCTTTGTCTGAAGCCCAGGCAAAGACAGTGAGACACTTAGTGCTCCCATGAGGAAAATCCCTAAGGACCAGAACAGAAAGTCATTGAGTTATCAAAAAGTCAATCCAGAAGGAAAGCCAAAATCTGCAAACTCCCAAACAGGAAAGACAGACATTGTGTTTTACATCTCATTTCACTTTGGAGTTATTATAGATAAAGAAGCTGATTACTGTAGATCCTATTCTAATGCAAATGACTTACGAGTTTCAAAGTCTTTGGGGGATACTCACTTAATGTAGATCTATATGGACTCATGTGGGAGATGGGACTGGTCCCAGGCCCTGCCATGGGTCTGAGCTGCACTTGTTTGGAGTTTATTGTCCCCCAGCCAAGCATTAACAGCCAGCCCAGTCCCTGCTGCTGCCTCATAAGGCACTTACACAATGTAGATTAATAGGAGTTGGTGAGAAGGTCATATCCTGATACTAATGGAAATGAATTATTCCCAGAAATATATTTAGTCAAGACTGTGTCCAAGTCTTCAAGCAATGAGGTTCAAATACTTCCCTATGAGATTTTTACAAGTTCATTTCTGTATCAGAGTTTTAATCTTGGTGTTCAGCTTAAATTTTAATTTCTTCATCCTTTCTGCCTTAGAATAGTCTAAAGAATTCCTCTTATTTCTTGCTGCTTATCCCATTTGTAGATTGTTGGCAAGTTCTTTGTTCTCAGCCACTTAACCTTCTTTTCACCAGCCTATAAATATTGATCCATTCCAATCTTCCCTTTTTGTCTATACGAAAGTCCCTCTATAGTTGTTTCTGCCCTATACTGAATAACCTTCAATTTGTTTGTTGTAATGAGCTACCTAAAAACACATGTACTCTTCTGCCAGTGTTAAATGGAGATGAACAATGCCTCCTTATTCATGCTGCATGGACACAGGCATTCCAACAATTTCTCAGTCCTTCGTGTTCCTCCTTCCCAGATGTGCCCATCACAGTATGTACAACAGCAAGAACACCTTTCCTCGAGATGAATTGGCATTTTTCCAGGTTGAATTCAATTTTTTTTTTGCATTTCATCAGTATTCTAAGACCTCCAAGAAACAGACTATTTGCTTCCCAGTTTCTTTCCATACTTTTTCCCTAACTCATCCAGAGTGCATCCAAAGCACGTGCAGGAGGTTTCATTAACATGGGATTTACTTCATCTTTGCTCTTAGTGGTTCTATTTTCCCAGGAGCTACAAGTGATCTCTGCTGTACAATTAATCACCTTATTCTAACCCAGCATTCACCATTTACCAAACTGCATCTTGATGTTACTCTTGACTCACCATTAGCTTCAGGAAACAAAAAACTCTTTGGCAACATTAAAAGGTATCATAGCAGTTGAATCTTATTTCAGGAATGGAAACATCTGCAATTTTGGTGTATATATGAAAAGATGTAGTTATGAAAATTAGTATGATTCACTGCACAGATGACAACTTTATATTTCATAGTCATCATTTCATAGTTCATATTTCAATCAGTTTTTAGTAATAGTGTAGATACTGCAACAATTGCTGCTTGCAGCAATAGGTTTGGCAGGCTTGCAGCTGTAGTCAATGCTATAATGCACTGTGAAACCATAACATAAACTACCCTGGATGGTGGCCTGAAATCAAGAAGTTAAAATTCAAAATGGGAATTAGAAATAGACGAAAATAATTTAGAGGGATTTTTTTCCCAGTTTAATTCAACTTAAAATGCAAATTTCTAATAACAAAATCTGTCTCGATAGTCATAAACTACTTCCGCTTAATATCAACATACAAAAAGAAGCCTGAAAATCTGTTTAAGGGAGTTATTTTTAGATGAGTTGTCTGTTGAGAAGAAATTTTCCTTCCATATTCCCACCAGAGCAAATGAGATGCCACTGAGCTTTGGAAGCAGTGCCCATGGCCACCTGCACCCATCTGGCCTTAGTCTAAGTCCTTTCTTGGATTTAGACAAATAAGGCTCCATGTAGAAAAATCCCACTGTTCAGGGCTCACAGCACCTGCTAAAAACATCTGGTTACTGCTATTTACCTAGAGCTCAGAATCTTCTCTCTTCATTCTTATGTTTTTCTTCCAACTTGTCCTCACAAAAGGTCACAGAATAGAAGAAAGTCTTCCCTTTTTTGTGAACCTGGTATAATCCTATTGATTTACCTTGTGTTCAACCCAGTTAATTTCAATTTACCCTTTTGTGATTTGTTTTCCTCAAAGGTAATAAACCTGTGCTAACCATTTTACTTCCAGCTATTATTTGTTTTTGCCAAACACCAGAGAAAAATGAGTGGTGATCACAGCCCACAGCTGACAAAAAGCTGGGGTGATGCTGTGGATTGTGACCACACTGGGTGACACCTATGGTTGGTTCCTGTCACCCAGTCCCTGGAACACCTGCCCCATGGCTCTGTATGGGCTGTGACATAATTCAGGATCCTCCCTTCAACACACAATCTTATCTAGGATCTTTATCTCAATTTTGATATGCCTTTTACACAGAAATCCTGCAGGCAGATCTCCGTGGCAGCTGGTGCTCTGTGAGGAGAACCCATCACTGTGACCAGCACTGGACACTCAGTGCACACAGCACTGAAGGCTTGACAGCACCAAAACACTTTGGTGAGGTGCCAGATCTGATCTAATGAAGACCATCAGCTTCCCAGTCAGACTCATTAGTTCAGGAACATTGTGTTAGAGAAGTTTCACTGCTCTCCATTTCTTCGTGGGGTGTAGATGCCCCCATGTCATGACACCTGAGCATGGGAAGTTCTTTCCTGGCTGGGACTCTCTTCTGTGTCAGATGTAACAACAGAACCTACAGAATTCATCACACACAAGACAAAAGAAATCAGGAGATCAGGACAGATGATAATGTAATTTGTAAGCCTCTGGATCAAGGATATGTTGAAGTGATGTTGAACAGGAATGTATTGTTAAGGAATGGTCTCTGCATTGTCCTGTGATCTTTCTCTGAATGTGCTTTGCAGTGTTCTGGGACCTCCTCAAAACATGCTGAAATCCCCATGGATTCCAAAAGCTACAGCACTCTCCACAACTTTTCTGATAATACTGATATAGAAAGGTCAGAATCTGATGATAACAAACACTACTGAAGTCACAGCACTTGGGCCTGCAGTGATTTCAGCCCAAATGCATTAGCTCACAATTATATTTATTTCAAAACGTTGACATGAAACTATACCCATGACTAATGAGGTGTAATTTGGTGTTCCTTTCTGTATAAACTGAATGTTCTCTCTAAAATCCAGTTTCAGTGGATATCTGTGTCAGTTATAACTTTTTCAGCTAGCAGCCATTTCAGCTCATTGCTGGATTTGAGGCCTGTGGCTTAGAGCAAAAGAATCACTTGAGAAAAGCTAATCTCAGGAGTCTGGTATTAAGTGGCAAAGTAGGGCTGAAATGTACCACACTGTGGCCTCCACGTTACCCCTATTTCAGCTCAGGCAAACACTTTTCCAAGGAAAAAACATAACTTGATCCTCTACCAGTATTATTTTAATTAGATCTGTAGCAAATATCCCAATATATGATTGCTGACTGACTCAAAAATAGCTTCAACTACAAGTAATAAGAAAGAGGTTAGAGCAGGGCATAGAGCCTGGAGATTTTAGCAGGCAGCAGATCAAACAGCTGAACTCTTGACAGACTCTGCTGCTTCCCTTTGCCTGCTGTTTCCTGGAACAGCAAATTCAGAAGCCATCTGTCAGTCACTGGCCAGTTCACCCTCACAAACCATTAATGGCATACCTGAACTTCCAAATGTCACAATGGAAACAGAAAAACAAATCCAACTCAGAAGTTTCCTGTGTTTCAAAGAAATGTTTCCTTGTACTTTCTGGACATGCTTTTGTAATGTGCATTTCAGGTGCTTGTGTGGCCTCTGTTTGACATAAGTTTAGGTGGAAAAATGAAAAAGAAAAGCTCTTAAAATGTTCTCTTACAGTTATTCCATTACATAAATATTTTTATTGTGGCCACACATCAAATGCAAAGTGCCATTTCCTGAGTTCTTGCTGAGGGCTTTCAAATTTTATTTTCTTGAGAAAATTAGTGTGATTCCCACAGTTCCTCAGGGAACTAATGCGTTTTACTCTGGCAAGAACCACAGGGACATAAAGCTCTATGGGCTCATATTTTTTAAACCATTTTACTCATTGATTTTATGCCTTAAGGAATCCAGAGTTCAGAATAGCCTTTTGTGTGCCACAACAATGAGGCCACCAGCCGGTGACATTTGTAAATCTACTATTAATTGCTTGTATGCCTGGGCTCCAACGCTTGAATGCTTTGAGTCACGTATCTAATGAGGTCAAAACTAAAACTTGCCAACCCTGAGGCAGAGGGGAAGTCATCAGAGAGGGATGAAGAGCCAAACTCTCCCGGCTGCTGGCTCCCAGGTGCTTGCTGATTGATCAGTGCAGCCTCAGGCTGGGGAGGGTTACCTGGGACAGCCCTGCTGCTGTCCCTGCCCCTCTCGTGTCACCAGGGCACTGCTGACCTCCAGAACATCTTGTTAGTGCCGGGCTCCAGCTGGGAAGAGCAAAGATGCCAACAACAAGAACTCACCTCTCTTGCTGATGAGCAAACTCTTAACAGGAGTCCAGCCCCTCGGATCTAATTACAGGCAAAAACTTCCTCTCTACTGACTTTCTCTGTGAAGAGAAACAGAGGAACTCTTACCTGACTCAGAGCTAGAATTTGACTGAGGTTATTGTCTGAGAGACATAGAATATATTTTTTTTCTTTAGGTACTTTAATATCTGGCTTTTCAATAGTTTGCGTCTTTAAAAACACTAAAAATATCGTCAGTGCTCTGAAATTATTAAAACAGGCTTCTAAGAATACCATTAGATGCCCAAGGTCCAACCTGTTGCACAGAGAAATAAAAAAATATTACAGCCTAAGGGAGGTTAGAGCCCTGAATTTTCAGGATTATTTTCTATACAGGAAATCCACAAAGAGAAGTATAAATTCATACCAAAAAAAATTACATAACAAAAATACGTTGTCCATATGTCCACAAACTGCCCTGTTCCATTTAAGTCACTTATCACTTTGAAATAAAACCAAACTGTTTTAATTAACAAGGCAGAGGTATTGTAGAAAAATAAAAATATTACTTCTAAAAATAGTATTGTCTTTGTACAGCACTTGCAGTCATTAGGTCTCAAAGTAATATACAGAAGTATGATGATCCTTTATGTCTAGATAAGGAAATTAAGGTACACAGAGGTGAAATCACTTGCCTAACACCCTCCAGTGGGTCAGAAATATCAGTGAAAAGAGCACATTTCAAAACCTTTGCATCACCTTGATGTGTTAAAGAATTAAAAAAAAAAATTACTGATGTCCAGATCAATTCATAACCTGAAAATGAAGTTCAGGTTCCCAAAATGAGCATCTGGCATTGCCACAGAAATTTATCTTCCTGAAATAGGTATAACCTAATGTGCTAGTTATCTTATACAAAACTGGTAAATATTAGTGTTTGTCTTGAAGAGATGAAGTTATAGTCCTTTTTGTTATCAAAAATTCTTTCTTACATCTTCAGAGTTTCACAGTTTTGGCTCCCTTGCTATTAGCTACACATCTCTTTCTTAAAGTTTTCATGTAACAGCTGCCTTAGAGATCAAAGCTGGTTAAAATATCAGGGGGTGCTGGGAAGGAGTTGTATTCTTTTGGTGGTTTCCTGTGGTTTTGATCAAAGTACACGGAGATTCCCACTAAGCAGAAACTGAATTTAGTGGGATTCAGCTGAGAAATAGGAAAATAATCTCCTCTAGTTTGTTGGATGCATAAGCCTGTGTTTATCCTCTTTCTGTCTCTCATCCCCATTTTTTCCTACCAGGTGTTCATTCTGTATGAGCAAACTGAATGGGTTCAGGGGTGTCCATAAACCACAACTTTACCTTCTCCTTTATGTTCTCAATTGCCAAACTCTGAGGCTGTAAGAGCACAAGGAGGAGCTGCATCAGAAGTCTACAGCAAAGGCTGGAGGGTGACTGTTAATGCAGATGGCACCAGGCTTTGCTTTTGTGAGCAGAAGTGTTCCCTCTTTGTATAAACACATATTTCAAGGGCAGAATGCAATGCTTAGGAGCACATATTATTTAGGAAAAGGTCCAGAAGGCCACTGTTGTATATGTTTGAAATGGAAAAACCCATCCTTTACATGACTGCTCAGGTTCACCTAAACAGAAAATTGGCGGCCAAGCAGAAAAAATAGATTTTTTACAGCTGTTTTATTTTCTATTGGCAAGTGTTCTAAAATGGATCATCAGAAGCAAGACAATCTATAAGTTTCTTTACAGTTTTGGAGTACAAAGGATGATTATATGATAAAGCAGCATTCATATAAGAGAAACAGATTCCCAACCAGTGTAATTACAACAAAGCAAAAGATTTAATAATCTATTATTTACTGAGAAGAGTAGCTTGTTGTCAACTAAATTAGAATACTTCTAACTATTTCAAATAAAATGAAACAAAATAAACCAGTCTAATTGAACTAAAAGAAAACCTGAGTTTTTCTGCAGTGGTTTAACCATCTTAGATGAAACTCATTATTAAATTAGACCAGTGCAATTCTGTGATAAAAATAGGACCATAAATGATATGTTCATTAAAGCCATGGGAAAATGAATAGAATACTAATGAAATTAAACATGAGGGCAAGGGCCAAGCATATGCATCAATCAGGCTTCATAAAACCCATAATCTGCTCCCGAAGCTAAATAAAACACACATGTGGTCAAGGCCCATGAATTTCTGGAAAGACTAAAATTCTGAAGACTTGATTGTTAGAAAAACAGAGGCTCATTTTTGTGGTATTAGACCAAAGAAATAATTCTTGCAGAAAATAATGATTTATTCTTCTTAAACAAACAAACAAACATGCAAACAATGAATTCTTAATGGAAATATAAATTTCAACATTTCCTGTGAAGGTAAGCATTAATATTATTATTACTAAATTGGGAGAAAATTCTCTTCAACTTTTCAATAACTGAGAAGCAGCTTTTTGGCCCAGCTCTATGAAACTCTCCAGGCCAGCAGCTCTTCAGTGTCAGGCCAATTCTGTTTGTTCCCAAGAGCACAGAACTAAATTCTCCCTTTTCCATTTGAGATCTCTTCCTCTTGTCTTGAGCTCATCTGTGACAGTCATTATACAACACTGCAGTGACCTTTTGCCCTCTTAAAGGCGTTTTCTAAGGGCTAGATTATTACTCATTTATAGTTAGATTGCTACTCACTTAGAAAGGGCCTAATTCTGCTTTTGCAGTCCCCTTAACTTTGAGACATGGCACAAAAAATATGTAAGTGGTGAACAAATAGGGACAAAGAGAAGGTCAAGCCCAAACTGATGAGGTTCTCTAGAATAAAAAAGGAGTTATATAAATAGGCAATTACATTTTCTCATTAACAAGAAAGTTTTTTCATTTTCTTTCTGGGTCTTTGAATCTACTCTAACAGTCAGTGGGAAATTTTGTTTTCACTGCCTAACTCTGGTTATTCTCAGAAACTTCTAATAAAGACTTTAGCTTGCAATTTCCTTGTGCTATCAGATGGAGAGCTCTGTGATTATCCTAGTGGGCAAGAGATGAAAACATTCCTCAGGCTGAGAGCTGTCTGAAGATGAGCATTTCAGCCTTAATGCTGAGTGGCCAAATTTTGCTTGCTGGCTCCTCAGCATAAATCAAAGGCAACATTATCACAATCATGGGAACGAGAAAGGTAGAACAATCCTAATAAACGAGAGGAAAAACAAAACCTCAGGGGGTTTTAAGAATGTGGATTAGTTTAGGTAATTTTGAGCAACTATTCTCAAGAAAGCACCTGGGGACAGTTGAGTTTAATTAGGCTGCAGCTCGTCCTCGCCACAGGTGGTTTTGTTTCTGCCACAAAGCTCTTTCCTCCTCTCAGGTGGAGTGAGCACCAACAAACCCCTGCAACTGCTCCTGCTTGATACAGAAGGAAGGGAGAGCTGACTGGGCCCATCTATTGAAAGGGGTGTCACCAGGGCTGATTTTGAATTACCAAGAGCTAAATCTCACTGCAAGAGGCCGGGCTGGGTGGGAAGGGGTCCTGGAGAGTGTGAGCAGGGCTGGGGACACACCTGGGCTGCTGCAGGAGGAGCTGGCCTGACACTGCTCCCTTCAGCCCATCATTATTCCTGCATGGGCATCCCCTCGAGGGTTTGGTGCTCTACCAGGAGGACAAAACCTCTCTCTATATTCTCCACCTTTTTCTGCTCATACCTTTACAAAAATGCAACATTCATCTGCTGGAAAATTTACAGCTCTGATCTATTTGAAGTCAACACAACTACAGGAAGAAAACTTCAGCAAGTGCACAAAGCTTAGAAAGAGGTGTCAGGTTGCTGGGCTATTTTTTTTCCCATTATTTTTAATTTATTTCAGTTAAATTTTAATCAGGCAGAAAAAATGTGAGTCTGAAAGCAGACAGAATTAATTATACTTTGTGTTTTCTATATTAATCCACAATTTTTCTTAATGTGGTGTCCTTGACATGTTGTGTTTGTGACGATAACGTGGTTGAATGGCTCAATTTTATACATAATTTATTGAAAAATTTTACACTCTACATTCCTTGAGTCATTTTCATGTATAATTGAGCTTAAATTGCATTTGGGTTATTTTGAATTAAGAAATCTTAAACTGGATCAAGTCACATTAATATGTGCTTATCATCTAATAAGAAGCCATTTCTAGGTCCTTACTGATTTTTAAAATATCCTGGAATCTCATTAAAATGAAATCAAATTGCTGTGAAATTAAAATCTAAACTTGGAGTTTGAATATAGGAAAATAGGTATTTTTAAACTTCCTGAGTATTTCCTTACTTTCTATTATGAAGTTGTCCCAAAAATATTTCTGACTATATTGTCTTTTTTTAAAGTATTGATTCTAGTTTTAGAGAAACATCAGAGAACCAATGAAATTCTGGCAAAACAGACAAAATAAATTGCAGGCCAAACTATAACCCTGATGCTCTTAGACACCCCTAAGCTCTTCTGAGGAGCCATTTAGATCCTACAACACGTCACAGTGGCTACATTCAGCTGTCACCTTCTTTGTACCCTCACAGGGGCAGCTGGTCTGGTGCAAAATGGGACGAAGAGCAGGAAAACGGGTGCATGGAGGCTGCTAATTTGGGAAGATGTGAATTTTCCCTTCCTTATCACACAAACTCTCACAGTAGTCGCTGAAGTGTCCAAAAATAGGAGCTTGCAGCCCTAACTATAGCCTTGTGAAACAACGAGGAACTCGTAGCATCTCTCCATCTCTCCTTCTAGGGAGACTTGTGGTTTGGGAAGCAGATGGATGAAGTGGTGCAGCACATTTCAGCCACTCTCAGTAAGTTGGCAGAATATATCAAAGCACAGCACAGTTCAGCAATATCATTTTAATTATGACACTGCTCAGGTTTTATCATCAAAATAATTTTGGCCTAATTTTGATTCATATTGACATGCTAACAGGAAGAAGGGATGATGGGGAAAGAGAAGGACCTCTAAAAGACATTAATATTCATGCCAGCAAAAAATTCGTCATACATGACCTCAAAAAGTGTAAAAAAGAATATTATTAACAAAGGCAGCACTTGGGAACATGGCTGGGTTTGTGCTGGTGTCAGCATTTCTGTAGGACATAATTAGCTTTCTTTTTTCATTGTAATTGGATCTTAAAACACTTCCTCGCTTCTGCAACTTGGAATTTCAGTGCCAGCTCAGCAGAAAGATCCCTTACAAAAATATTTGGAAATTCAAATCTCTTCTGAATATTGAATAAAACACAGTTATTTCAACTCTTTAAGATAGGCTTGTTCTGATGAGCTCTCATGGCACCTTCTTGTTGAACAAGGCTGCTGTCTGACATTTCTGCTCACTTAGAGGCTGCAAGTAAACCTTTGCTCTCCCATTCCTCCTGGAACTGATGCATCTAAGAGGATGAAAATTTGTTTATATTACTACTTTGTACAACAGAAGAATCACTACTTTTTCATTGCCTCCCTTTGAGGGTCTCCCTGAAGGTACAGGGGTGGCATTGGTCTAGAAGTCTGAAGAGTCCAACCTTCAGAAGTTTTGTTCTTGACAATACCATATGAAAAAGTGTTTGGATTTTTTCCCTGACAATTCTGTCTTCATAAAAGGTACATTAAGATGTAAAGAGAGTGTATTTGATATAGAAAATTAGTAGACTAAGCAAACAATGCACCAACAATATTTATTTAGAACAGAATTTCACTTCAGAGGGTTTTTTTCTGCATCACTGTAACAGTAAAAAATCCTCATTTAATTGTAAATACTGGTGTTAGAATGTTTAGATTCTGGGATTGCAGATTTCTGTGCAATACGGCTTGACTTCTTTCAGATTACAAGTTCAAAATTTGTGAAAAGGTGTGTATCAAATTATGACAGCAAATGGGTAGAATTTGCAAGAGTTCAGGATGCTGAGAAAAGTGCATTTTAAATTTCTGGCCATTGATGTCACATGAGATGTGAGATTTTGAAAATCAGGCCTTAAATTTTTTGTTTCAGCTTTCCAAAGCACTTGCTGGCCTAGAGATCAAGACAAACAGCCAGAGAGATTTAAAGAAGCACCTAAATGTTGGTTTTAGTCAATGTAAATTAAGCCTGCAAGCCTGTCAGATGCTTCTGTAGATCATACTGGATGTCCAGCTACGTATTTAATAATAGAAAACAATTATAAATCAATTCCTTTGAAGTTATAACCTCTCATAAACCTTATCAGCTATTGGCACCTCAGTATCCAGGGATAGATTGCCCACAGCTCAGATCCTTATTTTAAAAATACCCTTTTAAAATAAAAATTTTAAAAATGCTCTTTACCTGTATGATGGAGCAGCCAAACACAGATGGACAAATCACAGCTGAAGCATCAGAATGTTTCTGCTAAGGGACAATACCTGAGCTACAATAGCCCTGCACATGTCATGGAACCATGGGGAAGTATTGTGGGATGTGTTCTCTTCTGAGATTTTATGTTCATGCCAAGCCAGGTCAAAATGCCAGTGACTTGTGATTAATTTTCCCATAATGCCAAAAGGAATTTTTCCTGTTTCAGCTTACTGCTGTGTTGTCTAATATAGACTTGCTAGGAATATACAGGGAGATAGCACATGTTTTGCTTGGAACAGATGCAAACTTGGATCTAAAATGAGAGGTGTGTTTTGTAGGTTGTTACTGATGACATATGGGCAGGATAAATTCAGAACAGATTGTCATTTAACACCAAGAGCCTTACCCTTCAAATGAGGCTGGATATGATCCTAACAGGTTACATCCTGCCTGCACTCGTGTCTTTGTGTCCCAGAGGAATTGTTTCAGCTCCTCTGGCACTGTGACAAATTCACAAGATCACATGTCATTTGAAAGGATGACTTTGATGACCTGAACTGCTGCAAGTGCCCTGCTCTCGTGGTGCTGTGTGTCTCTTCATGCTCTGTTGAATCCACACGTGCACAGCACAAGCTCCTCAGGCCTCTGTCTTACTGAGGCTTACACCAGGAATTCCAGCCTGGAGCACCCTCATGGAACATCTGATTCCCCAGTATTTCACCTCCAGGTCTCTGTGGTACAAAGGAGGTGAGAGCCACTCTGCCTTGAGACTGCCAAGGGGTGGAAGGGAGCCTCACCCAGGCAATGATCACACTCACTGGCAGCTTGGAAGTGCTGATCAGCAAAAGGTATTAGGCTTTAGCTGTAAATCTGAAACTTTTGGCTTGCTAGACAGTCACCTGTGGGTGACTGTGGATTAATGATGGGAGAGATGGCTGCTTTCCATGGAGCTGCCTTCTGGCTTGTAATCAGCTCCTTATTACCTCACCAGTCTAAGAAAATTTCCAGAGAACTGTGCTGGCTGTTTCTCCAGTGACGTGAGAAAGAGTGATCAGAAGAAAGGGGGGAAGAAAAAAAAGATCAGAAATAAGTCACTTAGTGTTCTGCTCCTCTGACAAGAGCTCAGAGTGGGGTGAGAAAAGAGTTGTGTGAGTTGTGCAGCCGCCAGAGAGGACTGAGGAATCCTCTGAGTGCCCGCATGAACACCGGGCTCCATGAGACTGCACGTTGTGCCTGCGTGTGAGACAAGTCCTAAGTGATGTTCTCAATTTCCATATTAATTCAAGGACTGCAGCCAAAGGTAGAAACCCAAAGTCTCCAGGGAAGAAAAACAAATTGCTTTGACTTCTGAAGGAAATCAATATTAGACGGTGCATTGGTTAAAGTGTTGAAACCCATGGATCAGTTCCAGATCCTGTGTAAAGAGATCCCTTAGGAATTCTTAGAATAGATCTTCATTATATTCAGCTTAGAAGCACTTCAAGCAGGAGACAAAGTAAAGCTGGACAATCCTGCAAGTAGCTTGTCTTTTGTCTTGGAACCCAAGGTATATTTCAGCGTATGCAAAACCTGTGAGCTCTGGCAGCAGAAACACCACTCTGCCTCCACAATCTCCTGCCTGGGACAGTAAAGAGCAAAAGAACAAACACACGTTAAAAGAAGATAGAAAAATTTACATGAAATGAGAGACAGCACAACCACCTTCAATTACATTAACTTACAAAGCTGGATCCTAGAAGACCACTCTGTGGCCCTAAGAAATGATGTGAAATTAGGAGTAAATGTACAGGTGAGTTACAGAATATGAGTTTTAAAAGGAGAGAAGACCACTGTATTGGTTTAACCACTCCTAGGCAGTAAAAGGACATGCTCTTCTGCTCCAGCTGTGCCAGTGCAATATCCTGCCAGTCTCAGTCTAATCCTCATGACAAATCCTCAGATTCCCTGTGGTAGAAATTATGCTGCCTCAGACCTGCTGGTGCTCAGGCTGCTTAGGTGATTTTTCCTTAACCTTTATCAGTCTAAAAAGGCACATTATTTGAAATGGTTCAACAGTACATTTTTTCACTAACCCATCTAATTTTTGAATAAAATAGGTTAGGGAGCACACACACAAGCAGTGCTGCTGGCATGTTTGAGGGGGCTGTTACCTCCAGCACAGGAATGGTAAGTAGGTGCTGGGGACTGTAGAACTTTTGACAGCTTGAGAGAGCTGTTTGCAGAGTGAACCTCACACCTCACCCTTCTCCAGTTACCTCTTTCAGGTTCATTGCAACCTTAATGCTCTGGGCAATAAGGAAAGTTAAGCCAAATGGTGGAGAACCAAAACAAGAAAAAATAAAAAAATTCAAGACTATTATAAAATCTTGCTTTGCCCGTCCCACAATCCCAGTCAAGGATTGTAGCTATTCTCATTTAATTAAAAATCAGAACCAAAACACCTCTTTGGCAAAGATAGTGTTGGTTTCATAAATCAGTGAAACAATCCACATTTTCAAGAACTTCCTGAGTCTTTAAAAAGCCAGTAAAACCCATATCATCATCATGATACATGGTTTCATAACTAAATACTTATTAAAGACCAAAAGCACACATACACACTCTCAAAGTCAAAAAGCATACAGAGATCCATGCCACACTCCATTTACACAAAAGCCTGGTTAAAAAAGGAGCAAGTCACCATCTGCTGAACCATCTGTGCCATCCAAGTCCTGTTCTTCATTTATGGTCACTGGGATAGGAGCTTCCACAAGAAAAAAAAAATTCTCAGCATCATCAGAATCCCCAAATAAATATTTGGTACCTTCTCATGCCATTCTCAGCTTCATCCAAATAGTGGTTTCAGGACAAAATTTTGGCTGTGGACAGATTTGTCTGAGCTTGCTATATACTTAAGGATTGAGGACATGTTTTTAAACAGCAGTTCAAGTGCTGAGTGAGTTATCTCAGGGGTTCTGTTTCTGCTTCACTGCTTGCCATGGCAGTAGCCCATCACCTTGGCAGAGAGCCACTGTGGGAAAAGGCTGCACTGTTGAACTTTTGGGCTTGAGGCCATGTGCAAAAACAGTGACTTTTGCCTGTTCATCCTGGTGTGCTTTCAGTTTAAAAAGGAAAAACAGTAAGACTCACAAGCCCTGTATTTCTTTCCATACAACCTGGAAATTACATAATTTTTGCTACATGGTAACTGTTTTAATGTAAGCCTACTTTGATGTTTAGCCTACCAAAGCATTTGGGCATTCAGAAATTACTTTCCTCCTCCAAAACCAAGTATTCTGTGGAAGAAATATCTCTCTGAATGTGATGTGAGCAAGAAGGATGGAAGTTTCCTTAGACATCTAAATATTTCCTCAATCAGTTCACTTGTCTGTGTCTTAGAAGCCCACCCAGGCAGGCAGAAAACCAGGATTTATACTTTCCTGCATTGAAAGCACCTGTGTGTGTAGGGGACAGCTGCATGCCTGGGTTATTTACTGTGCAAACAGCAGGAGATGGAGCAGACAGCTCCTCCAGTCCCTTTGTCTGCAAACATTTTGGTCAATATTTAATCCAAAGCAGGCCTGTTTGGTACTGACCATATTGGTGCATTCCCTGGTTCCCAGGTGCAGCTGTTACTGCAGAGGTCACAATTTAGTGGAGATGGGCACATGAAGGGCAGGTGACATGGTGGCAGAGATGTGTTTTGGACAGTGCCTCTGAAGAAGTGATCACTCCTAGCTCTGAGCTTCACCCACCACAGAGAAGCACCTCTGTGCTTCACTGCTGCTCTAGGCTGTACTAAAGTCACCTTCAGATGGACTTCACTGCACTGAAATAACAAAATGGGTCAGAGGAGCACTGCTTATCTGCTCCAGTGCAAAACAGATGAGTTTAAAAATCCCAGCCCAAACCTTGCTGCTCTGACATCTCATGTTCCCTGAGCTGTCACAGGGCACCTCTGTGCAGGTGGCCTGGCTGTTCTGCACTGCCTTTCTTTTCCTGTCCAAACCTCTTCTTCACTCTATAATTCTTCAATTATTTTGCCTTCAATCACTGAAGAGAAAACATGCATTAAAAAAAAACCTAAAAAAGAAAAAAGTGTCCCTTTCCCCTGAAACTCTTATTCTTCCTTTTGACCCTTCCTTTTCTGAATCCATTTCAGTGGATTCTCCCAAAAGGGATTAATTGCAACCCATCAGCACAGTTACCATTTCCCATGTACATGACTTTGTCCAAATGGCATTTTCAGTCCCATAACAAAAACATTTAATGTTTTTATACATAAATAAATACAGGTTTCTGTAGCAGCTCCGTGCTCCAAACTGCCCTGAGCAGGCACAGCTTTGGGTGAGGTAAAGTGACCTTAAATCTTCTGCTCCCTCTTTTGTCTCCAGCTGGAGATTGGCTTGGTTTCATGGCACGGAGCCATCTAATAGAGGCTGCTCTGGTGCATCCTGGGCTGGCACAGCCCCAGAGGGATATTCTTGCAGGAAAGGATCTGCTGGGGCTGAGGGCATTTCCCAGATCATAGTCCAAGGACAGCAGGCAGAAGGCAGCCAACAACGTGCTGCCACTTTGTCAGTCTCCCACCTTGAAGGCCCATTTGCTAACAAGGCATTCCCAGACAGGCCAGGATTTTGGTAAGTTTAGTCCCTAGAATGGGACTAATGAGTGACTCTGGAATGGGTCATTATCTACCTCAATGGGTTTTATTTTCACATGTTTCATAAGCTGCACAAGAAACATGAGCTGCAGTTCTTCTTGTCCTAGAACTGCACAAGGCAAAGGGAATATCATTGGAAGACTTTTACCGTCATATCTTATATACATAAATGATAATTCAATGTGTGAAGCACAAACTAACAGATTTTCAGTTCATGCTAATGATCCATTCTTTAGTACAAAAGGAAATAATTTGCACAACTGTGTTAGCCATTGTTTATATAAATATTGTACAAATTCATCATAAACTCCCAGTCTTGGGGAATGATGAGCTATGATAGCTGAGGAGTTCTCAAGGTACCTATTTACTAGAGAGGGAAGCAAGACCTAAAATGAGCAAAATGTTGTGTTTAGAGGGGGATCCCAGAGCACAGTGCTCATTTAATATGAGAAGGGTGAATGCTAATCACAGCTAATAGACAAAGCAGACTCACTTTCCACAGAAAAATGATTTAGTGCTTCCATTAGAATTCCCATACAGCTTGAAAGCAAGACTGAGAAAACTGGCATGGAGTTGGGCACTGGTTTAGGAAAAACACAGCTCTGCCTTGAGTGTAGGAACCTGCAAAGGTAATGATAAGTGGATAACGGACAGGATTAACACAAGGCCTGACTGCCCCACTGGGACAGTGCAGAGGCAGTGTTTATTCCTCTCCTGAGAAGAGGGAAGGCATCCAGGGCAGTATACCTGAGCTGGAGAAGGTAAAAAAGAGATTCTGGGTTTTGCCCTGACTGCTCTTTGTTAAGGATGGATTTCTGCAGCAGCAGAACTGTGGCAACCTACTGCTCACTCCTGTAGGGACTGGCCCCTTTGGGATCCTTCTGTGCTAAAGCATAAATTTGACTGGAAATGGGATATTTATCTTTCTTAAACAACATTCATATATTTTTGTGTCACAGTGCATAGACTTGCCTGACTCAGCACCATTTTGATGAGAAAGAGGTAGGACTCCCTCATAATGAGGAGTATTCAGGACATGAAAATGGACTATATTCCTATTCCTCTCTGGCTCTTTCAATCCCTGACAGAAAAAGCAAAGAGGATCTGTATTACCTGATCATTTAATAACTGTCACTCTCAGCCTTGGCTTCTTGTGACAGCAGATTGCAGTGTCCAGCCAACAGGGCTGCACATATCCTGCTTCCTGCACTTCATTTATATGGAGGATAAGGATTTAAGGATATTTGGAGATAGTAATTTAGGGGAGCAACTCCTCTAAAGGCCGTGGATTTGGCAATATTTTCAGAAGAGTGTGGCTCTGCCTGTTCAACCCACCCTTGTGTATTTCCAGACACACCAATAGAGCCCCCAGCCTTGTCACAAGCTTGTTTGATATATCGCTAAGTTCCCTCATATTCAGAAGTCAAATAAATTAATGCCAAATTTATTAATTACCAAAATAAATTAATGCCTTTCTATTTTACAATTTTACAATTAGATATTTAAGAATATTAACTTTGTGCACCAAAGATTTTTTACTGCTAGATTTCCACCACGCCTTGTTTCTGCTACTCAAACAACCAAAGTTTTACTGAAGAGCCACAGCTGAAGGATGAGGAGTTGAATGCTGTTCCAATTTTTGCTTTTCCACCAGATTTTCTTCCTGGATTTAAGCCATTTGTTTTTCATTGGCAATAAATAAGTCCAAAGGTATCAGAGGTGGCACTGTCTAGCCTGCAGCATTGCTGTTACCTACAAAATGATGAAGAAATCTGAGCCAGGTTCACTGGCAACACCTAAATGCTGCAGTGTACCCACATTTGGCTGGGAAAAAGCACATTTAGATGAAGTTCAATTTGTATTCCTTCTGCAAAGTAAGAGAAGGTTAAACCTGTTCCTCTAAGGCTTCATTACTCTGTTAGGAATGTAAAAACTAATTTCTTTTCTTTTAACCAATCTCATTTCATAGCTGGTGTCTCCATGAGGAACCTTAATTTTGAAAAGCAAGGTCCATTGTGGGGGTTAAAATAAATATTTTAACTAAGTCATTAGGAAATAATTTGTGCATCCTTTTCACCCTTATTCATCTGCTACATTCATTAATTTTAGAGAATTCTGGTTGAAGAGATTGTAAGTCTTGGTGGAATTAAAGGCTAAAGAACTTCATAGGGTGCTGCACCCACCATAAATCATGCCAGGCTACATGGCCAACCCCATTTTCTATCATTAGCAGAAGTGATACTGCTCCCTCTAGGGTGAAACTATTTAAGGGAATTCAAAATCCTGCTCCTCCAGTCCTGCAAACTTGTCAGCATTTGAATCAGGAGGATCTTTAACTAAAAGTCCTGCATTTTTTACTTTTCAATTATACCCCATCAGAGGGTTTGAACTGGGGGGCTCAGTAGGATGTTACCATCTCCAACAGCTGTGATTCCATTTAGCAACTGCCTCATAACCCAAGAGAAAATGCAGCCTTGTAGAAAGATTTCAAACTTGCAGTGCAAAAGGGAGCAAAACCATGATTTTTCAAATTTGAAAATTAAACTTTATGGGATTGATTTTGGAGATCTTTCTCAAGAGCAAATGACTGAATAACATAGGATGTAAATAATGGATTTTAGGGCTTTTTCTCAACATGTGAACAGCCCTAACTCACTGCAGTCTTCTGCAGTGAAAAATCAGCACCAGCTCAGTATTAGAGATGATAAAACTGTTCTAATTATCTTTTTGTTGAAAAATACCAGTTCATCAAAGGAGAGATCAACTGAGACCTACTGGAAGCTGCTGTGCTTCCCAAAAATTTTTCTGAGTGGTTTCTTGCAAAGTCCCATCTTCCCAGAAGGTGCTGGTGATGCCAGCACTGCCTTTGCACTGTGTTTAAGTTAGACAGTGCTTTGGTGTATGGTAGGCATGCTAAGCTTCCTGAGATATCAGAATCCTTTACCTGTAACCTTACAGAAAGTTTCTTGCTGTCTCTGCTGATGATAAACTCTCCAGGTCTTGACTGGGAAAGAAAAATTCTTTCTGCATTGACTCAGGATATATCTTAGTCAACTCCAAAGCTGCAATTCACTCTGAGCCCAGGACTGCTGGTCTGTAAAAGCTGTAATGTAGTGAGGAATTGAGCATTTTTGCATCCTGCTGCCTTGCTCTTTTCACATTGCAATCAGCTTTATGGCACTGGTGCTTAAAGACATTCTTGCAGAGGCCGCCGATAAAATATTTTAGTCATGTCAAATGTCATCCTTGTAAATCCCTCAGACTCTGTCCTTACCACTGATTGAACAATTTCTACCAAGAGCTGATATTATGCCTATGAAGGTTGTAAGTCTAATGCAGGCTTTAGTAAAACTTATTCAATTTTGCTTGAAGTTCTCTATCCAAATACTAGCCATGCATGCCACTCTCAATTTGTGTTGGCCCCGAAATTTCAGCAATGACAGCTGCATGATTCAGACTGCTTTCTTAAAATCTTTCAGCATATTGACATTACATTAAATGCCAAATGCCAGAGGAACTGCCTTTTTCAATCCTGACATTGCCCCTGTTAGCTGTCACTGTTACTGAACTACAGCAGTGCCTGGATCCCAAATTTAGATCAGGGTTTTAAAGCACAAAAAAAACAAAAATGCACAGAATGTCAGAGAAAAAGTCTTTACCCTGATGAATAGTTTAAGTAGACAAACCCCAAATGGGATAGAAATCAAATATAGATATAGAAACTTGGAGCAATTTACCAAGAGTTTTAAAGCAAGAGTGGCAACACAGGAAACAGAGCCAGTGCTTCTGAGCAGCTACATTATGCTTCAATAATAAATTTATTATTTTCTTATTACATGATTGATATTCCCTATTTAGCAGACATCTAACAGCTGTTTTCACAATAGAGTCAAGGGGTATTTCATAATACCTGTCTTTAACTGGCAAAAAATGTTTAATTGTCCTAATCATTAAATGCAGAGAAAATTCATTTATATAGGAGGTAGAACAGAAAAAAAAAAAAAGGAAAGGCACAAATGTCTTTTCCAAAGTTACAGCATATTACAAAGACCATATATGAACTATCCACATGGAAAAATAATAAATCACAGCATCTGCTTTCAAGTCCTGCATGCTGCTGAACTACAGTGACAGAAAGAATTTATCTTTTATATCTTGCATTTCCAGTGAAGCTGATCCTTTCCTCCCTGGTGATTCTTTAAATTAATAGCTTTTAAATGCTCTTTTCCAGCAGAGAATTTATCTTTCCTTGAATTTTCCTGTAGTGTTTCCATTGTGTGTGATTCTAGCAGAGATCAAAAGTGGAGCCTGGAGTTCAGAGTGCTGAACCCTCCTTACATTAATGACTCCTAACAGGACTTGGGCCATGGAAAGGGGGGATCAATTGGATGAATTATCAGCACAGGGACTCCTGCTCTGGGTGCAGAGCACTGAGCAGTCTGCAGTGACGTGGGCTGTGGCCAAACTCCACCCTGCTGTGTTTTTGCTCCATCTCCTGAGAGCCACAAGGACCTTGGGACAAAGAATTAAATTGTCCAAACCAGACTGATCCACACCAGAGACCCAGCAGGTGAGGGGAACCTGAGTCCAGGCTTTCCTTCTGCCCTTCTCTTGTGTAAGGTTTCAGGGGTGAGAAGAATTTTGCAGCTGTGTAATTCCACTGACTTCTAGGGACTCAATTCTGCTTTAAAACAAAATTTGGGTCTAAGAAATCAGACTTGATAGAGAAGTGTCCTAAAATATTCTCACAGGCCATCCCTGCAGTCCCTGGCACCGCCTTTGAGTGGAAATTTGCATGTGCATCTGCACAAAAGTGGATTCAGAAGTTATTAGATAGATTTGAGCCTAAATGTAAAGCATCTGATTTAACATTACACGTTCCCAGGAGTTTTGTTCGTTTATGTGCATAAGCAAAATTCAATGATTGCCTGTTAACATGTTATTCAAAACATAAAAATCATTAAAATAATTTTCTACAATTCACTCATGGCCAAATGCTGACACAGTTTAAACTCACTACTGCCCTCAAAAGCAATGGGATAACCAAGATAAAGATGAATATGGATTTATCCACTTTAAGAATAAAACTTCATGTGTTTTTCCACCCACATTACAAAGTAACTGAAGAACAATGACTAATTAAAAAGATTGGTCAGCTTTTAAATAAGCTTTGCTCATATGGGCTCTAGATTAAATAAAGCTATTGTGATAACTTAAATAAAATTAATTCTATTTTTAGAGGATTTAGTCTAACTGGATGTAGCTGGTAATTAAGGAAATAGCAGTTCTAGCACTTGCTCTTTCTTGTATTTTATTGCAGACAAAGAACACACAACCTCCTACAGCCCAGGCACTGCAAACCTTCCCAATATGAAAAAATATCTGTGGCTGGCAAAACCCTGTCTCTACAGTCACAAAGGAATGATAAACCACAGGGAATATCAGAGTCCTCACAGGCCTAACTTTTTCATGGAGATAACTCTTCACTTCCCGAGGATTCTCATAATTTATGTAGAATGTGACACACCCTGGAGTTTGCAGGTTGTGATTTGCTCTTTTTTGTGGATTATGAGCTTTCTCTCTATTTCACCTCTTCCCTGATGGGCAAGAGATCCATCTACTCCAATCGCAGCAGAATTTGGCCTGTGAAGTAGGAGTGATGTAAAGATTGAGCCAGGACTTGTATTTTAAGATTAACGCTTATTTGTTGTTGTTCTGACAGGACACGACTTGGTCCTCCTTTTGTTCAAGATGTTTATCTTAAAATGTGCTGAACTCTCCACAGATCCTACATTCAAAAGCCAGTGAGAGCCTGTAATTAAAGAGGACTTAAAATTCAGTAAGGAAATACTTCTCCTATTCATGACTTGACTGGTTATTTTAAGTAGGGACTAACTTATTTCAAGTTATAATCAGAGAAATTAAATGGTTAGAACACAATAGCTGATTTTCAAAGGCATTTTGTTAACAACAGGATTTAAGCACTTCTGTATCTTTATAAATCTGCTCCACAGTGTTCTTCCTGCTAATAAAGGAACTAAAATAACATTAATCTGTGCTGGAAATGGGGAGCAGTGCTATGTTTCCATGATCAGCAGGTCCCAGGTGGGGAGACAGGCAGCAGTGAAGATATTTTGTTCCTATGAGGGAAGTTGCTTGTGTCCAGCTTCATCCCTGCACACCCCTCCTCATCCCAGAGCCATTTCATTCGCTTCCCCTCTACTTCAACCAGTTAATTTCAACAATTTTTCCCTCTAATATTTGAGATAAGGTTTTTATTCAGGCAACTCTTTTTTATTGCCCTATATACCCTACAGTAAGTCTGCTCTGAACTTGCCTGCTTAGGTTTTTATGTTGCTGTTTTGGGGTTTTTTTANGTAACTATTTATCCAGATCCCTACTTGCTATAAATCCTTGCTACTCACTGCGGATCAATGAAGTAATAACAGTGTGCAACAAGTTAATAACTGCCCCCCTTAATGTCAAAAGCAAGGAGAGCTTCGAGCAACAGTTTATCTTTAGCTTCAAGCTCATTCACCGAAGGCAAGGGGAACGTGTGTAGGAGTTGTGCTGCGGCAAACGTGGCTCAGTGGAGAGCCAGAGCTGAGCTCCCTCTGTCAGAACTAACTCAACAAAGTGACACAGATTAGAATGCAGTAAAAGAGTTTAGGCAGGACCTGTATAAGAAGCAAGCAGCTAAATACAATGTTATGGTTTTCATCTCGGTTTTTTTGCAGAGGGGAATTAGCTGAACCAATTTCTGCGCTTTTGGTGGAATACTCACTGAACAATCCCATTAGAGAAACAGAAATTGAATGGGCAGCCAGTCGTAAAAATAATTACTCAGCCTTTATCCTTTCCAGCTGATTTTTGAGAATCTAAGCTCAACAGAACTCCACAGGCTAAGCATGAATTGATTTGCCCAAAATTGAATTAATTTAATTTGGGAACAGTCATGTTTGAAGGCAAAATGTTGCTTGATCAAAATGTATTATTTTGATTTCTGATTTCTGTGCAAGTGCACTCAACAAATGAAATACCTGTATTTGGAGGATGATTATCTCTAGACATGAAGCTGCTACTTTTTTATATCACCAGCACCAGGAGCAGAATGTTTGTACAAAGACCTTCAGACAGAAGCTCCAATATGAAAGCAAGGCATGGAAGTCCCAGAGCTCCATTTTCTCCTTGGATACTGGGTGAGATACATAACCTTTCTATATTTGATTTTGACATAATAGCAAGAAATATACTTACCAGCCCAGCTGACAGCCACACTTTTAGATACATTATACATTTAGAAATGTGTAAAGACAAATATTACTGAGATCAAAAGCTGCAATTTGAAACGTTCCAAAACATAAAACACATTAATAATATAGAGACTGTCTGTAAGCTGACCTTGCACATCAGAAAACATCACAAGATTATCTGGGTATTTTTTAAGGTGTCCCAATATAGAAAACAGCAGTAAGAGTTAAACAGAGCAAGTGCATTCCAGAAGCTGATATGAATTTATCTACAGGCTCACAGATGTGCCAGTTAATGTCTTTATATCAGGTGAGGTTGCTGAACTCTGCAAGATAACAGTGAAAAGGTGTGATTTTAAAGCCATCATTCAGGCTACATTTATAGACAAGCTCATAGACCCCAGTTTGCAGAAGGAGTAAGAACTTGCTGTTTCCACTGCTTGCCCTAGAAAACTAGGGATGCTTAGAAACTTAGAATTCATGTCTGAGTCTGGCCAGAGAAGGACTGCAGAATCTGACCTGATATTACCATGCAGCTGCAACATGTCTTTTTAAATCAAAGATTAAAACACAAAGAGCTGGATTTCTTCTATTTTATCACCCCTTAGTTAAGCACAATCATTTCCACTGCTTTGTGCTACGGTAACACTCAGGATCCCAGCTCTGAAGCCTGCTGTAGGTACACACACATTGACTCCTGTCATGCCTGCACATTTTGTGGTTGTTCATGTGTACAATAAGTGTATGCACTTTTGTGTTTGCCTTATTTGTTAGCATTGTGAACCCACCTTGCATGTGCAAATACTGCAGAGAACAGCAGAGATCACAAACTCTTTGGGAAGCCATGAAAACATGGAGGTATTGGCATTATTAAAACCCAGCTGTCTCTGGTCACTGGCAGCATGGTCTGGCTCACTGCTGGTGCAGTTACTTGGTGCTAAAGGCAGCTAAAGTTACTCAGTGGACAGTACAAAAAAAGACACTTGTCAGAGGCAAGGGAGGGGAGAGTTATATAAAGATTCATGAGATAAACATTCCTGCAAACCCTTGAGCCCTCCTTGTGTAAGCTTTCTCAGCAGATAGACAGGATGACATTTCCAAAGGGAGAGCTTCTCGCGAGGGGATTCACAAAATACTTGTAGTCTACACCCTGTGCTGATAAATATTTCCTGTGTAATAGACATCTAAACTCCCCAGGCCCATTCTGTCTTTTTAGTCATGGTTTGGACAGAATTTTGAAAAAGAAGTTTTTCTATTAGAAGCAATAATTGGCATGTCCATTCACTTTTTCTTAAGACATGGTATGCTTGTAAGCCTTAAACAACTTTTTTCATTATCATGCGAAGGAAGTAGCCCTTCCTCAAGAAAGAAAGATACCCCTAAGCAGGAATAGAAAATGGGTAAAGAACAGCAGGTAGGTTCATAATTATGGCAGCTGTCAATAGATCAAGAATAGGATCTTCACACACTTCACACAGAGGGTGGCTGGGCACTGGGACAGGCTCCCAGGGAAGCCATCACAGACTTGAGCCTGTCTGAATTTGGACTCTCAGGCACATGTGGCATTGTTGGGGTGTCTTGTGCAGAGCCAGGAGCTGGACTCTGATCTTTGTGGGTCCCTTCCAACTCTGGATATTCTGTAATTCTAATACTTATCTCAGTTGTTCAGAATTAGACAAAGAAGATTTTAGAGTCAGCAAACACCTTTAGATATAAGAACATTTCTCTTTTCAAGTCCAGTTAAAATATATGTGGTTCAAGCTCTTTCTATCTCCTGCTAGCTTTTAGTCTTTTTTAAATGAACTCTTTACTAATTAGGAAAGGTTCTTTCCAATTTGTGACATGATTTTGGATTGCTTAACAGATGTAATTAGCATTAGGTCACTTTATCTCTGAATCAAACATTTTCCTGCTCTTGCTAACTTCCAACATTTAATGTATTAGAGCTTCTTAGTGCCTCCAGGCCATCATTAAAATTTGTCCCTTAATCTGGAAGTTTGATTTGATGGTCCCCTGACTCTAAAAGACCCCACTGTCTGTGGACTCAGAGGAGGGAATGGGAGAGAAGGAAGGACAGGATGCACAGACAGGAAGGAAGTCACAGCACTAAGCTGAAGGCTGAGGCAAGAGTGCCTTTCATGTGTCCCAGTCAAGACTGCAGCAGGTATTCCACAGTCTAGAGCAGAACTGACCTTCCCAGCACCACTGCAGACCTGAGCCAAAACCACAGACCCCCAGCTCTGTGTCATCCTGGAAGGAGACTGAACCAACTTTTAAGAATTTGTAAAAGTAGCCACTGTAAAAAAATCTGTGGTGCAGAACAAGTTACAAAAAAAATCAGAAACTACTATCTACATGCTGATAACTTATTTATTAGCTTACTGGCTCACTTAGAAATTACTGTTCACAGACAAAACAACCTGTGGCACAGACAGCAGGCAGTCTGGCATGCAGTGAAGATAAATAGGTATCTAGACACACATCCTATATCTGAAGGCATGTTCAGTGAATGCCCTCTGGTTGGCCAAGTATGAATGAACAACAAAAGAATTCAACCCACTGACTCTCACCAAAAAGCACACAGTGGTTTTTATTTGCAAAACCTGAAAACCATCCTACAGTATCTTCAGCTCATTAGTATTCCTTATTCCCTTATGGGCCACAGAAAACATTGTGCCTGTGTTTGAAAATGGGTTATAAACAGAAACTGGGAAAGGAAAGCAATAGTGAATGAGGTGTTTTTTTAGAGACCCTTTCTTCCACCACTTTTCAGTTTTTGCTTTGGTGGATAATAAAGCTAAAACTGGATGACAGCCACACACATCATCCCAAGTCTGAAATACCAAAGATAATTCAAGACTCCCTTCTGAGCTCTGAATGGCACATCTGTCTCAGTCCTTTCTCCTTCTCCCTCAGCATTTATTTCCTCTCTTTGTGTCCCTCAGTCTGTGTGAACCCAGACCCCCTCTCCCCCACAGGGCTGCTCAGACAGCTGCCTGGCCAGAGATGAAAGGAACCTGCATTGCAGGGCCTGGAGCAATGTCAGAGCTTGCAGAGAGGCAAAATGTGCTGCCCAAGTGTAGTTGTGGCCACTGGCCTGGGCCAGCCTTGGCCTGATTGAATCCCAAATGTATGTGCCAAAATTAAGCTGGCAAACATCTTACCTCGCCACATACTTCATCAGCTGAATTAGTCAGTTGAAATTGGGAATTTTACCATTTTACCATCCACTTCAGTTCTCAGATGGTGCCCACACTGCCTCAAGGGGCAGCCAGAGTACATGGCCAGCTGTGCTACTTGTTCAAAGCAGATGTGGTTAAAGGTAAAACCTTACCAAATGAAAAATTATGTGCCATGTCTTTAATTGTATATCAGGTACTCCCTGGCTTCTGCTTTTATTCAACTTTGGCTGAAGTTCCATCCACAAAGAAAGTTTGAAAATGTACATGGAAGAACTCCTCCCTCTTCTCCCAGCACCATGCCCACTGCTGCCAGCTTTTATGATTTGACTGAACAGCCCAAAGCTCCAAAAAGAGAAGGCCAAACCCTCAAAGCTGTTATTTTTACATCTTGTAATCCTTACACCAGTTTGGGGGTTTCCAACTGGCTGGCAGACATTTGTAACATCTGATGTTGGCAACACTGCACATTGCAGCAGCTGAGCTCACACGAGTTGGGTCCTTCTCCATTTAAAGGAAGATGATTTCAGAGCACATCCAGTAGGGCACCATCTAGAGATGGTCTTCTATTACTTCCCTCATGGAAAACAGTGTTTGCAGTCTGGCCAAAGCTAAACTTTTTATTTTAATTGACTTTGAAGGTGACAGCAAATTACCTAGACTTGCTATTCAGAAGGAAAAGTAATCCAGTGGAAGGAAAAATGAGGAAAAGTGTGCCAATGGAAGAATGATCAGCTTTGCTTGACTGTCTCTTCTTGTGGCAGAGAGAAATGTTAAGCAAGAGAATTGATCATTTAGACACATCACAAAGTGTAAAAAATGGGCAGTTAAAATTAATAATCTCTTTGATAATATTGATTCCCAACTTTTCTGACTAAACACAAAAACCTGAGCCCCCGGGAGAAGGAATTTGTTCAATCCCTACAGGCTGGTGTCTTTCCCTGTACTGCAAGATACTTGAATCTAAAATGCTGTACTACTTAGCACTTAAAATCTTGGCTCTGTATTCATTCTAATTACTTTCAAACCCAGCTTTGGACTGTGCAGGAAATGAGATAGCTGGCATGTCAGAGTAACCCTGCAATCTTCCATTACTGCCTTTTTGTGCTAAAAGAGGAGTCAGCCGTGTCGTGCTGCAATATTCTCACTATTTTTAAAATGAGTAAAAATATATTTCTGTGATTTTTATAGTAGACTGAGAAACTCGTTTCAGCTCTGCTCAATATGATTTTTAATAATTCCACTGGCTCTGACCAGAAATTTTATGAGGAAGCAACAGATAATTCACAGCAAAGTGCTTATTTTCTTATTTCTTATTTCTCTGACTGTTCTATTGCTTGGCTTGCTTGATGCATGGGGCAAAATGCAAGTTTTAGACATATTGCAATGTCCCAGTGTCAGGCCATCAAATATTGGTTAGTCAGTGCCAGGGAGACGTAGACTTGAAACAGAGACAAAAGGGATGAAACCAGGCATCCTCCTTCACACAGACAATATTTGTCTCCCTGGGTTTGGGTGCTCTGCACTGCATGTACAGCCAACAAAATTTTTGCAGCTGGTCAAAAGACCTAGAAAAAAAAATGGGCATGGGGGAAGTCACCATTGCTTTCATGTCTCTGGTTTTATGTCTCCTCAGCTGCATCCCACAGTCCCTTTCAATGTCAAAAATGATTGCAGCCATGGCCCTCCTGCAACTCAGTTCAGCCCCATGTGGATAAGCACACAAGTGAATATTTTCAACTAACTTTTACAACTGTGTATCCACCATTTCCATGCATTATAATGACTTTTCTGGCAATCTTCTCATGGAGAGAGCCTACAACTAAAACAGAACTACAATTCTTGATTTGCAACTGCACTTTTTTGTGAGATGTTTAATATTCAGAGTCTGATGTGTATTGATTGGAAGTTCCAGTCATACAAAACAGATGTTTGTATTCTAATTAATAAAATTCTAAATTAGATTTTTATCAATTTCATCAATTTAAAACTTACATTCTCCAGAGTCTCTTTCAATATTTGTTTTATACTTTCTACTTCTATTGGGGAAATAATTTCTTAGAATATTTATGAAAATGGAGCATAAGACATATAAGCAGTATTGGAAAAAGTGGATTAACCATCCAATTCATATTTATGGTTGCAGTTTCACAATGTTCATTTAATTTAGGATAAATTTTACTAACATGGCACAAATATGAGAGTATTCCTAAGTTATTTCTTTATACAGAACCTAGAATATTATCAGTGTAGCTATTGATTGTGCAGCAATGTTAAAGTTTCTCAGAAAGCACAGAGTTATAAGAAGAGAAGATACAAGAGGACATGCACACAATATCATAAAAGTCAGTGTTTGTGGTGCTGGGAGCATGGATTGATGGTCCTGCCCTTGGAGGAAGTCATCTTTTTGCATAGACACTGCCAGACCTGACTTTTATCATGCCTCAGAAATCATTCTAAAGCACAGACTGGTTTTCCTGAAAGGGCATCACATGACATTTGCAGAATTTCCCTCGGGCAGAGCACAGCAAGGGTTTATCTTGCAGGGCTGTTTGAAGAGCCAACAACTCATTGATTGCTCAGTGCTGTGGAGATGGAAGTGTTCTGTCAGTGCTTAACATTTCTCACCATTTCTGTAATGATTATCTGTGCCTTGGGTCTAGCAGAAGAACCCCCCTTTTGGAGATTCTCTCTAAATGGAGACTCATTTAGAGCTGGATGCTGGATTCAGCTTTCAGGGCATGTGGTGTCACTGCTACATTTGTGGCTACATTTGAACATTTGCCTCTCTCATTATTTATTTATTCCTGGTGAAACTTGAAAATGTGTAGGTCTCTCTTTTTTAAAACTATAATTTATTTTAAATAGAAATCTATATTTATAAAATATGATATAAATTTATGTTGGATATAATTTAATTATCATTTATTCATGCTCATATAATCCAAATACAAGAGTATAAAGATATTATGCACCTGGCTGTGATGCACCTTTCACAGCAATCCCCTTTTTGAAGTAAAAAGCTACCCCTGCCATGTCTCTACAGAGATCTCTTGCCATGGCTCTGATAAGCAGTGTCCCAGGAGCAAGTGTGCCCTGGAGGCCACTAAAGAACAGATAACCTAGAACTGCATTCTCTTGCCAGGCTACTCTATCAAACACAGTGTCTGTGCTTCTGCTCCCAAAGTTCTTCATGCAACTTCTGACCCATCTGAAAACCTCAAAATTTCAAATGGAAACGCACAAACTACACTAAATTTCAACCTGTGCTCTCCCATTCTGAGGAATTCTGCTCCTCATGACCCCACAGGCAGGCAGGCTGTGGATGTGGATCTCAGAAAAGGTTTGCATGATTTCAGGATTTCTTTTCCACACTCTGAGTAGTGCAAGGGAGGCCTTTTGTAGCAAATCATCCCTGCACCTGCAGACCTGGGCACAGAAAGACATCCAAGAAAAAAGCCCAAACCCTTGGCTAAGAATTTTAGCCATTAGCTTTCAAGTAGCAACTGAACAATCATTATTATGAACTTTTTTAATCATTGTGAAAAGGCAAGCATTTCAAAACCACTAATAAATGCACTCACTGGATTTCCAAACAGCTTCCATTACTCACTGTCAGTGCACCCTAAGTTGGCAAAGCCTTGTATATTTGGTAGCTTTTTTTGCATTTAGTACATTTATCACTGATTTTGAGTTCCAATGTGATTAGCTGGTGTCTGAACAAATTCCTTAGGCAATCTTCCAACTAGATTATATGATGATTAAAAAATAACATGAAAATTGAAAGGGGGAATCTTCAAGGCAGAGCAATAATCCCCATCAGAAGTAAAAATGGAGGAGCCATGGTGAGAGTGAAGATGAAGTCTGTTATTCTGAACAACTTCAACAAAGGCATCACAGCAGAGAGCAAACGAGATCACAGGGTGGAGATGAGATAAATCATTCTAGTTTAGGGAGATCAGAGAGGCAGTGCTGCTGGAGGGATTGTGCACGCCCCCAGCTCCCATCATGGCTCAGAGCACAGCTGGGGAGCTGGGAGGGCTGCAGCACCTTGAGCCTTTCAGGTGTTTCTGTCACCTGGGCTGGGCAGACAGAAGTGCTGCTCTCAGGAGGCAGAGCTGTCCTACCCTGGCTCATCCTCACCCCAGGCTCTGTGCAAGCAGCAGGTCACTCCATGCTTTGCCCTGCTCCTTCACAGAGCATTTTGGGGCTCCTTGGCCTTTACCCCCTTATTCTCCACTTCCTGTGTCCAGACAGGACCTCTGCTTCCTCCAGCTCCCTCCAGCTTCTTCAAAATTTTCCTAAAGTACTTGCTTGTGCTGCAGTTATTTTAGACTATATTTTTGAGTATCAAAACCTATTTTTGAGCATCCCAACCTATCAATCACAGAATTTCCTGAACAGATGTAGATATGCATGGGCAGGACATCACTGTGTGAGTGTGTTCTGGCAGCTCCACCAGGAAGAAACCTTTCCACAGCACAGACTCACACAGGCCCCCTGCAGAGCCCTGCTTTTTCATGCTTAGGGTGTCAGAAATATCAAACAAAGAATTCAACTGCAAACCCCCTGGACTATCTCAGAGGACACAGCATTTCTAGTGCTAGTGCCAGCCCCCAGGCCAGCTGGGAGGTCAGGGAGGCTGAATCATGAGGGAGCTGCAGGAGATGGCAACCGTGGTGTGGGCAGCACAGGGAGAAGGGACAGTTCCTCCACAGCAGGTGAGAGAAGGCTGATCCCCTCCCACCACAAATTCCTAAGTGTAACCCCATGCTGCTCTAGGCCCTTGGTACAAGATAAGAACACTGTTCAGTGGGAGGGTTACACTGTTTGCCTTCAGAAATGGTTTGTGGAAATGATTAGCAATGATTTTGAGACCAGTTTCTGCCTCAGCCCCTCTGGAGTTCATTGACAAAGGCCTCTGGTGCTCTCAGAGAGTTTTGCAAATGCAGCATTCAAACTTTTGTCTCTGCTGTCACCAGCTCTCACAGCTCTGAGGGATTAATTTCTTGCAAATGGAAAGTAAGCAGCTTGATTCTGTTTACCTGCCCAGTGCTGTAATAACACAAATTTAAACTGGCCTCAGCCTCGAGCACAGCCAGAGGCAGCACATTGGAGAGCTCCATTTCACTGCTTTTCCATGAGGAAAAATTAACCACCAGATTGTGTAAAGAACAGAGAGCACTGACAAGTATTTTCTGAAAGGGAAAAGGGCTCCAGATAGTGATGAAGCAAGAAGATTCAGTTTAAACTGGGGAAGATGAGGAGATGGTAACAGAGACAAAGGAAAGAGAAAGGAAAGAGGACAGCAGAGTTTGGGGAATGCAGCCACTGCAGTCCCCTCTTTGTAGTTCAGGACCAGGGTCTCATCTGTCTCACAGAATGGATGGAAGCAAGAGGGTAGGGAGCAGGGAGATCAGAGGCAGATTTGGCAGGAAGCTCTGCGCACAGAGGTGTGGAACTGGCTGAGAAAAGCTGAGCCTGGACTGCTCTGGGCTCTGGGGGAATCACCCTCTGCCCTCTCCTGCAGGTGTTGTTGTCCTGTGGAAAGGCTGAGTGCACAAAGGGTTAAAACAGGGGTGCACCCTCTTAGAACCCTGCACATTAAATAACTCCTGTGCTCTGTAAGCAGCCTCTCCCGGAAGAGAAAAGCAACCTAAGCTTCAAATAAAACTTGAAAGAAGCTGAAACCTTCTATTTTAAAAATACCAGGATAAAACTATTCAATTATTCTCCAGAAAATAATCCTCTTTTTTTGTTATCAGCAATTAGATTAAATCCTAACTTTAATTAAACAAAAAATACAAGTTTTGGTGAGCAAATGATTTGGTTAATGGCATCCAGCTTCATCTGTCACCTGTTATTGTAGTTCTCATGGAAGGAAATGGTACATACCAGCAAATACTCAGCAGGGAGATTCATTAGATGGGGCTCAAAGATTTAACAGTGTTTCTCATGTTTGTAGGAATAAAAAACCCTATGAATTGCTGCTGTGCACAGAAGAGCCAGGTAGAAGAGGCTCCCTATTATTTTCTGCACTGGACCTCCAAGAAGGGCCTGCGAGAATGCACACACAGCCACCAGTGTGAGAGTGAAAACTTATTTATTAAGTTTTTATTAAAGGTTTATTAGAGGGCCCAGACAGGAGGAGAACACAAGAGACAAGGGATATAATCTAACAGTGAAGGGAGAGCCCTATTAGCAGAGCCAAGAGAGGCTTTCCAAGGCTGTGAGGAGGAGGAGGAACAAAGCAGGAGCTGTGTACACAGTGAGTGTGCAGTGCCTGTGCCTCACTGGAACACCTTTCCTGGAAAAGCTCATTTCCACCACGGGGTTAAACCCAGTGTAGGGATCAGCAGCCACCCCAAAGGTTTCCTCCCAGTGATACTGCTCATGACAGTCACTGCATATCTACAGGGGAGACTGCAATGTGTGTTTTCAACAGATTTAACAGCCAGCCTGCAAAGGCAGGGACCAGAGCAAAGAGAGCACAAACAACAAAATTACACACCAAAACATGAAGGTACAAACCCACTAAATGTAGTAGAACAGTGCTGGATATCAAAGTAGCCACCCCTGGTATATGTAGCTGTTTTAGGATGAGTGAAAAGTCATCCTACATAATGGTGAGTCATTAAGAAAATACATGGACACAATATATCCTAAGCCCTTGCTATTACTCTTTATTTGTAGTGATGTGTCAATATAGATTTGCATTTTATATTCTTCTGGCTCAAAACCTGAAGGGACATCATGTTCATGAAGGAGTTGACAGAGCTGTAGTTTCAAAATAACTTTTTAGATATTTTTTCCATGGTAAAAGTTGTGAAGGTTGTTGTTTTAAAAAAAATCAAGAGAGTTTAGTAAAGTACAGATAAATAATAGATGCTCAGCATAAAATATGTCTGTTTTTCCTCTCTCAAACACTTTAGTTAAATGCAGAAAAGTAAACCCTGAGGAGATTGGGTCATAGTTAATTTGGTTGTCGAGGGAGAATATTAAATGATGAAATCATTTTTTAACCTCCATAAAAAATGCAGGAAGGATATTTACTTTGCATGTATAAATTACACAATTTATTGTTCTATTTTAACATTTCTTCAGACCACCTCCAAGAAGGTTTCCATAGAAACCTAAGAAGAAAAGCAAAGAGGAACATAATTTTGCTCAGTTTATATTGATTTTAAATACCACTGCACTTACACCAGCAATGTGTCTTCTGCACACATTTTTTTATGAGCTGACAATCTAAGTGTTACAGTTGATTAAAATAGCAATTTAGATTTAGCAGTTATCAAAAACACTGTTTGCAGTTCAGTCTATCACCTACCCAAATTATGGCATTGTAGAACATCAAAGATGAGTAATTTTTTAAGCAACTGTGATGAGCTTTATCAAGATGAAATCTGCTTGGGAACAGCTCTGCTCCTCCATTCTGTCTGTTCTTGCCTAGGGCTGATTTAAGGTACTAGAGACAATGTATTAAATCTATAAATGAATCTCTTCAATTTCTGAAACTGCCTTGTGTTGGTGATTAACAGAATGATTTCTCCAGAGAGCCTGACCTCTGCTCTTTCCAAGAGATGTGACTTGGCCACTTGCTGAGGATGTCTCTGATAGTGCTGGGGCACAGACTTTTTTGCAACTTCAATGTCTTGATTTCTTTCCATGGGTTTTTATTTATTGCACAGGTTTTTGTTGCTGTTTCTCTGTTGGTTTTTTTCCTTTCTCACTTTAAAATCTTCTTGCCAAAGCCAGAAAACAAGGAAAAGTAAAGAAATCAGTGTGTTTTAAACAATTCCCAAAGGCTCCAAGGCTGCCTCTTTCCTGCATGAAATTACTTACTCCTGCTGCTCACTCCTGACTCATTTATATGTGCCTGGAACCATTTTAGGATAACCTGTCCAACAACAACTGAATGTTGTATTCTGAGAGGGAGCCTCATGCTGAGGTGGCTGGAAGATTCTATGTCTGAGCCTACAGGAACACACAGGTGCTTTCACTCAGAGACCTCACTGTCTTCTCAAGGAAGCTGCAAATTAGTAAATCCTTTCAGGATTTTAATTTCAATACAATTTTTTTCCTGTTTACAGAGAGCTGAAACTTGGGGACCTCTCACACTGTTTATCCAAAATGGCAATTGCTGGAAGTCAGAGCTGTCTCAGTGGCTTGTACTTCTGTGCAGACCTAGCTTTGGTATTCACAAAAAATAAAAGAAAAATGAAAAAAGAACAAACCTGTTGTGTTATGAGGCTAAAAGAATAAATTACTTCAGTTTTTCTCTCTGGGATCCACTATTTTCACTTTCATCAGTTCTGGATGAGAGAGCACTATTTATGCAAATACAGCTACACACACTTTTACAGACAGACCATGTGGAGATGAAATTCTATGTTCCCTTTTGATTGCCAGGTGATCAGTAGAGATGACCTGTGATTTGGGGCTTTTGCTCTTATTTTATTTTTCATCATAGTCACCTTAGGAATGGCAGGGTCTTTTCCATTCTGCTTTAATGAAAAGCTTTTTTTTTTTTTTTTCTCAGAACATCCAAAGGATGACAGAACCTTCCTTGAAAAGCAAACACAGGGGATTAAACCTTCTTCCTTTCTTTACTCACAGAAACCAAGATACAGGCAACAATACAGAGAAAACAGCAACATGATTAGCTTCAGCACCATTTCTTGGAAAGTTTCAAGCTTGATTCCCAAATTATAACCCCATTCTAAGATTGTATACCACATTATTTTCATAGTGGAGCAGTTTCAGATTTCCTGTGTATGGGGTTTTTTTAGGTCAGGTCCGCTAATGAGCTCAAAGTGAGTGACAAAAATCCCCCAATGAAATGACGTAACAAAAATGAACTCTGAGTGTGTCCCCCACAATGGGTAACGATGTTGGCACTTGAATGAGGGCCAGAACAGGCCAAATTTCTGTTCCTGCCATTTTAAAAAAAGAACCACATTAGCCTATCTTTCCTCATTCTCCAATAGTGAAATGTAAAAATAGAACTATGCACTCCAGAGGGCTCCAAGGGCTCTTTTCATTAATGTGAAAAATCCATAATTTATAGCTCTGCAGCGTGAATAGGTTTGGAAGACATTTAATCACTAGTGAAAATGCCATAACCTCAACCCCACCCCACGAAAATATAGATAGCTCCCAGCTATTCATCTGGGCTGGCTGGGAGCTGCTCCAGTGTTCCATACATCCTCCCTGGTGACTGAGAGCAAAGGAACACCTCTCTAGCGGGAACTGCTAGTCCAAAACACAGATTACACTGAAGATACACAAAGAACCATTTCAAAAGGCAGATAAGTTATATCAGTTGCTTTCTAAATAAAATACATTTTGCCTAAGTACTATCCAGTGGGGATCAAGTCACACTTTTGATCTTGTCACACTTCTAGGTGTGATATGTGGCCAGCAGCTTTAAGAAAATCCGTCTTGGTATTGAGGATGGGAAGGTTTGTATTCCAAGGATTAATCTGTATTAAACTTCAGACCCTTCCACAACCAGATTTGAAGGCTCTGTGTAGCTTTTTCCTTTCCAGTTAAGGAAGATAGAAAATGTTTTGCTGAGAAAATTATCTGGTTTGAAATGTCCCTTACGTTACCAGAGGGATCACAATTAAATTAATCTACCTTGTTGTCTGATTACACTCATAGATGGATCTACTTCTGTTATAAAGCAGTTTAGCTTTCTGCAATTTCTCCAGATCTACTGTCCCCTTACAGTGGAGTTTAAAGGTGGGTTAGGTACTAGTGAGATTTACATGATTCTCATGATGTTCAAAACCACAACAGATGATCAAAAACTGCTTCCTTTTAACAAAATTTTATAGAAATCCAAGTCCTCTTTTAAAGACCTGTATCACTGAAAGGCTGGGTACTGATTTTGAAAAGAATATGAGTGATATGAAATGTGTGCTTCTTAAAATTGATGAAGAAGACAGTAGTTAGTGCAAGAATTTAAAATAATGGACAGCAGCTTCTATTCCATAACTCAAAAATTATTCATCTTATTGCACAAAATGAAAGAAGGCAGCTTAGAGAATATAAAAATAAAATCAACTCAAACCAGAACTAAAATGTGGGGCAGGAATTAAGATAATATCCTGGGTCATTAAATCCAAATCTCACATAACCATATGCTATTTTAAAGAGAGAGACTAATTTTCCAGGCTTTCCATTTCAACAAACCCAAAGCAGGATAATTGTGGTGTTTCATTGAGACAATTCATTAATCCCTCTTTAGATCCCCCAGCACCAAATCAGAAATCCTGTCAGCACGTGAGAAACAGTGGATATGGTAGAACCAGTTGCTGCTTTTTACAATTAGTTGCAAAAATCTCTTTGGCTTCTGCTGCCTTGGCAGGCTCTGTGCTGGAGCTGGTGTTACCTGGCTGTGGCATTCCAGCTTCACGTGGTCCTGTCTGTGAAGCAGAAAGGCCTCATTATCCCAACACTGTGCCAGCATTAATTGGGTACAAAAATTACTGCCTGTGGTTTCTACACGGTTTTCTCTGTTGCACTGATGCTTGCATTGATAATTGCCACCTTGGTTTGAGATGGGCACAGGCTCTGGCTGGGATAGTTCCTGCCCATCTCCTCTTCCCACCTTTCTGCAGTGCAGGCAGCTGGAGAAGGGAAGATGCCCTTGGCTGACAGCTCCAGGCTCCCAGGATGGAGCTCCACAACCACCTCAGCTGGAGCACATCTGCGTGGAGAAGCACAAACACATCATCTCAAACACATCATCTCAAACACATCATCTCAAACACATCATCTCAGTGAATCTAATTCTGACCACTTGCAGCTGAGCTTTCACTGCCTTCATCAGGGGAGGAACACAACGTGTTCCACAGAGTATATTGAGAGTCTGCAGAATTTAGAGGTAAGCATAATGAGGGAAGAATCTTCCTGAATCTGGCAGCATTCATCCCTTTGTTAGCTCCCAGATATGTCAAGGACACTCAGGAAAAGAAGCTGAATTAACCAAAAAGGTGTCAAATTAAGGCAAATTGCACAGATCAGCTCTGCTAGGAGGATGGATTTTCCTTCAGAAATAGAGATGGCATAACTTGGTTTCACTCATTGCAAAGTGAATTGCACTAAAGCAAATTGAGGCCATTTAAATTCTGACTGTGTGTACATAAAACGACTTATTATGGTTTTACTAATACATTTCAAATCCAAATTAATTTGGCTTAATTTTATTGAACATCCCTGAGAAGACAAGATATAATCCATCTTTAAACATCTGTCCTGGGAATTTTTGGTTTTTGCATTCTCTCCTTTTTCATCTTCTTTCTTTTGCATATCTACCACTGCTATTTGAATTTCAAGATAAGTGTCCCACTGGGTAGTGTTAGTTTTTTTCTTTTCAAAATGAACCATATGGAGAAAAACAGCATTATTGCCAACACTAGCATTAAAAATGTGAGTCAGGCCTTAAAAAATGATGAGATTTATTTAAAAGTGTGAATCCTTCCCCCACAAACAATGTATTTACTTTTATTTAGTATGCATCTGATATTTTCAATGTACACCAGCCACTTTTTCAAGCTGTGATACAGCAAAATCTGGCTTGGCCAGGGAACCCCCGGACTGCAAAAACCAAGGTGAGAATAAAACTACCAAATAACAGGAGAGATACAGAGCTCTGAGGATTTAAATCCTGGAAGTCAGGAGCCAGGCCAGCACTAGAGCTGTTGATGCTATGGATCAGCTAAAATGAACCTGTTCCATGGGAGGCAGACAAAACAGAGACTGGCCAGCTCAAACCTGGCACCTGGGCAGTTCAAATCCCAGCACAGAAATGACCCTTTTTCTCCTTATTGTTTGCATAAAACTGAAGTCCTGCTTGCTGGAGGGATGTAAGTGAAATGCAATGCTTGGGGCATTTCACTGAATTATGATCAAGTAACCTTAACCTACTACTCACACTTAGCAAACTTTTCTGTCTGTCTGGTATCCAGATTTTGTCCTATAATGAAGAAGTGTTTTGATCAAATTTTATCTTAGAAGCTTTTATTTCTTAAAATCATTTCCTTTTTTAGGTTGCAGACAACCTTAGGGATGGTGAGCTTAACTTCCTTTAGTGGTAGAAACTTCACAATATCAAGTGCTCTGCAGCTGGGTCAACAAGGTCAGACAGTCCTTAAATGAATTTGTGAAAAAAGTGACAACTCCTGCTTGAAACGGTGGATTTTTAATAAAAATAAAACTTTTAAAGAAGTTAATGCACTGAGGAAATATTTCTAACTTGTAACTGGCTTCATCAACAGATGTGAGTTCACTGTGCATCCACAGATGATGTATTTAAAGCATGAGCAGCATCACAGAAATGTCTTTTCACAGGAGCTCAGCTCAGAGCTAGTGCTATGCAACACTCAGAGGGTTTGAATAAAGAAGGACTCAAACTGTGATGCTTGGTCCAAAAAGCCTGGAAGCAAAGCAGTTCCTACAGGTTTTCTCATAAATATGATGAGAATTGATCCAAACCTTCAGAGGAACCTCTCCCAGCCCTCCAGTGCAGCACCTGAGCTCTTCCCCAAGCGGTGCAGGGGTGGAAGGATGGGCAGAAGAGCTCCTTCCTGTCACATCCACACTTCCTGCAGGCATGACAGCATCAAACCTCAGCCTCAAGCCCACTCATCAGTACAGACGGGCTGAAGAGCCAAAGGGATTTTTTTTCATAGCCCCACTCAACAGAATTCTTTTCTCCCAACTTGTGCTGTGAATGCATTAGCAGCCCTTCAGTGTTCAGCACTGCATGGGAGCTTTATCCTACACACAATACAAGTTATATAAGAATAATTGCTGCCCTGCACGCTGTGAGACTTGATGAAGGACATGTCTACTTCTGTATTTTATTTTTTTCTTGAAGACATAAGTGTACCATAAACAAAGAACATTAATTATAAAGCAGCTCCCTGGAGAAATAGAAATGACTTGAGAAGTAAGAATGATTGCTCTGTCCAGGCCATGTCCCACTGAGATGCAATTTGTTTCCATTTACATCACACATCTTTTTCCTACAGCATCCTGTATTTTCCTGACTTTTCATTACAACCCCCAGTACATAAGGCTCAGTGAATTCCACGTCTGTTCTTCACAAAATACAGTAAAAATGTTTATGTGGTGTATTTAGAGCTGCAAGTGATAAATATGCAGTTTTTACAGGTCAGAATTTTAAGCCAGACATGTAATCCTCCTTTTCCCCTGAATGACTGAGTGTCCTGTAGACACAGCAGCATATCTTGTGTTTCCATCAGATTCTTTTTGCAGGAAGGCTTTGTTTTCCATATGAACATTTCTGATAAATTACATGAGGGCAATGAAGGGAAACTGTGTCAAGTATGATTATAACTACTAAACAGCTTGCAGATTCCTGTGTCTGCAAGATTATCTCATGCCTGTTACAGGTTGGAGGGAAAGAACAACTATTTGTCTTCCAGTCCAACATGCATTTTATTTCTAAAATACAGATTGATCTGCCTTGAGGTAAGCAGGGGGGGTGTTCTACAAAAATCCTGAGGTTTCTTCAAACTCATGGTTTTCGTGATCCCCATGGCAAAAACACAGTGTAAACCTCATAGGAAATCAGTATTTACTGAGGGTGCTTCAAAGACAGACTAGAGCACAAGAGCTGGGCTCAAGCAGATAGATATTCAAGCTTCTCTTTCATTTTTCCTGGGACACATCCCCTGGGCCCAGGGATTCTACTGAGAATTTCTCTCCACATGAAAATACAGCCATCTGGGAAAACACCAAAAAACCCCAATGGAACAAAAAGAAGCCAGCAGCTGTAATGGTCATTTACTCATTGGGACTACAGTCCTAACATCTCAAAAGAGAAAGTAACTGTGTCTTGATTACAGCACCACAAATTACCTCCACAGCCTTTCCCTCTAGCTCCAAACACACAGTTGAGTTGTTTCCTGTCCTAAACTGTTGTGTGGTACCACAAACCACATTTCAGGGATTTCTGTGTTCAGCTGCAGCAGAGAATGATGTTATCCCAGTTGGGGTGCAGGGATTTAATTGTTTAAAACATGACTTGTATTTTGGAGCCACATAAATACAATTTATTTTATAGGCCGTCTATTGATGTGGTACATAAAACAACTGTGGAGCAAGTTCTGCACTCTCTCTTACAACGCTGGAGGAGCAGCACTGAACTGAGGGTTCTCCACTACACATATTATATCTCTATATCCTGAATTTGTGGGAAGGAGCAACCTGAGCAGCCAGATGCTCTCAGAAGCCTCACGCCATGATACTGAAAGCAGGAGATGAGGAGTCTATCCCAAAAACATTGTGCTAAAGCACAGAACAAATTATTTGATTCAGACTTTGGTTTATACCCAACTTAGTCCCAAATTGGTCTGGTCTTCTATGATCCTTGAAGAGGAAAAGTAAGTTATATGCAATGAAATTAAAATGAGTCTAGTCCAGTATTTAAAATCAAATATTCTGGAATAGGTATGAACGTGTGAGGGAGCTGAAGGTGAATTGTTCTCTGGAGCTAATTGAAGAGCTTCCTCTAAGGGCAGGGAAACCTGTTTTGATACTTATTTTGCTAATGAGATGCAACATAAAATGACTTCCTAGTTATTATGCTGAAATATGTCATGCATATTCAAAAACTATCTCTGAGGAACTGAAACAATTTAGGCAAGATGAGCTACTAAATACATGAAAGGAATTGACTTCACGATCCAGCTAATGATTAGATAGGCTTCACTGTTAAAAATAATGATTGAACCAAAAAAAAAAAAGTAAGTTCACATTAACTGCAACCACTAGAAGTTACTGTGAGTGTGCAGGCTGAATGGCAGTTTAATTTTGTTTCAACTGTTTGCTTTTCATTTGTCTTAAAAAAACCCAAGAGTCAATTTATGTTATTTGCATATGTGGAAACTCAGCATCAGTTTTCTTGGAGTTGTCTGATGACTAAAGTGTTGCCAGTTATTCATTCAGGTAGCGCAAAAGTGCTTTAACTGTCAAAACTAAGGGGTTTGACACTGTAATGGTGCATATTCACCCAATAAATTTAAGCTAAACATCAGGAAAAATATTATTCAAGTGGCATCTACTTAACACAACCATGCAGTACTTTCCTGCCATTAGTAAGGATTTTAACTAATTCAAAGGAGAGCTGCCCTGCAGCATGTTAGGCTACACCTGGAACACGTTTCTAAACTAATGTTTATAAATTCTCAGCAGATTTGCAATTAATTGAAAAACAGAGATTCTTGTCATCTTCATGATCCTTAATGTTTTTCAGCACCCTCCATGAACAAAAGATAAGTTAATGTGTCCAGGAAAATCTCCAGAATCAACACCCAGATATGAAAGTTTGATGCATCTACCTGATTAAATCTCACAGAGCCCAGAATGAGCTGAGGAAGGGTCTGTGCACCCCTGAAGTGTGGTCAGGAGGTGGGATGTGCTCTGGAATGCTCAGAGATGGTCCAACACAGATTTTAGCTGCTGCTGCTGCTGACAGGTTTTAACCTTCAGAGCAAGACTGCAAGGACAGGGGTCAGGGAGTCTGATTCATTTCCAAGCTCATTATTAAATCTGTCTCACCCAGGATATTTAATCTCTCTCTGTTTACAGAATTAATATCTGGTTTATGATCTTCTAACATAATATTTGGGTAATTTGGAGCCTGTATATTTTTAATATGATGTCAAGGCTGTGACTAACTCAAAGCCCTTTCACCAGCCTTCCCCTGGCATCCCAGCCCATCCTTTAGAATTACTGGGGCTGCAAATGGGCACTGGTTTACTTTTGCACAGAATTGGTTGCAGTATTGGGGCTCTAAATTCTATACATAATAACAAAAAAAACACACCAAAACCTACCCTAACAAACAGAGAGGCACAAAAAGCCTTCAGGAGAGAATTTTTGAAAAAAAATCTCAGTACACTCCATGTGCACTTCCTGTGAGGAGGCTGAAGGGAGAGTGTGGCAGTTTTTGATTGGAACAGGCAAAATAGGCAAGTTGAAGTAAAAGATGTTTTAAGCTGAATTTTTAGAAGCACCTAGCCCCAGGTAAAGAGAGGCTGAATGCCTTCACTCCAGCTTTCCTAATCAAATCAGACAGATTTGCTGGGCATAGAGTATTTCTTGCTTGGGGAAACTGATAATTGACCAATTTTGAACTGGAGGAACCTGCGACTTTGCTGACTAGGACAGTTTAAACATAGAAGTCACCCACTGTAGCCTCAATCTCCCAGAAAAGTAGAAAAATTAATTTAACATCCCAATTCTCTTTTGTAAGGAAAGCTTAAAAAAAAAATTCTATCTTTTAAAATGAAGTTACCAAGCCAACACTCTGTCTCAAAACTGACACTTCACCTTGCTTGGGAATCCTGCACATTGCAATAGCTGGAGCTGATGCAGCTCAAAAGTCACACAAAGTGACAGAAACAGTCATTTCAGAACCTATAGAAATGTATGGGGCATCCACAACTTCTCTGGGCAACCTGACCCTACTGGGAGATTTAATGTTTCATAAATGTAATAAAGGCTTGTTATCCTTGTCACTCTGATGAAAATGCCAACCACGAAATCAAACTATGTGAGAATCCTGCCAATTTGTGGAAGATGCTGCAAGGAAAGGTGCACAAAGTCAACCCCCAGATGGAAAGTCTGTGACAGGAACTCCTGTGTTGGATGGTGCAAGCCAGAACAAGTCTGGTGGCAACACAGCTGCTTTAGCAGATAAAATTGGCCTTGATGACTTGGACACCTTTGTGTGGCTGTGCTCCATGCCTGGCATGTGGCACACCAAACTGCAGTGCTCAGCTTTATTACCTCAAATTCGTACCAAATTAATGCTGAGCAAAGATCTTTCAACAGACCACTGCCATCCTCAAAGTGTGGCATATTTATGGTATCTCAGGGGCTAAATTACTATTAACATGCAAACTAAAATCTAATCCCCTACACTGCAAGCTCAAATGAAGTATTAATAATCCAGGTGGATTTTTTCATGCTCCACACTACAGATTTGGACTAGAGCCCAACCCATTCACCTGCAGCTGCAGCATCATTTCCATCATACACACACACAAAGTGGGAATGTGTCATTTGGTCAATAAAGCAAACACATCTGATTAACAGCCACAAATAGCTGATGTATTGACTAAAACAGTGCCAATATCTCCCTACACTCATCTTGTTTTCTTTGTCTTTCCTTTTATTTCACTACTATCTTTTATAAAGAAAATATCTTTTGCTGACAGAAAGAAAGCTCCAATTTTTTTTATAAAGAAGATCCTTTGTAACCACAAGGACATGTAACTGCTCAAGAAAAGATATGGGAATTTTAAAATCGTAAACCCATGTTTTTCATATCTATATCTTTAGAAAGATAGCTGTTTGTGCATCCTGAAGATGAAATGTTTTAATTGAAAAGTTTCCTGAGGTTTACAAATAGCTTGTTCATTCAATCTACACATCTCTTATTTATTAATGTATGATATAACAGGTTTGGAAGTGCCAACCTTGCTAAAGCTGAATTTGGCAGAACACTGATATTCTTTCAGCTGGTAAGAAAGGTACAATAAAATGATAAAACTAGAGGGAATTCATTTTGACAGGGGAAGGAAAGTATCTTTATTACAGTGCTATCAGGATCTGCTTTTTTCTTGAGAGGTGCTCATAACCCCGACTTGTTCATCTCACACCATTAGTGCATCAAAGCTTGTTTGGTCTTGGTCACAAAAACTGGAAATATTATTCACAAACAATTGCTGCAAGGCAATCTCTGCACTTTCAACACAGCTGGCTGTGAAAACTCTAAACTGAAAGTACTGTCCATAAAGTTGCTCTGATGAACACATCAGCCCTTTTACAAAAAGGTAAACAACAATGAATGCAATATGGTTTAAGAAAATAAGGACTCAAAATATGTTCTCATTACCTTTCTCAGTCATTCCCTACTTCTAGTGGAGAGCAGTTTTTGCTGGTGCCCTGACAGCTTGCTCTCCTTTTCTTTTTGCTGTGGCTCAGACAAGCAAATACAGAAATATCGGCAAATGAATCTAAAAAGGAGGATGGAAAATAACATCAGAAAAAAAAAACTCAGTATTTTTCAGATTCTTGCTTGCCCACCTCTTGCAGGAGAACAGCAATCTGGCATTTATACATTCATGAGGCTGAAGTAGCCCCCCCACAGCAAGGGAATGGGGCTCCCTGCTGCTCCTCAGCCCTTCCACGGAAGGGCAGGATAAGGACTCGTGGCTGGGTACAGCTCTCACACCACAGAGCCCTTTCCCTGCTCATTGGAGCCATTCCCTCCTACTCTGCTCACAGCCCTGCTTGTTCTCACCCACCTCAATGAACAAAACTCCTGCCAGTGAGCTCCAAGCTCCAGAATCCTGCCTGGGAGATGGGTGACAATCCATCTTCATCTTCAATAGCACAGGGATTCAAACATCAGCACAGAGGCACTTGCAGCCAAACCTCAGGCACAACATTTATTGTTTTCTGTTCAGGAATGTGGCCACAAGACCCCAGGTGCTTTTAAGAAGGAGAAAAACAAATGCCTGAGGATTTCATCCCACAGACAGTTGAGAGACTGCCTTTACAAAGCCAGGAGAGTACAGGTGAACTACTTCACTTTCTTCCTTCTGGGAAACAGGTTTATTGGCACTGATGCCAAGCTTTCAGCCCCAATAGACATGAAAGTGGTAGGAACTATAAAGTATACAGAGAGTTTCAACTTTAAGTGTTGAAAACAAAGCTCATAGTTCTATGTCAACTAAAAATCAATCTATGCCACATAGGATAATTTATACATCACTAGCAGACACAACTGAGAAGACCAATTATCACCTTCTAATCATTCACAAGGAAGTTCTGATATGAAAAGCCTGTTAGAGAACTGGATTCAGGATTACTACTTAAATGCAGAATTTCTATAAATGGATAGGTATTTATCAACCTACCTACTTGGATGCCAGGAAGTTTTGCTCTCCAGTTCCAGAAAATCTATGTAACTTATTATGCAATTAACGAGCATCATGGTCAACAACTGTTATGAACACCTGAAATCCCAAAAGCTAATTTAGTTTGTCTGAATTAAATTCAGAAAGAAGTCAAGAAGAGAAAATTGACCATAAATAACAGGTATGATTCAGTTATCTCCCCAGACTGGAGAAGATAGTGACATTTAAAAGAAAAAAGTTCTGGAAATACATTTTGTGGAAATCATACTGGGGGCTATTTCAAAACAATTCATCAGAGTGACATAAATGTGTGATACAATTTTGGTTTACACGTTCTGGATGTCCTTTCCACTTCCATCTGAATTGAATCTTCTAAACATGAAAGACTCAACTGATCGATCTGGAGAAAATATAACTCAGCAGGCATTTTAAGTCACAGATTTTGCAAAATTATCAATGCAAACTTGTTTATTCTCCATCAAAAATCTTTTTTTTTTTTAAGTGCAGAAGGAACTGGTTACCAAAGTAAAGGCAATTTAATGATACTTCAGAAAAATAGGGGGAAAAAAAGCTTTGACTACGTATCTTTGAAAATAACTTTGAGTACAGAGCAGGACGGAAGCAGCTGAGTTACTGAACACAGTGGATTGCCTGAGTTTTTCACAACTCAAAAATGAGATGCACGAGTTAAGAGAATGAAAGGCTCTCCCTCCTCCAGATGGTAAGCTGCCTAGGCAGTAATTGATTTTAATCACAGATTCCTGACAACATTCTTTGCCTAGGGAGGGCTCAGTAGCTACTGATGTCTGAAGCTGAAAGAATATGGCACCTATTTTCAGTCATTTTATGGTCTAGTTCCCAAAAATCACAGTGAACTTTCAGTAGCATAGTTAAAAACATTATTATTCCTGCTTGTTCTGTACTTCACTGCTTAGTTTCAATTCCAGGTGCACTTTAAACTGAATTTCCAAAAATCCTATATATCTTTTCCAAGCCACCGATGAAGCTACCAGATATAGATATATATTACCTAATGCACTTGGTTTAGTAGGTCACAGGTTCATATTTTCTATTCACTCTTGCATAAGATGTAACCAGAGCTCCTTGACCTCTATTTTTATAAACTTGCTTCAGTACTTTTGCCAGAAACTGTCACCAAAGTTCAACCCAGTGCATTTAATTTTACTATACTTTAATGTGAGCATAATTAAAAGTACTTCTCTATACTCCTATCTTTCCCATTTGCCTCCAGTAATTTTTAATGACACCAGCTATTTTTCACCTTCACTTAAGTATTCCTGGTTATCCCACAAAGTTCTGTGAGGCAGCCACACAGCCACCTTGTGCTGAATAAAGGACTCCATATTTTCTTCTTCTCTTCATTTCATGTCTCTTTTAACTGCCTATTGGGTCCCAGAAATCTTGAAGCCTTTGTGTGTTCCTTTAATACAATAATAGGCTGTCCCTAAATTGCCTCTGAAAGCAGTCACAGAAGTCCAAGGACTTTAAACAGAGCAAGTGCCTGAGTCTCCTGGGTTTCAGATTATTTTCCTGACCATGAAATATTGAACAGCATTTTCTGATGATACCCTTCAGAAATTACTCTCTGAAAGTCCTAACACTGACAGACTGCTGCAAAGGATTAAATAATCACCATCAGTCCATGAGCCTCTCCCCTCTTTTATGTCTTATCAGACAAAAGAGAGAGAGGAGATTTCTTGCACCTCAAGTAAGACCATCTGTATTTCAGAAGGAAGTGATATAAAACAGTTCTACTGCTGGGCCGTTGTGGAGGACTTGAACCATCTACAAATTAAATAATTTTATTTTTAAAATAGCTTTCAATATTCCAAAGGAAGAAATGCTTGGATGTGCAGAGTAACACAAATACAAGAAGCTCTCTAACCTTCACAGAATAATTTCTTTTGTTTGGGCTGTACAGTTGCTACAGCAAAAGAGTTAAGTACATAATGTACTCAAAACTATCACACTTTTTCTTTATTACAGCTGCACTAGAGGCATCTCTCAAATTAAATACCATGTAGAGTCCTCTCATTTGTTTGACACAGTAACAGCATACTGTGTGTAGCCACAGATGTTCTGCACTGGGTTGTGCCGAAACCAATCTAATTTTGGGAGATAAATGAGATATTCTGATTCCAGGACATGATTTCCCAGCATAACAAAAACATCAAAAGAAGTGAAGCCTCTTACCACTCAGAGTTCAGAGAGAAAAGCTAATTTCTCTTTCTTGAATTCCAGGAATGTATATGTGAAGGGAATATCCCTCAGCTATTTGGATGATGTCTGGGAAACAGCAAAAGTTGGTATTGACTTACAAATTACATGAATTGAAATAATAACTAAGTATGCAAAATATTGATTTATCATCAGTGGCAAGACAGAGGATCAGCATTAAAAAATGAACAAAGACAGTTACCCAGAGAATTCTTTTAACTGAGCCTAAGTATGTCAGGAATTAAGTATTGTGATATGGCACAGAGTACAAGATCAGCTCTGCCATGACTTGACAAAGTTGTCAAATTTCAAAGCCATCCAAAGGTGTATTTGATGTGAGCTGGTGACTTCCATACAGTTCTCAGTCAACTGATGTCCCTGTCTTACCCACTGACACTACCCAGCAATCTCAGCTGAGGAATTCATTGTAGAGGGGAATACAGCATCCTGTCCTTACACAGAAGTGGCAGAAAAAAAATCTGCCTATCAAAACTCACCCCCTAAAAATGTTTGAAACTTTTGGAGACCATAGCTTACACCTCTGCATAGCAAGAACACCACTTGGTTAAATGACATGGAAGGATTCTGTGCTGGATTTCCAAAGGTGTGCCCACAGCCTGTGATGGGAGGCAGCTCTGAACTGGTTTGCTGAAGCACTGGAGGCAGGACAGCTCTGTTTGCACAGTGATCCCTTGGCTGGTTATCCCTGCCTAGGAGGAGATCAGGCAAGTTCAAGTGCTGTGAGGTGTCCATGCACCTGCAATTGTGAAGACTATCTCTGCAAGAACATTTAAATCTTAAATTTTAACATAATTTTAACATGGAAACAAGAGTCTTGTGAAAGTATCAGCATGGACTACACTGAATAGAAGTCATTTCTCCTAATGGACAGCACAAGCTGGCAATATTTCCTACTATTATTGTACTAAGTAAGAAAGGAAGTTTAGCAGTAATGCAAAATAATATTTTTATAAAAACAAATTAGTAAGACTGATTAACAATGTCATGACTACAAGCAGCAACACAGACCACAGTCTGTACTCTAAGGTATGTTCTCCTCAATAATGAGTAATAAAACACTGAAATGTTCTCACTCTGAGGAGCAGAAAAAGCAGTTCAGATTTTATTGTTCAAGAAAGCATGTGAGTTAATCAGTCCTTGCAGGTAATTACATCTGATTACAAAGAACTGTCTCAGACAAAATAAGGTTTTCTTATTTTTATGAAAATTCATGTTGCAAATAATGAAAATTTGCATTTAGTTACTATTGCTCCGTTTTCTTTCATTGTGGTGCCTGTGTGCACCCCCCAAACCTGGGACCCTTTTGTCGCTGACCCTGAGCAAACCCATGACAGTCACTTCCCCCAAACGCAGAAGAGGGGGAGAAAGCCATGAAATTTGTTTCATTTAATAGTAAATGGAAGAACAGGGGATGTTTAGATGTTTTTGATCTAAATTCTGCCATAGTTTGTGGCAGAAAAAGGAGCCAAGCCCAGCTCACCCTAGAGCCAACTCTAGTACCAGGACCAAAAAAAGCATCTTTTCCCTCTATGGCTCATCGTACATCTTTAGGAAGAAAAAAAAATCCAGCAATAATTTGCAGGACTGGGGTTTAATGACTTGTCACTGTAGTTAAATAATTCAGTGTCAAATGCTGATGACTTTTTAATGATTCACTGACATAGGCAGGCTCCATACACACAGAGGTGTCTGGTTACTGCACTGCCTCCATGGAAGTTGTACAAAGTAGAATTCAAACATCCTTCACCACTTCATTAATGAAACAAATTTATCTTCTAATAGAAAATAAGTCCTTCAGTGTTCTAGAACTCCATTTTACATTCATATATAGTCTGTGCCTTGTCTGTTAGCATTAAAAGAAAATCCTTTTGATCAATGCTCTGGCAATGAAATCGCACTCCCCTGAATACAGTTCTCAGCCAGCCTGCAGTGTAAATGATACTTAATAGATAAAGAGACATGCTGTCAAGATCAGCTATGCATGTGTTAAAGCTCAATTGTCCCTGAGGTAGCAAGGAATAAAAGCCTTTCAGACAGCACATTGCTGTCTGGTCTCATCTGTAATACATTTCAGAGTAAGCAACAGGGCTTCGTTCCTCCTCTTCACTCAACTTATTTCCCTCTGCACAAGGGCTCCATTAGGGAAATGAGAAAACTTTATCACTTGCAAACTGGGAGATTGAGATGAAGGAAACCAATGTACCTGGCCAAAACTATGTTTCTTCTTGGCGTCACAGGTGGCACTAGAAATCAGGAATCTGTGGATTCCAACCCATTTCCAATTCATCAAACGACATCCCTGCACTGCCATCCAAATGGCACATCAGAGCTCTATTCTACAAGGAGATTTACTCAAAGCCTTAATAGCATTTTACTCTTCCTCATTAGGATCAGTCAGTGAGGAATAAGCTCCTTAGTGTGTGGTACAGAAATGACCACAGCCACGCTGATCCTTCTCCATTTATTTGGGAAACATCCCCTCCTGATCCATTCCCTAACATGAAACCAAAAAGACCTAAAAAATCAGGAACTGACTCCTGACTTACATAAACACAGCACAGTGGGGTATGAGATACTTCCAACCCAAGTTTCTGCTCAGGACTCCTTATGTTCCTAGCACATAAACTTATTTGGAATCAAAAATTTTGAGATTTAAAATAAAATATACAACTCTACCTTTGCTTTTTGCCATATTTCCTACTCAGCTACAAAGTTTTCTGAAATTCTTGACAGCCAGTAGTTGCAATTTAAATAGAAAGCTATCAAAATTTGAAATCGTTTTTCACCAAGACAAAACCATGGTAGATAAGGGAAAAAAAATATTTTGGTTGACCAAAAGAAACTTTCAGCCCATGTAAGACTATGGGTTTCTCTTTCTTGCACTGTAAAGGGGGTAGGCTTGAGTTACTTGTTTATAGATATCATAAAATCAGGCCTATGAGTTTTCATGAAGAAAAAAAAACCAATCCAAAGAGAGGAATTTGATATGATTGGTTAGAAAAGAAACTCTGAGGACAAGTGGATACTCTTTACTTTATCAGATTACTATGAGAACAACACGCTTTTTTGTTTTGGTTTGGGTTTTTTTTTTAATAAAACAAGAAGCAGAAGGCAACAGTATTATTAACAATTGCTTCAGTCTCCAGACATATGGCAAATGTTCCCAAAAGTTACTGCACAAAGCATTTCAGCCTGAGAGAAAATTGAATTTATTTGGCAAGTTCTTATGCAGCTACTGACCATAAAAATTATTTCAAAGCACTGTCTTCATCTCCAGCATTGTTTCCAGCTGTGTTTAAACAAATCTGATTTCCTTTGTCATCATCTGCAGCTGTATTTCCCTTGTATTTGCTTTCTTTTGAAAGCAGTCCACTGTGAAAAATTCAAAGGAAATGCACCTTCATTCCATCATTTTTCCATTTCTTCCCCTCGAGCCACACTGATCCCAGACACATATTATCAAAAAGAAGCTGAGTCTGAAATTACACTAAAGGAGAATTATTTTAATATACACAAGGACTCATGAGGTCAGCCCTTAAAAACAAAGTGTATCAGTGTCAGGGCACTGATTGGCCCTGCTCCCCTCTGCTCAGAGAAATCATGAATTGCTCTAGTGCTGCCTTCTGGAGCAGTAATACACAGAACACAAGAAAATCTGTGCATCAAAACAAGAGAATTAAACACACCCCAAAGGCTTCACTGAACAGGCAGGCTGAGAGAATAAATGTACATTGTCACGTGTTAATGCTTTTTTAGGAAATGTTTGGAGAAGTGAGGATAAAAGGGAGGGAAGGGGAAGGACAGAAATTACCTCGTTATCAGTCATCCCTGTCGTGCCCTCTCATTTACACATTCATGCACATCCAAGCACACCAACAGCATGGAGGGAAGGAGGGGAGGGGCAGAGAGAAGGAAAAAAAGGCTGCATAGAAAGAATAAACTAAGAATAAAAATTCTCCCTGAATCCAGATAACAATGCCTGCTTTTCCAAGATATGTCAAAGCACTGAAGAAATAAATGGAGGTGAGAAATTTGCCCTCTGTACAAGACAAGTCATAGCAGGGGGTTGTGGTGACACAGACCCCAGCTTCATTCATAAATACCTCTGAAAACCTGAATTAAGCTGCTTATTATCTGAGGACATAATATGACCAGCTTTACAGAAATCAATGTCTTCTCTACAGACTCCTGCTCACCAGCTGAGAAATCAATCGAAGTCTCAACGGCTGCCAGAGGAGCAGCCAAGGGCATATAGCCATAATACTAAATTTAAACAGAGGTTACAGCACCTATTTCCCCAGCAAAATGTTTCTGTATCAAACTGTAGGAACTATCATTAGAGCTGCTGCCACAAATGCCAGGGAAGAGGAGAAGCAGGATCTCACCAGTGCGTGTGAAGTATCACAGCTGAACAGCACAAGGTTTTCCCCTGCTCTGCATCCCTCTCCCTTTTGGGAAACATCCTCAGAGCACCTGACCTAGGCACAGAAGAGCTTTCAGTGCACAGAATGCCTTCACCTGTCTGGTGAGAACTTTTAGCATTTGTCTTCCTTATCCTGGAATGTGAAAAAAATCCACCAGGGTTTGGTGGCCACAGTTACTTAATGAAGGTCACTGATAGCTACCCATGACTAAAGAAAGAGGGAATTATTAGAAAGGCTGATGGACTTTTAGTGCAATCTGAAAGAAGAGGAATTCTGAAAAAAAAAAGAAAATACCCAGCTATGCCATGCAGAGGTCTGCTTTCCCTCCTTGGAACTGATTTTGCAGAGAGCTGAGGGAGGAGGAAGGAAGAGAGTAAGAGAAATCCACAAGAATTCAGCTGGGCGAAATCCATTCTTTCAGAAACAAAGAAAACCTTAATTACTGCATAAAACAACTGTTCTTCAAATGCTGTGATTTCCAGGATGGTTCTCACTCAATTCTTAGCTCCCTCTTTCAGGGCTTGGGAAGAGCTGCTGTAACCCTGGGCTCCACCTTGGCAGCTGCCGTGCCCTGATCATAGAGACTGCAAAGCCTGGGTCTTCATTCTGGACTCTCTGAGAGATGAAGAATTGAGATTGAAAGATGACCATCTGCATGCTGCACTGCAGGAGAGATACATGCAGGGAGGACACCCTTTTTTGTTCTCATACTCTTCAATCTGTTGTGAGAGTTACTTCTGATTAATTGAGTTAAACAATCTGGTGTGATTTTCTGTTCTTATAAGTTAATGAACTTTTTGGCTATGTTAGTCATCAGCATGCAAATCAAACTCCAAGATACTTTAGAATAGAAAAAAAACCAGACAGTGAAGAGGTGCTGGGGTTCCTATGTACAGCAGGTTCAAGCTCAGTCAGTTTTCTTTGTGTCCTGTCTTGCAAAGTCTGTGTCCAGATGCAGTGAGAGATGCTGAGTGCCCACCTGACCTCCCTGCTGGGCCAGTGAGCAGCAGAACCCAGCACCAGTGAGGTTCTCCAGATGAGGTGCTTCTGAGAGCTGAGCCAGGCTCCCAAAGTTCATGTTAAAAAGGACTCTGAATTGTTTTTAGAGATTAACTGCCTGGGTAGAATTCAAATAAGTAAAGAAATATGTCTATTGTTTTAAATCCATCTAGAGATTTATATTCACAATGTTCAATTTCCCATCAAGAATGTACACCACATTTCAAAGTCACACCATTAAGTGCACTGTTAAGAAAGCACACACAGGCAATAAACCAACAACAATATTTCCTTGTGATAAATGGATCCTTATGGGTCCCTTCCAGCTCGAGCCATCCTGTGGTTCTTTGATATTTGCAAAAGCTCAGAGCACAAGCTCTCTGCACATTTCTCTATGAACAATGAACAAATCCAGTGATCAGAGCTTTTGCACGAGTGCCAGTAAATCACAGCACAGAGAAACCCAAACAAGAAAAAACAAAGGGGTGCCTGGTTAAGTGTTGTCTCCTCAGCCTGAACAGATGGATTTGCTGGAGGACAGCATCCCCCATGTCAACAGGGGTGTGGAAAGAATCCACAGAATGGGATGCTCTCATGTTCCAGAGAAAAAAATCAGAGGAACCTCTGGGAAAGGAAAAGCAGCTGATCAAAATGATCCACTCCTCTGTCATGTTGTAATTTCAGTCCCTCCCGCAAAACATCTGAGACTGCAACACTCAGGGTCTGAGGAGGCTGGGGTGGTGCTCAGTGGTGCTAAAGAGTATTCCCTGCCTTAAGCAGGGATTTGAATAAACAAACAAGGGGAGAATAAAATCATACCAGAGACAAAAGAACCCAAAAAAACCCCAAAAAACAAAAAAACCCAAACCAAATCAATCAAACAAACAAACAAAAAAAAAAAAAGCCAAACCCAAATCCTCAAAACAACAACATAAGAGAGGGAGAAAATAGTTAGAGATAGAAGAAGGGAAGGTATGACTGGACTAAAAATTAAAATTAAAAATCTGGGGGTTTGGTTGCCTCTTACTAATTATAATGAAAATGTCAGATGATCAAGAAAAATACTGTTTCACACCTCAGATATAGGATTTTTCCCGCCTAAATTTTAAACTCTACAGGAAAATAATCTATGAAAGCTGAGACAAACTAACTAAACAATTCTTCAAATTTCTTTCCTTTCTTCAGCTTTTCATCAGCTACATGTCCAAGACTTTGAGATAGCTAATGATCTTTTGGCTGATTGCAGATTCAAAGTCAGCCATAAAAAAGCTACTGTATTTTATATGCTGCATAATATTTCCCTGGGTTTAATATTTTTATGATGTGCATAGTGCAGATATGTCTACAAGATAGACCTCGTTTAGAAAATGGATTAAATAATTTCACAGTCCCTGTATTAAAGACATGTTATGAGTAAAAATATTTAAAGGGAAGATAATATTTACTGTGAACTATTTCTTCTCTTTGAAGCAGAAAGTGAAGTATTCTGTAACTAAATGGAAAATGACTCATTTTCAGAACATAAATCAGTGTTTTAACTAAATTGAATTAATTGACATTTGTTATCTCAAGGAGTAGATTGTAATTTTCAGCAATTTCTAAGTCTAAATGCCTTGTTCATAAAAGGTAGGAAATGAAGGTTCATAAAAGGTGGGAAAGGAAGGTTCATAAAAGGGGGAAAAATAACAAAAACTCCTTTTTACTGGTTAATCTTTCTTGCAAATGTTTCTTCCAGGAATATATAGCTTCTCTGCTAATGGATGCAATCGTTCACAGGGGCCCAGAGCAGCCCCCTGTGAACCCAAATTGCAAATAAACCCATCTCAGTCATGGAATGAAACAAAGCTCTCTGTATTAAAACAGAGCCATCCACAGAGTGGGAAACCATACTGGAGTAGGGAGAACACATTTCCTTAGTCCTGAAATGGATGAAGTGTTTGGGTTTCAGTTCCACAATGAAAAGGAGCTTGGATCACCTGGATACTCTGTGCAGTTCTACAGAAGTAATAGGGCACAGGATCCTGAATGAATTAAAAGCACTGGCAAAAGTCTCTGTAGTTTTAATTGAGCAAGGATTTTACTCAGCATTTCAACTGGATGAAGACAGATTTAAAATATACTGTTGCAAATACAGTTGTAATTTACTCTTGTGAATCCAGTAGGAGAAATATGAAACCAGAGAGGCAGAACTAAGGTAAGAACATGTTCTATTATATTTAATAATAACAATTTCCAAAGCAGCAGAATAATATCTGGTGGCTGAGACAGAGCTGTAGACAGAGCTAAAAAGTCATGCAGGAAAAATTTTCTCTCACAGTCTCTCTCACAATCAAAAGCTTGATTTTACTCTTCTATTAAACAGGCCTGTTCCTTCCCTCCAATGAAAGATTTCTGGAATACAAATACAAGGTTCAGGATTAAATTTTGTAATGACAACAATTATTGCCCTTTGGAACACTCCTCTTCTGAAAACCTTTCACCTTCTTTCAGCACAGTTCACACAACCAAACAGCTCTTGCTCTACCAGCTGAAATCTAAATATTTTGATTCTATTTCTGCACTGTATTTCTACATGACCTGAATCAGGAAGACACTTAGTCACATACCTGATTTTACATATTGGGGTAGTTCCCTTGCAATCAAGTTCTTGAAGTTCTTAAAATACAGCATGGTCTCAAGAATAATTTGATTTTCTTGGCTGATTTTTCAACCTAAATAGATTTGCATTTTCATGTGGGCATTTTCCTGTTTTGACCCTTTTGAATTTGACTAACTGTCCATAATTAACTTCCTGTTTATTTTCACAATATCATTTTGAGAGTAATTAGTTTATGGGCTGCTGAACTGAACGTGATGCATTAAAAAAAGCAGCAATGGTCCAAACCATTACTTCCTTTCATCTCTTATAAATACATCTCCTATGTCCTTAGCTAGGTTGTGTGTTTTTATTAAATGCCTATGAGAAGTGATATGTTAGAGCTCTACAGCTAGTAATTAAAATATCCCCTACTGAAAAATTCCCTTGGCCTGGTCTTTCATGAATCCTTGCCCAGGTTTCAGGAATTAAAATGTGCTGCCTCTCAGGGAGGAAATAAGAGTAGTTTTAAAGCTATCCCTGGGCTTGGATAACCCCTGGCTGTTATTGTTTGGATGTCTGAGAGTGTGCCTAAAGCTACAGTAAAGATTGTACAGCACAGCTTGAATCACTGCAGCACTGTACCCTGCATTACCCAGTAGGGATAGCTTATCTTAAATCATCCCAAAATCTGCCTGCTATTCACAAGAGGGTTGTTTATCCTCTCTGTAACTCAAGTCATATCAGACCTCTTTCCTGTATTCCTCAGGATTTCTTTCAAATCCTACTGAAACTTTTGTGTAGAGTCATGGTGCTTCATTAAAATCAACCTATTTATTTTACTTCACTTACTTACATTTCCTAGCTGTCTTTCTTTGTGCTTCTAACTAGTCAATCATTAAATTTAATTTGCAAACTCACCTGGTGACTGAGAAGGAAAGAAAGAAAGAGTGAGAAAGAGAAGAAGAGACAGAAAGAGAGAGAGAAAGAAGTAGAGAGAGAGAGAAAGAAGGGAAGAAGGAAAGAAGGAAGGAAAGAAAGGAGGAAAGAAGGAAAGAAAGAAAGAAAGAAAAGAGAGAAAAGAAAGAAAGAAAGAAAGAAAGAAAGAAAGAAAGAAAGAAAGAAAGAAAGAAAGAAAGAAAGAAAGAAAAAGAAAAAAAGAAAGAAAGAAAGAAATGGAATTACATTCTTCTGGTTTTTATTTTCACTGCTTGGAAAATAAGTCTGATGATAATTCACTGGAAATGGAACCATTAATTTATCCACTGGCAATTCTTGAGAGAAATTTTAGTGTGGCCAGACCTATTAATCTGGAAGTATTCTTCCATATTTTTAATGATTTGCTTTCGCTTTTAGCACACTGCTATCAGGAACTGAAGAAGTTATTTGGACATATTTGAAAATAGGGCTTTCCACAGAAAGCTTCCTCTTCTCATTTATTATTTGCCTTGAAGCTCTCATCAAAGGTAGATGACAAAATATTTTTCCAGATACCTGCCCTAAATCCTTTGAAGAGGCTTATTTATGTCATTATTACAGTATAAATGTATTGAAATTAAAAGGGTTTTACCATTTGCAAACTTTCCACCCCTTACGAGAGGAATTTAAATGCATGCAGCTGTCACTTTTTCTCAGTTCCAAGAACTGAAAGAAATTCAGTTTCAAGAACCTCCCTAATGGAAATTTCACTGCCCTGGAATGGCCTTTAGAAGTCTGTTTGGTGAGTCTGCACCTGAGAGCTGGTGAACAATAAAAAGGGTTTCTCAGCTCCCTCTGCGGGAATATTCCTACCTGAGGCTCTGGAAGCAACTGCTGAAGGAACAGAGTGGCTCTCACACAATTCCCACGAGGAGCAGCCTTCATTTGATCCCTCAGTGATCCCCTTCATTTGCCTGGCACTGTGCACCCTTGGACCCTCTCCAGCTGCTGCCTCCTCACTCCCTCGCACACGGGAAGAGAAAGAGCTGCTGTCCAAGGTACCTCTGCTGGGCCCACGCACAATTTTATTGGGCAGCCCCATCAAGGATGCTTTTAACTCTTCATTTAATCTTCTGCCACTAAAATCTACTGCAAAAGTTTGACAAACTTTACATTCCATTCACGTGAAATCCAGAAAAGACAGTTTTGTCCATTTCCAGCAGCAGGGAGAGAGTGCACGGGCAACCCCCAAAGACATCTCAGTGCTGGCAGCATGGACTGTCACACTTGGAATCACTGAGGCCAGGCTTCAGGAGGAATCAATTACAGCTGATATCAGTTTTTCAGGTGTTCATCGATTTTCCAGTGCAGTTTTTTTGGTGAAACTTCACTAAGTTCATGAGGTTTTTCAGTCAGCTTTCTTCAATCAGAAATCTCTTTTCTGATATTCATTATGTTTTGCTTGTCCATTAAACCTTCCAAGAGCTGAAGATAAAACTCAGGGGGTTTTTCACAGTTATTAGTCCCAGATCTGTGCACTGGTGATGCGTTTCCCATGACACAAAATGCTTGAGGTAAAATAGCATAGAAAAGAAAGTTTTAATTTCTTTCTATGACAGGGAAAAATGGATGATTTAAAATTTGAACAGGTTTGTGATCTGCCCAATTTGATTCGTTTTGCTCTGTACCATGGTAAAGCTTAAAAGTATTATACAGCTTGGGGGAAAATATCCACTGTGTAGTAACTGCAGTTCTGTGCTTACTTTCTGTTTACACATTATTATCTGACTGCCCATTTAGGAGAAATAATTAGAACTCAGCTAATTATAAATAAGACAGATTTGTTCTTTCTGACAAATTCCTTAATGCAACTTATTACCCTTGGCAGAGAAGCTACCATGGCATGAACCTCTTAAATAAAACCTGCATGGTGACCTTTCCATCTGTCAAACCATCATAAATTAAGAGATCAGCAGCAAAGAGGATGAGAGCTTAAAGTCTGGTTCTCAAGCATGGATAGGATGAGTTATTTATTTGACAGACAGGCTGATTTGCCTTCATTTCACCATTTTGATCTTCTTTCCTGCCATACCAGGACACCTGGGGGGGACCAAGCAGTCCAATGGACAACTCCTGCTTTCAGCTACACCTGCAGAACACTGAAAAACTCCATTCAGTTGTGCCAACGTTCAACAAAAGGTAAATGTTCCTCATGGGGTGCTGACAAATCTAGAGGTTTTTAGTGAGATACATGATTGTGGCAGACAGAAGGGAAATAAAGATTCCTTCCATATGATGGAAATAAAATCCTTGAGTTCTGTCCAGTTTCAGATCACACTGGACCAATGCAAAGACACCTATTGCTATAGGAACTTGAAGGGACTGATGTTTCTGGGGCTATCACCCCAACTACAGTAATTAGACACATAAGGAAATGAAAATTGGCCTGTGATAACGTGCTCCAGTTGCAGGTTTATGCACCATGTATTTTATTCAACAGATTTTTTTTGTCCTTGTTGAAGTTTCAAGTCTACTTTCGTCCACTTTTAAGGTTTTCTCCTTGCCCTGCCCTCTCTCTCTTACATGTCTTGCAGCAGTTAAAGCAAAAAGATAGAGAAACCATTCTGCTACAGTGATCCATCACATCAGAAATATATTTGATGCCCTGACTCGAGGGAAGCAAAAAAGATCCTTCTTCATAACAGAATCTGCTGGGTCCTGGCTGAGGTTCAGAGCACACAGAGCACCTACTCTCCATTGAAGGCATAAATACAGCTGTTTCATAAAAAGTCAGCATCTCTAAGATATTGGAATTTGAAACTAAAATCCTGCAGTTGCATATCTTATTTAGAAATTCTGTCACGTTTATTCAGACACTGTCAATATTGCGAAGGCTTAAGTAAACAACTTTGTCTTAAAATGTGATTGCTTTGTTAACCACAGAGACCAGAATATGAGACTGGGTGTTAGATAATGAGATATCAAAGAAGCACACACCTTTCTGGAAAGAGGCAGTCTGAGGGTGGAAGTTCTGAATCTGAGCATCACCTAAGTGGGTTGGTAAGGAAGGTCCTACAGGAGGCAGTGCCTCCTGTGGTTTGAATGTGACTCAGAGCAGCCCTTCCCTGTTGGGATGAGCTGACTTGGAGCAGGCTGTTGCTCACCAGCCTTGCTCACCCTCCTGCAGATGCTCCCAGCCCTGCTGGCTGTTCCTGCTGCCAACAGGGAACCTCCCACAGCCCAAACCACACAGGCACAGGCACTGCAAATGTCATGGGCTGCAAAAGATGGCAGCTCTGATCCTGCTCAAAAACACCCAGCTGAGAACTGGCAAACTGATCTGCAGCCTACAGAAAATCTCACACGGGGAAACCTTTTCTGATTGGATGTGGCCTCTTGTCTACACAGAATTTTGAACTTAAATTCCCCTATTTGAAGCATGAAATAGAAGGAAAGTGAACATTTAGAAATGTGGTATTTTTTTACCACATTTTCCACATATTTTCTCTCCTCACTCTGGTAAATAGGTAACTCCTATCTCACAATTACCTTCTAGAAAGGTATTTTTGTGTACCAATAGAAAGAAAACTTATCTGTGCAGGTTTTCTCGAGTCTCAAAGTTTTTGATTTCAATTTTCTTTCTTTGTCAGATGTATGTTATTCTAGCAACTGAACTGCAGTCAATCTCAACTGGAGAGCCAATAATCAATTCAGAAGCAATAATGACTAAATTCATTAAGTACAAAATTCTCATTTATTTTCTATTTCATTAATATTTTCCTAGGGCTTCAGATCAGCTAATACACAAGTCAGACTGGAATAGTTTCCTTATGTCAGAGATTAAACACAGATTTCTTCCTCTTCATCAAACTGTTTGTTACTTATCCTTGTGCAGACCACTGAGCCCCTCATACAGCAGCAGTTTCATAAATACAAATTACACTGCAGCAATTCTATCCTTATTTAACACTTCAATACAGAAAACCTCCAAACCTGAGGAGAAACAGTGAGAAGAGGGGGAATATAGTAGAAAAAAGTTCCTAAGCAGAGAGCAGAAAGATAAAAATGGAACATGCACGTAGCACAAAACACGAAGGCAATCTTCAGATTCAATGGGTAAATCCAAAGGAAGCTGCTGTGATCCTCCAGACATCTCAAATTGGACACGTGTCAGAGCTTTCCCACATAAGCCTTGTTCTTCTTTCTCAGTTCTGGCAAAATTGTTCCAAAACCTCCAAGATTATGTACCTCCCCTCTCCAGCAACTTCCTCTGTTCTTTAGCCCAAGCCAAGGTGTGTGGCTGAGGCACATCTACCCTGCCCTTCCTGGCTTCTCCAGAGGAACAAGCTGCTCAGTGGGACAGAGGAGAAGGACAGGGAAACAAGAGAACTTGCTCAAGCTGAAGCCTTGCTTTGCACAGTAGGGGCAGCTGGGGCTGATTGATACAGGACTTCTCCTGGCTGCCCTGCTCTCAAAGTCCAGCAACATCCACAGAAACCCTCCCTGAGGGCTCCAGCTGCACCTGCTCTCTCCAGTTTGGGTAATGCCCAGGGGAGCAGCCTGCCAGGACAAGCCTGGTGTGTTCCCACTGTGGGCACTTTTCTCTTCATGTCCCCTGACCTGGGATTGGATTCACTCCCTGGGTAAAGTGTTGGCAAACTGGCTTTCCCAAAAAATCCAGGTGAAACCCAGGGGGGTTGGCTTGGCCATGGCTCCACTGCCTCCTCCTGCAGAGTCAGTGCCTGTGTCAGCCCCTGTCTGTGCACCCCAGCAGTGCCAACAGAAAAAATTCCAGTTATAATTTTAATCAACTTGTGGGTCTGAGCCTTCAGGTTAGACTGTATTCACACTCCCAGTAATTTGAATAATACCATAAAGGCTTAGTCCTCATTCAACCTATTTAATTTTAAATGAAAATAGACTGTCTTTAAATCACCTGAAATCAGCATTTTTGTCTTCAACTAAACAAATGTTTACTAATCTGTTGAGAAGATCCTGTTCTTTCCTAATACCAGAATACAACTGTGATCCCAGCAATGCCTGTCAGGTTACTGCATGAATTGAAACCAAACCACTGTCCTGTTAAATAAAATATTGCAACTGGAAATGTAGGTGAGATAACCAGAAAAGGAAATAGTCCACAGATGCTCAGGTAATTTATGCATACTGGAAATTATTGTAACAATGCTTATGTTACATTTAGTTAAGGAAGAAAACTCCTGGGTCATCCTTCTAGTTCTCTCCCAAAAACTATTCTTCCTTTTAAACAAGTTTATGGCAAATTCTTTTGAAAGGAAACTTCATTAACTCCAGCATTAAATGCAGAATCAGATATGGTACAACCCACATAATTCTCTAGGAGCAATATAGAAACTTCATCTAGAAAACATTTGCCATGTTGTTTAATGTGCTTTAGAGCCCAGTTTCTGTGTGTTGGATAAATAACATCTTTGCTACTCTCTGCTGAAGAGACCAAGCATAGGAAGGATTCTGGATTTGCAGATAACCATTTACATGAGGCATTAAATTTCCTTTTGACAACCACAATTATAACATCACCAAGTGCATGTATATGTTGGTGTCCTGGGCCTCCTCAGCAAGGCTGGCAATTTAGAACAAAGAATATTTAGGACACAGTTTCAGTAGCAGGAAATGGAGATGTCTGTGTTGATGCATATATTTCCAAAGTTGAAAGCATCAGTCTACAGCTATAAATTATTCATAGCATATTCTGACACATTGGGGAAAATCCCTGAATATTCATATGCCACACAACTGGTAAAGTCCCTATAAATTTGGGAAATTATGAGGTTCTGGAAACTTTTCTTATTTTCATTACACAAAACTGATGGGACAAGCTGTGCCACAGTGGACTTCACCAATACAAGACATGCAATCAGATGAATTTCTGGAAGACCTGAGCCTTGACTTACAGTTCCTATTTTTTTAGGCAATTTTCCCCAGAACAACTGGGATGTCAGGAATTTGAGAATTGTATTCTGAAACCACAGACATTCATAAAATATTACTCATTGTATTGCACTCTTTTGTAAATCAGTTTGGAAATTGTTTTCATAATCCATCCATATTTAATAATGTAAACATCTGATCCATGATTCTCCATTCCCATAAATCTTATTTAGCTGGACAAAATGAGTGCAAAATATAACTATTCCAATTTGGTTACATCTATTGTACATTAATGAAATTGACTACTTAGTGCCCTTGATGACAAAGAATGTAAGTGTCCAATGATTGCCTCTGAATAAAAAAAAAATCACTATTTCTACAATGTTAGTAATTTTTATTACAGAAATATGCTACAGCCCCAGGCAAGCACTGGAAAATCAAGAATGTGGTGTTCTTTTTCCTTTTGAAATATCCTTTGATTTAACCAAGCAGATCTTTACTGACCATACACGTTGTGTGAATGTCATGTACTTTGTATGAGCTGAGATGTGATTCTCTCACATAGCTTAAAACACCTTCAGACTAAGGCTAAAGCACCCTTTTATTTCTGTGAGGAATCAGTAGGATTCAGGTATCTGCTTTAGGGAGAATTATGCCCTAAACCCAGTGCCTGTGCTAGTTCAGTCTGTGCTGGGAGTCAGGATCACTGGTTCAGATGAATGCACTCACTTGGATCTCATGCTGGATGTCTTCTCTGAAGTCACACAGCAGCAAATCAGTGACAGAGCCAGGATGGAGCTGCAATTTCCTGGCTCTTCCTATGATGCCTTTGCTTCCAGATATTACTTCCTTGCTTTTGAAACTCATGCAGAACAAATTTTAACTTTGTCCACGGGTACAACATCAGGTTTAAAAATGCCAGAAACCAGAAGCCCACACTGAAAAGCCATGTTTGTAGCACTGACTCCTCATTGCTGCACACATAATTCCCACTGACACGAGCACTAACGTGGCATTTCAGCCTGGTGCACTGGGAATTCAGCTGCTGAAGGAGTGGAAGCGCACAGTCCTCAGGTGAACCAGCCTCAGGTAGATTTCAATTACTCTCTGCTCTTTCAAAATGACAGTTTCTGATCTCTGATTTCCAGTGGCTACTAAGGTTTCACAAACAAGCATATTGTACATGGCAAACAGTCACTGTATACACTGGGTCACCAGCCAGATTGTAATGCAGCCCTGCCTTTAGTGACACACATCTACTGTCTGCAGCAGTTCAGGACCCACCTAGATATCCTGATATTCAGCTTCAGACATGCACAGTAGGGTGTGGATGTTGTTCTGGTGAAAGAAAGCAATCCTAAAATTCTGCAGGATTTCCCCATGTAGAAAAAGAGTTCCTGGAAAGCTTGGAGCTGTTCAGCATTTCTCAAGATTCCCATCCTTTCTTGGGCACCTCTCTTTGCTTCAGGGTATGTGGTTAAGAAATGCATGTGGAGCACTCCTCAGGAGGAAATTACAAATGATAAAAAGCCTCTCTGAGGACAAAGAATGATGCATAAACCAGAGCAGTTTCTGACTCGCATTTTTTATGCATGCAAACCAGCCAATTACATACATCTATGCCCATTTCAGGGTCCTTAAGCCAGGAGCAATCTTTTACCCAGACCCCTGAACTGCACCATGCACCCATCCACACAGACCCTGTTACAGCTATACAAGAGTGAAAGCATAAAAAATCACTTCATGTTCCACTCAGTTCTGTGCAGATGCAGCAAGAGAGATACACAGACTGACAAACAGAGCAAAAGCACTGAGCAGTTATGTAACATCCTCCCTAAAACTCTGTAGAGCAATATAACCTTTGAACTTCTGCAAAGGTTGTAATGATACTCACAACTTGTTTACAAAATAGTGATCCCTCTTTAATCATTCTGTACTTCTCATATGTTGTACTGCATATTAAAAGATTGTAGCCTTTCTAAAATAGATCTTGCTTATGTAACATCAGGCACATGAAATAGAGTTTTCACTCTACAGCAGTTCACACCAAGAAGTACCTCTGTGATTCCTACATGGCTTCAAGCAATGGTGTCTTCACTGGAAAAGTTTTTTTTCCAGTTAATTCTCAAAGTTCTCCAAGAGACTTCTGAAAATAAAGCAAGTAGTTTATTGTTCCATATGTATACAACTATATAAGGTTAATTCTTTGAATTTGGTAGCATTTCAGATTATATTATCCATGCATAAACAGGGAATTCACAAGAACAGAATCCAGACACACATCCTCCTCCCATAAAATCAGATATACCACACCAAAGGCAAAGCTCCTACAAATTATATTTTACTGTAGAATAAACAATAAACTGTGCCACTTCTTTCTGCTAAAACTGACAAAAAGCTCTCAGATGTCAAATGAGAGCTGCTGAGCCAGTTCCCCTCACTGTTCAAAATGCCAGCTTTTTGCACTGAAGAGATATAATATTTTACAGAACTGAACGTTCCTTCATACATGCATGCACAGACACAAAGAGACAAAAGCAAGCACAGATTTTTATTCCATAGTGTGATGCAACTAATTTGAACTTGTTCATGGTAGTGCTCAGGAAAGCTAATATGCTCTCAAATTAGGCTCTTGAGGTTTGGTTGTGCTCTCATTAGAGGCATTAGCAGAACTCCCAGTGATTTTACCAAGAGCCAGGATTTGGTCCTTAGGAAGATAAGAAAACTTAATATCAAGTGTTGCAATCTTCTTAAAAGATATTGTCACTATTCATTGGTTTTCAGAACTAGCATCCCGTAAGTTGTTGGATCATTTGTTGTGGTAAGAAGTTCTGCTCATGCCTCTGGCTTTTCTGAGTTTCTTTTTACTTTATATTCTTGTCTAGTAGAAAGATAAATGCTCAATGAACAAGGCTGTTTTAAAGTAATTTTCTTTCATTTTAATTTGCAGGGGTTTGTAAGATTGCAGTGTGTAATTTCTAAAAACACAATAATTTGCATACATTAAGAAGGTGTGTGTGTGAAGTATGTCATTACCTCTGTCTCCTGCAAAGCTTTTCTATATGAAAAGAGATTCTGATTCAGAATTATGAAACATGTCTATAAATACTGTAGTGAAATTAAATTAATAATACTTGGCAATTATTTCTTTTCTTGAAACATTAATCATTGGGTCTTGTTCAGAACCTGTTTAATTCTGAGTATAAGTGAAGACCCACTGGAGCCAGAAAATTTGTCATAAATTGTAATTCCATTTAAGTGACAAGAAAACTAAGAACTGGAAAGTTTAAGAGACTTGCAGCAGTTTTTAAATTTTTTTTTAACACCAACAAGTCTGTGCCCAGAAAAATATAAGCTTTTTAGAAGTCTTCAAACCTCAAACCATGTTCTTTTTGTCACAAAAAGGAGCTACTGAGTATTGAAGAGTTTTAAAGTCCTGCCAATGCCAAGTCTCCTAGTGGAGAGCTATTAATGCATATTCTGGTCTGTGTGTGAACCTATTTTGTGCATATTCAGTTGCATGAAAAAATAATGAAGCAAATTGCATTTATTTAAGGATTGATTCCATCAAATAAGTGGTTGAAGGGAACAATAATTACAGCCAGTGATAGATATCCACTGGAACTCAAAATCCACTGGCAAAGTGTATTTGTATTAGCTGACATCTCTGTATATGGTGTGTTCTGGCCTGGCTGGCCATGCTGCTGAGTGTAGTAGAGGACAGTCCTTTCACGGTGCTTTAATGCTGCAGCCCCAAGATGAACAACAGTCCAGAGCAGCTTCAGTGATAACCATGGCAACACTTCATCTTCATTTTGGCAGCTCAATTCTTTTGCCCTCCTTTTGAAAACAAAGATGTCTATATTGCCTGCAAGTAATTTTTTTTTAACCTGAGTGATAAGAATTGTTCTCGATTTTCCAAATCAAACCTCTCTAATACCTTATAAAATGACATTTCTGTCACAGTTCTACTGGAGGTTTCTTGCCTGACATACATCTCAAATTGTTCTTTATTTTATTGCATGGATGGCTCACAGCAATCCTGTGAGTCAAGGATTGCAGTTGGCTTCTTCCTCCTCCTGTTATTTTCAAAGACCTACTTTCAGGCTTTAATCATGTATGTTTATACTCATATTGTTGTAGGCAGCATACAGGAATTATTAAATGAGGTTTTCTAGCATGTGTTAAACAGGTTGTCTGATTTCTCATGCCTCTTGGCTTGAAAAGATAATTCTATAAAACCATATAATGCATGGCCTTAGTCTATCTCAAACAGAGCTGATTAGGAGAGGGCTTGCCTTGATTGAGTTACCCCATAATTAGCCCCAGAAATGTTCCTTGGCCCCTTTGCTAGAGCATCTCAGCACAGCATTTTCAGAGCCACAATGCTGGGTTAACAAGAATAACAACAACACTTGCACTTGCCTGAGTCTCCTGCTGGCTGGAATTTGTACTCCTTGGAATTTCTGCTTCTGCAGAAACAAGTAAACACTGAGGCAGATTATAAAACAGACTTGGCCTCACAATCTTAATCATTTCAAGTAACATCTTTGTTACTGTATTAGTCACATCCTTCACAGAGAAAAGGACTATGAAACCTACTGCAATTTCCAGGCTCTCCTTCCAGATTTTGTTTAGTTCAGAAACCATTATACTATTGGCTATGTTTGCTTATTATCGCTTTTCATTTGTGTTCTATTGTGTTTCCTTCTGGAAAGTTTAAAGTTTTTCACTCTGGTTCATCTCTAATTCTATTTCCTGTCTTTCGTGGTTGAACTCTCTCATCTCTCATTGTTCTATTTGCATGAAATAACAGGTCTAGCACTTAGATTTGGTTTTGTACTTGCCATACCACAGAGCAGGATCTTCCCATTAATTACATTCACTCCTCTGCAATTTTAGTCTTTGTTTTGGTTTGAACAATTGTTTAACTTTTAGTTACTTAACAAAACTTTGTACTTTTCATTCACATCTTCTGGTATTTGCTATCAGAAAGAGCCTCTATACCACTGTACATCTTAGAGGAATGTATATGAAGCCTTCAAGGTTTGACATTTCAGAAACCTCAGGGACACATCTCATTCCACTTGCTCACCTTCAAAAGAAACCCCCAAAAGAGAGATTTTTCTGTATTATGCAATGGAAAATTAGATCAGCTAAAACTGTTGGATTTAACCTTCATTAATTTAACATCTAGTTCATATCTGATTTCTGTGTCCCTGCACTGTAAGAAAGAGAGTAACACAAGTTAGCTCCCTAATAAGCTTCCAAATATTTAATTGTTTGTCTTTTGGCTAGAACTGCCCCAAAGATATAATTTTTATTTCATTTAGCTTTTTCAGCCTGTTTTTTATTACTCATATCCTTAGCATGGGAATTATCACCAATTATCACAAAGCTGGGGACTGGGAGGGACATTGCTAGAGCCATGTGCATACCAGGACTCATCCCTTTGCAGCAGAAAATCAGAGAAACAGACAAAAGCCACAGCCTTTCACCTCATCACCAAAATCAAATGTGTTTCCTGCCTGGAACATGCAAATAGCTATTTTGGGTACAGCTCTGGGGCTGCAAGGTGTAAAGAGCAAGCCTGTCTATGACTGAAATAGCTGTCATGGTGATTCTTACTCATTAAGCTTTCTAAAATCCACCAGCATATCCAGACAGATCCTTGAAACTTTCCTACAGTCCAAGGCAACCTTCTATTTAAGCTTTTCAGGTCTCACCTGCCAGTTTTCCCAACAGTGAGAAGAGCTGTATCCTGGCTCTGTGGGTAAAATAAATGGTTAAAATAAAAAAATAAAATGGTTAAAATAAAATAGAAAAACCAGCTGTAGGCAAGGACTGGACTGAAAATCGACCCCATCACTTTGCAGGCCCATTCCCCTGTCTGACACTGCTCACTGGTCACTGTCTGACCATCACACACTCAAGTCAAGCACCCTCTGTCAGATGGCAGCAGCTGCCAAGGGGTTTGCACATCCTCTGTCTTCCCAGTTTTAGGTGGGAGACAGTGAAATACCTAAATACCTCCCATAGTCAGACATTTCAAACTCAGAAGAAAAAGTCATGCTCTGGAATATTAAATATAGTCTGGTGGAAAAATACTCGACTCCTCTGTAAAATGCTGCGCTGTTAAAAGAATGTGGAGCACCATTTTCTAGTTCTTGTTAAAAGAATGTGGAGCACCATTTTCTAGTTCTCTATGGGCAGGTGACCTCTATATCACTTACACACTGCTCCATTAGTCAACTCTGCTTTTTCTGGTTCCAGCCCTCAGTGAGGAATTCTGCAGACTCCAGCTAATTGTTGCAAAAAAAAAAAAAATTACAGTCCTGAGAATTATTTCTGGATCATCACAACTGCCTGTCACTGTGAGTAAAGCCATTACCTGGAAGTACTTTTCATGGAACAAAGCAGTTCTCTCCCATTAGTATGGTCTTGTAGGAGCATACAAATATAGTGAATTTGCTGGCAGTATTCTTAAAGATGTTGCTCCAAAACTTGCACAGGGAACTTCTACAGGGAAAAGAGCATCACTGCACTGTTCCCTGCCTTCAAAATAACCAGGTGCTATGGGGTACCTGCAGTGTGGATCACTTTGTGGGTATCAATTACAGGAAATTCTGCTGACACTTCCCTGTCAAGATTTAATGGGATAGATTTGCCTATAAATAATGTGCTGAAGTTTGTCACACAAAAAAAAAAAAATATTTCCAATGCAAATCACTCTCTTTATCCATTCTCTTCTCTTTTATTGGATAGATTAGATAGATAGATAGATAGATAGATAGATAGATAGATAGATAGATAGATAGATAGACAGACAGACAGATAGACAGACAGATTTACAGCCAGAGATGACATCTTGCTACACATGGGACTCACATGTCTCCAGGCTTTGTAGACAAATATATAAACTACCAATAGGATGTAGCAGAATAATAAAAACTAATTTTTCTTTCTGGTGAAGAAAATGATAATAAAAGGATGCATGTGGAGCTCACTTGAGATAAGATAGATTAGGTGCTGCTGATAGAGCAGGAAGCCATATTCATACTGTTGAGTTCCTGTGCTATTTTTCTAAAACACAGGGAAATAAACAGTGGAGACACTGAAGTGACACCTGAAAGTCTATCACAGCAGTGTCTCTGCAGCTCTGTGCCTCCTGGGATCACTCAGAGCCTGGAACTCAGAGCTGGACTTGGAAAAGCAAGCTAGATTTATTAAAGAGATTTTTCTAAGCAATCAATAATTATTTTATCAAGACATTATTATAATATGATCCTGAAAATATATATTTCATACCATCATGGGAAGGAAAAAATGGTTAATGTGACTACTGAAAGAAGTAAGTGGTGTATTTGGTATTCATGGGCAGGATCAGTTCTGTCCTTAGGTTATATAAAATATTTACAGGACAGGAGTCTCTGAATTCCATTTTGAAGTTGCAATAAAAGATGCCAGTTCTACAGAGAACTCTGCTCTTTGTGAAGAATCAAAAAAAATTAAAATCCTCAAACACAAAAATAGTTTTATTTTAGAGATAACACTTTAAACATTACAATTCCTGAATTGTATGACTTTGACGGGAATACATCCTTAACATGCACAAATTTCTCATAATTCTGCTGTCACGTAAGCCTGGCCTGCCAGAAAATACTTTATAAAGTTAATTTCTTAATTTAAAAAATAAAACAAAATTTAAAATAATATTTATAAAATATATATTGACTAAACATATTCTATTCTCATCCCTATGCCACGCTTGGCAAACCCTGACAACAGCTCAAAACATCATTTTACTCTGTGGAAAAACTTTTATTAAATGCATGTCCTATGACAGATACATTCAGTATTACTCAGAAGATTATCTGAGCATTCCACATCCCACAAAATTCATTTATTTTACTGATAAGCTGTAAGTAGACAGAACTCAAACTTTGTTCTTTTGTTCAAACTGTATTTTATCACATTTTGTATTTTTCTCATTACCCTCTTTCTAATTGTTTCTAGTTTTAGACAAATCCTACCTGAAGTTCCATACTTTAATTTTTTTTAAAACCAATTTTGTAGAAGCCTTTTGTTTAGTAATTAAGTAGTTAAGTTTAGGAGTTAAAACTCTAAAGGTAAATGACAAATAATAAATTATAGCTCATTAGGTAATCCTGGTCCTGCAGCTGATATTTCTCAATGCATTTGCTGCTCTCTTTTTACAGCATGGTTACTCATGCTTTATTTTTATCATTTATTATTTACAAAGAACCATGTGTTCCTCATTCTTCACAAAACAGCAAATGTTCCAGGTCTCTGCCCAGAAAAGCTCAGGATTTATGATCAAAAGGATGTGGATTCTTCTGCTTTTAAATGTTCTTGAATGTTACATCACAGAACAACCAGCAGGAAAGTCAAGAGATCATCCCAGCCCACTGCTGGTCAATAAGCCCACTACAACACAAGCCTTGTTACCATAAAACCCACATCCATTTCCTTTCCATTATTTCCATTCTTTCAGCACTCTAGAGCTGAATGTTTCCATCACATTTTGGTACCCATCTCTAACGTGTGTTTGGATGCTGATTTGTCCTTTCAGCTGTTCACTGAAATCTGAATTGATAAAGGACTTGAAAAGTGACCACGACCCAGAGCTGCATTGCAGAGCATCACGTCGAATTTCTTTGTTCTTGTAAGTGTAACTCACCAGCATACACTGGATATCTGGCTTATGTGAATGACAGGTCTATAAATATAACTTATAGCTCTTTAAATTTGTTCATTCCATCCATGTCTGAGTGCCAGAGACATCTCATTAACGTTCCTGATATGCCAATGAACAAGATGAAGAATTGCATGAACATGCAGAATTGATTTTTACCCTTCTTTTTACATTGGTTCATGAGCAGTTCATGCTGTGACAACAGAAGCTAAATCCTTTACCAGCTTTCTAAACTATCTTACTCTTTGTTTAACCACTTCAGGTTTTCAATGAGCTCCACTTTTGTAACTTCTGAGATGTGGAAAACCCATGTACTTGAAGTTCTCAGCATTGAAACAGACAAACCAGTGCTAAATGCTGTTACAGCCACGATCATCTAGGATGAGAAACAGAGCTGGCTCTTTTTCTCAGACCAAGGAGAGTAGCTGCCAAAACTAGAGGGGCTTTCAGGTGTGCCAGCTTTTCCTCAGCTCTGAAATAGGAGTTAAGTTTAAAGGCACATCAAGGCCCTCTGAGAAAGGGAGTTTCAAGTTTATAAAACAGGCAAGTGTTATGAGGGAAAGGAAATTTCCCAACCTCCCACATTTATTCTCAGATATGATGTAACTGTGCTCTTCTTTCTAGAGAAAGAATTGTTCTTCTTTCTGAAACATCTGGTTGTGAGTCTCAAGATATCTTCCTATCAGTTGTTCAGTTGCACAGCACTACTGTCAACCTCATCACTGACTTAGATAACCACATTATGGTATTTTATTTTACCTATTTTTCTCCAACAAAGACCATATGTATCTCAGTGTCAGCTTTGCTTGGTGACCCCAGCAGGACATTGTGGCACCTTATAGAGGAACCACTTGAAGATATGAATTTTTGTAGCATGCTAATAGAGTGAATAAAGCTAAAATATGGACAAGAAGAGAACGAAGAGGTCACCTATCACAAGAAATTCACTTTGTGACAATGTTCTGGCTATAGAGGAAGTCCATGGCCACAGAGCAAAGTTGGAGGCAAAGTCTGTACTGGAAATACAGTCTCATCTCCCCAGCTGTATCCTTCCCTTTGTGACTAAGATTTAAAAATTCAAAGCTGATGGAGGAATAAATGCAGTTTACTTGATGTTGAAGCTAAAATTCAACATTTTTACTCCTCTGTTAAGCTCCTGAACTGAACCAAGAAGTACCTTTGGTTTGAGGTAAGATGTATTTCTTCTGTCTGTGCAAACAAAGCCAGAAACGTTTCCCTCCAGCTTAACAGACTTAGTTATAGGTCAGAAACCTATTATGCTCATCTGGTTAAAAAAAAAAAACAAACTAAACCAAAGGAAAAAAGATCTCAAGAGGTAACTGATTCAACTTATCTCTGCCCATGTTTTTAAAGAAAACAGTCAATCATCTTTTATTTTTATTAACAGCTCGGTTTCTATAGGACAGCCAAGTAAGAATTGGTTGTAACTGTTGATTGCAGGAAGTGATCAAGTAATCACTCCCCAGCCTAAAGAAATGGCTCCAATCATACCTAAGATATTTACGTATTTTGAGGCTATATAAACACTCTTCTGACTCCCTTTCAAAAATGCAAGTCATATTTTGGGAACAGTTTTGCTTCAATGACAAATGATTTTACATTTCAGAAAGAAGATGATTTCAAAACTGAAGTTGTCAGTACTTCAAAGTTTCCAATTCATTTGACTTTCCTCTGAGATTCAGTACATTCCTATCTCAAATGAAGATGATAATCCATAATTTCTAAAACTTCTAAAAGGTTTTGCAGTGCTTAAGAGAAAAATGTTACAAAAATTGAAAGCATTTTTGCGATATTAGTTAGAATAGAAGAGTGACACCTCAGTTGAACTGCAGTTCACACTTTAAAGAGATTATAGGTGGTTTTGTCATGTTATTTTTGTAAATGTTTGTAGCTCCGAAAATATTTTAATTTCTCTACTGCAAATGACACACATATAAAAGCATACCAAATGCACAGTGCCAACACAGCTCCCAGAAACATTCATTTATCGGGCCTTATCTTATTCTTCATATTTTTATCTGAACTTATGCAGCTGTATTGGAAAGGAATAACTCATATGTTGTCTTTTGTCCTAAGAAAGTGCTGTGAAAATGAACTTGTTGATTGTATGTAGGAATCATGACCAGAGCTCCATAGCCTGACAGCTCCAGTAACTGCTCAACAGGCTGGAGCAGAAATAAAGGATAAGCAGGGGAGCTGCAGGAGTGCTGAGTGCTTTGGAAGGAGTTACAATTAAGGTGGGCAGAACATAATCTTTTTTAGCTGGAATTTAAGCAAGACAGCAGAGCCAACATGCCAGTAATGTAAGAAAATTGAAATGCAGGCACAGTAGATATTTTGATCACTATTAACTCACTTCACAGTTCTCATAGGGTGATAGCACAATCTGTTACCACTAGAAGAATTGTGAAGCTTTAATTGAACACATTAAAGTCTCTTTATCCATTATTGGAGCAAAGACTTCAATATTATACAAAGTGTATTTTCTGAATCCTTAACAGAAACACCACTCAGTTTCTGAACCAAAGTTTGCATAAACAGTGCTTAAGCAGCAATTTCCTTGATCTGATTTATGAAGAGGCACTGAGACTGGAACATCAGTATTCCAGAATCAGCTTCTGGAAGGATTTTTAGCACATCAGTAAGAAACATCCTGTCACAAGGAGTAGATACACACTAGGCAAAGTATCTTAAGCAAAAGGAAACAGCAGACAAACAGTGATACAGAAAATAAAGCAAAAATTCAGATGAAATTCTGAATACTTCAGAGAAGGACGAGGGATTCGAGAGCTTCCAAAGCAGAGAAAGACAAGACCCAAGCTTTTCTCCAAAGTGCCTCCATCTATTCATTTGGTTACAGAGCAAAGCAGGATGATATGCAGTAATCCAAAAAAAGTGAGTAAAGGGGACTGCATTAAAAAATTAGGCTGTTGTCTCCTCCTTGGACCTATCTTGTACTTCTTTTGCCAAAGCACAAATTCCCTACATGCCCTCCAGCTTCCACACGTCAGCAACGTTTTTGCTCTTAATAAGCCAGACACTTCCCAAGTTAATTCTTTTGCCATGAGCTTGTCTAAACAAATCTCCCAGCACACACTGCATCTTCCTCCTTGCCTCATGAAACAGGGATCTCATTTAATCCCTATTTTCTCCCTTGTATCTAAGCAAATGCATATGTCTACTACACATGATATCTTAATCACTAGTACCTTCTGAAGAAAAGTTTCAACATCTGCTGTATCTTAATTATAGCATCTCAAGGGACACCAGCTGACTCTGACATTAGTTAGCAAAGTCTTTTCTATTAGGAATTCTTTGGAGGCCAAATTGTTCATCTGAACAATGCAACAACCCAGCAGGTGAAATACTCTGATGCAGCAAAGCAGCACAAGATCTATTTTCCTTCCAACCCCTCATGCAGGATTTACTTTAAGCCTACACCAGGGAAGGTAAATACCTCTCTGCAAAAAGATGAATTCCACTCCAAAAGAGGTGGAGTTGTTCCGTAAAGAGCAAGCCTTTGCCAGGTATAAATTATCACAATGCTGTTGTCATGGAGCTCTGTGAATTTATCCCTGCTGAGGATCTGCTCCAGGATTTTCCAGCTTTTATTGCTGTGTATGTATTGTTGTAGTGAAAGGTTGTCTGTCATGGTGAAAACGAGCACAGCACAATGATTTGTTTGTATTTATAGTTATAGCTCTGTGGTTTTGTGTCTGTTAGTCATTGGGGTTTTTTGTTTTTTCCTGATCACATCTGCTCATGCTGCTTTCTGAATCTGAAATCCCTCATTAAGATGAGCTGTCAGTAACAGCTTTTTACCAGAGTTTATAAGTCTTTGCTGTCCCTGGGACACGTGCAGCTAATGACATAATTGCAACTGAGAAAGCAGAAGCAGGGAGGCTGTGCTAGTGACAAGTTTAAAAAGAAGTGCTAGGAAAGTTTAGATAAATCCCTGGTCTAAGCCCTCAGATAACATGGACAGGTCACATGCCTGACAAACTGAGGAAGTGTTTCTTTTTGAAAATTATGAAAATTCATCATTACTGAGAATCAAATATTCACTTTAAAAGTAAACAAAAAGTGAACAATTAAAACTTGTGACAACTGTCCTGTAAAGCTTTATTTTTATGCTTTATTCAGTTGCACAGCTGTGCAGAATTTCTCTGACATAGCTGGTTGTAATGAGAAGGTCTTATTTTTTGTGATTAGATTTACAAAAGCACCAAGAGATCTGTAAGAGTAAATCTCATGTCTTTCTCTGAGTATTGTGTTATTGTATCAGTCATGTTTGCTTTGAAAATAACCTCTTCTTATTTCAGTGAGGTTTTTATTCTGTTCTTCACAATTGGTACAGGTAGTCAAACTGGCCCAAAGCCAATGTAAAAATATTTCCCCTGCACTGGAGACTTATATTACCACATAGATACAAAAGAATTCCTAAAATAAAACCAATTTCCCTGGCACTGACAAACTAGAAGGCAGCTTTCAAAGAATCAGTTTTTCAAAAGACGGACTTCAGAGCCCAGTGGTGCACTTTAATCACTTGTTTTGCAGAGATATTTCTCACAAAAGCGTGAGATGCAAATGATTATTCTCACCCTATCTCAGCCTGTTAGACCTGATTGCTGCTGATGTACATTCTTTAAAGAACTTAAAATCTAGTGTGAGCTTTTTATTCTCTCTTTGTCAAAGAATCCCAGTCAAATTTTGTCTGCTACCATCTACACATCCCAATAGGTTAAGATAATATTTTGTTAGCAACTGAAAAAAAGATGCCTTTTTTTCCCTCTCAAATGAGTCAAAATGAGTATCTGTTATGAATATGCCTAGAACCATTAAATAATGAGCCTGAAACACGGGTTATTTGTGAATGACAGAAAACCTAAAAAGAAAAATGCAGCAGAATTTGTTTGTGGCAGACTAGTCTGACATTTCCAAACTCCTGCTATTTAAAAGTGACTTCCTTGCTATTAATCCTGTCTTGCCATTTTTGTAACAGCAGAAGAAAAGATGAACTGAAGCTGGTGTATTACCATAACTGGTGACCCAGCAGCTTTTCCCTTGGCAGGTGCTGGAACCAAATGGGGATCTGTTCTCTTCTCAGCGAGGTGGTGTACACACTTCTCTGCATGGCTGCCCCTCTTGCTGTGAAATGCTGTAAAACACAGAGATCCTTGTGCTGCCTCTCCACATGACACCACATCAAACATAAAGAATACCAAATGACTTAAGGGGTGACACTGAATCACTCCGGAACTGGCCCAGCTGGACTGAAAAATTTCAGAGCCTCTCTCATATTCAAGCATTTGAGCAAGGACATAAGGATTTGGCCTTCTGAGCTGGTGGGACAGACACATGTCCAGGATCCCACAACAACAGGTCTCAGAAGAGTCTTTCCTTATATCCTCCCTTTTAGGCAGTGCATCTTTTCTGTCTGTCAGCAAACAATTCCTGATCTGTGTGATAGGAACTATTTAACCAACACAGGTATTTCAGTTTAAAAAAAAAAAAAAAAAGAAGGAGGGAAAAAAAGAAAGACCCATCACTAATAAAAAATATTGTTAGGGGCTGAAATTGAACATGCATTATGTAAAAGGAGGATCTGAAACACAAACTTCCTGCTCAGCAGAGGAAAGAAATGACTTGGGAACCAGTGCAGCAGAGGAAAGCCAAAAATTGTAATGAAAAAAGCTTTGATGGCTCCAAGGGAACTGAGGAAAGCACATTCTTCATCTGATATGGGGTTTATGTGGGAGATCAGCCCTGACTTTCAAGAAGAGCCTTCCCAGAGTGACATCAGCTGTCTAGAGGCCACAGACTGAGGTTCAGCTTGGCCCTGGCTGGGGTTTCCACAATGCTGCACTCACCCAGCACAAAGGACAGCTTGAGAACTGCTCCTGGGCAAGGTGCACAGATGGGGAAAGAGCTCCCTTTAACCTCCCACACTGAGCATGGAAACAGGACTCTCATAAAGATATGCATGTGTAAAAAACCATATATTGAATAAATTCCAGCCTTTCTCTTAATTAGTAGGAAGTTGTGTGGTATGGAGGATAACACCCTAGGCTGGGAATCAGTAGGAACAGGTACTATCCTGTCAGTGTCCCACTGGGGAGGCTTGAGTAAATCAGTTTAGAAATTAGAAAAACAGTTCTAACAATGATCAATAACACAATGATCAATAACACAACACAATGTTCCCATAACACAACTACGGGTTCAGTCTAAATCAATTCCTACTTGAAGCAGAATTTATCTTCCAGAAAAAATAAAACTTAAGGAATCTTGATTTTAAAAACTCCAGGCAGAGGACCCACAATGATACTTTAAAAATAGTTTCAATGGTTTATTACCATTATTACAGAAATGTGCACCTAGAGTCTACCTTTGCCTAATGTCCAGCTTCACACCATTTTATTTCCTTGTAACTGCTGTGTCAAAGTTTTTCAGGCTCATATTCTGTGCCTTATAGAGACAGGCTGGGACAAATTATCTCTGCTTAAACTAAATAGGTTCAAGTCCTTGAGTATCTTGCTGCAAAAGATCATTCTCTAAGCCTTCACCAAGTCTTTATTCCTTTCTGACATGTGAATCTGTAACTTCACATGGACTCAGCTGTTGGGGAAGTTATCACATCACTACTGACACAGGATGCTCCATCAGCACTGCTGGAAGGTTCTCTTTGGGCCACTTCTAGGCCTTTGGTGTGACAGTAAAGCCTTATATTCCCCCAGTTATCTACCATGATCCCCCACAAACCTTTCAGTTATTATTTCACAGGTCAGTCATTCATCCTGCAATAATAATTTAGAATCATAGATCCATATAATAGCCTGAGTTGGAAGGGATCCATAAAGATCATCAAAGTCCAGTTCCTTGCCCTTCAAAGGACAGGGGTATACCTTCAGTTTCACTGAAGAGTATATGATTTATTAATCACTCCATACACTAAATTTATTTCCAAAGGCCCAAAATTTATTCTATCTACATAAATTTACCATTAATAATTTTAAAAATAATTTCCCAGTCTTTAAAAGAAATGGGAAAGAGAGCATGACCCAACAATCCCTAAGGGAGCCTATTAGATAATAATTCCCACTTTGCATATTAAGACTACCAGATAAGCAGTTTTAGGTCTTTGTAATATTTTGCCCAGTTTAATTTGCATTATTCTCATTCCTGAATCAAAGGTTGTGTGGTACCATGACAAATGCCCCAAGAAAGTCCATTACATCAGCACCAGAACATTCATCAACCAAACCTCATATATCAGAAGAAAGTTATTGAGTTAGTCCAACAAGATATATTTTCCATAAACCAATAAGAACTGCCATATATTACATTATTCCTGATTATTTTGCTAATAATATTCCATATCAGTCTTCCATTATTTTGCCAGAGATTGGCACCAGGCTGAAAGGCCTGTAATTATGAAGCCATCCCATTTAAAATTCTGGCACAGTATTTGCCTTCCCAGTGCTGTATCAATTAATAAAAACCAACATTAACAGTCCAGAGACATTCTTAAGCAGTTCTTTGAATACTCCCTGATGAATGTTTTTGGAACTGCTGATCATAAAATATCTCAACTTTCTGAGCTGTTTAACAACCTCCTCAGTCAGTGATGGAATTTCCCAATCTCTTTCTCTGCCTGCACAAAATGCTGATAACAGCACTTACCCCCAAAATGCCTCGAGATCTGTAGTTTAAAGACAATTCTTAAGACCCAGGTATTTGGGTTTTCTAACTCCTCTGTGTTGCATTACCTCTCCAGTGAGTAAGAATATTCCTACTTCAATAAAAATATTTCTTTCTTTTATATTGAACAGGATCTGAGGAACAGAGTACTCTCATATCTTTTTTTTGCTGCCTACCATGAATTTACATGGCAACATTAAACCTTTTGCTGCCAGGAAGTCCCTTATGTCAGTAACCATGTGGAGTTGCTCTAAATGGATGCTCTGACGAATCCAGTAATTTCTGAAGGTTTGTTAAGTACAACAAACAGAAAAGCTGTTAATATAGTAAGAAGACTATGTCTCATCTACATCACCAGCAATCACTAGTAGATAATATCTAATTAGAGCACCAAATTTTCACTTTGTGATCTGAGGAGAGTTTTTGTACTGAAGGAAAAAATTATCAGGAGAAAATCCTTTCAAATCTTCCTTTCATTTCAGGGCCAGCATGTTTTAGGTACCAGTACAGCAGAAACATTTTTAGCAATACTCAACCATTTAAGCCAGACTTTCATGAACTCTATAAGCAAGTTTTCCACCTAAGCAATTTTTCCTAATTTAGGGTAAATTTATGTGTTTAAATTGCACTCACTGATGTAATGGCAATGCAGTGCAGATATATCAAAACTAGCTGTAAATCACAGCCAGGCTGGATACCGTCACCTACCCAGCACAGACATCAGGAGCCTGGAGTAGATAAATGCTTGCATACTTATGCAGCTTCTAAAACATATTTTGGAACTTCAGTGAGATATATGAAATTAAATCCTACTGATATCTGAAGAAAAGATAGATTTCAATTACCTAAGATGGTCAGGTGTAATGGGAAGCAAAACAGACCAAGCAGTAGTGATGGGAAAACACAGACTTGGAAGTACTCAGGCAAGTTAGTTGTCTTCAGAATACTCCACCTGATCAAAACTTGCCCTCACATACTCTGAGCATAAATAGAAGCAATCTCAGAAGCATTAAACAGAACTTATAAAGAGGTAAAAACACAGTGCTTATCATTAACAATAGGGAAAAAAGAGCTGGGAAGCTTATTTCTAGTTACAGCAGAAATACTGTAACAAAGAAATTAAACGATGAAAATAAGGGGAGGAGTAATCAGCATTGCAGACTGATTTTTCTGTACAGTACTGCCACAGATATTACAGGCAGGCAAAACACAGTAGGTATATTTAATAAGAACTTTACAATTTAGTCATAAAGAGCTGGGGGAAAAGCATAGTCTAGAAAAATCCCACTTACATGATTGCTTAGCTTTACTCAGAAATAGTTACTGATGATTCACTGTCAAACTACAGGGTTTTCCTGAGTGGCATTCCAGCATGTAATCCAGTATTTTGATTAATGATTTGGCTAAAGGAATAGAAGGCATATTAATTAAATTTACAGGGAATACAAATCTAGAAAAATTTTAAGAGAATAAGACAAGGATGTGCTCAAATTTAAAAACATCTAAATAAAGGTGGAAATGGTTTTGAAGAAGCAGAATACAAGTGGTGAAGTACAGAATCAAAATTCTAAAGTTAGGTAGGACCAATCAACCACAAAAACCACAGTGGCTAAGAAAATGATTCAGTAAAATCACCAGAGGTAACAGGATCACAAGCTTAACACTACTCAACAGGATCCTGGTGTTGCAATACCACAGAGAGATGTAGAAACAGAAATACCGCATGTAACACCTAAATGAAGAATTTCTTCTGGTACTTGTCCAGTTTGGGTCATAACTAAAGTAAACCAGTCTAAGAGAAGCAACAAAAGACATGTTCAAGATCTAGAAAACCCAACCTGTGTGATAAGGTTTAAAGAAATGGCATTGCTTACTCTTTTAGAAAAGAGAAATTACAAAGATGCAATAATTTTCTTAAAATGTGTACAGAGCAGCCACAAAAGAAAATTGAATATATCCTTATTCACATCAATTTTGTCTAAAGCAAATAGAACAAAGGGCATAAACTTCATCAATGCATGTTTAAATAAGGTCAATAGTAAAAACTCAGTAGGATAGTTAAGAACTGGAGCTGATTATCTGTTGAGTTGTGGACTTCACACATTGTAAGACTTTCAATGGGGTTCCAGAATCAACCCAAATACATTTGTGCTACACTGCAGTCACAGCAGCTGCAGGACCAGTGTATCTCTGGGGGTTCTAAATCTTCCATGAAACTACTTCATAAATGAGGAATGGTCAGGTTACAAGTCTGCAGCACTTGTGTAGATGAGGCCCCTGTCCATGCACTCTGTTCAATGGAGTCAGTGAAAGGTTTGTGTTGACTTCAGCAGAGGCACACAGGGGTCCAAATTCAGGAAAACTTCAGAGAATGGCCACTTGGCCATTGACATGTAACTTTTTGGGATCTGCAATCAGGTGCCTGGTGACAGTGGAAAGCCATGCTTTCTCCTCTTTTAGTTGTCTACACTGGCAGATGATCCTTGCTGTATGAGGCATTTCTGTGTGGAGAACAGCCTGACTACACATCCACACCAGCTCCTCTGCAAACAAAGAAAACCTCCTGTGCTCGGAATGGACTGTGTGGCTGCACAAACAACAGTAACTATGGTGCTAAGAAACACAACCACGCGGGGCAGAGGCAGGACAGACCTACTGGGAGGCAATTTCCTGTTCAGATGATTTGATGATTTGATGTGGATGATGTGTTACTCCCTGCCCATGGCCTGTGTCCTCTCTCAGTGGCTGCACATTGCAGCACCAGCTCCTGCTGGGCTCATCACAAGTGGGAAAGGTGAGCTCAGTGCAAACCCACTCAGAGCTCACCTCTCCCAAGGAAGTCACAATTTCTCCACAGCACTTGTTTCAGGCAGGGGCAGGAGAGCACAGACTAAGTATAAACTAAACTACAAGAACTTCCACCATCACATTGAGGGTGCACAGCACTGGGATGGGCAGCATAGGGAAGGCACTGAGTCTCCCTCTCTGGAGACATCCCCAACCCACCTGGACGTGTTCCTGTGTCACCTGCTTCAGGTGACCACACCTTTGCAGGGGGTTGGACGAGATAACCTCCAGAGGTCCCTTCCAACCAGAATTATTCTGTGATTCTGTGAAGCAGTAACCTTGCTCCAACACATGTCACAACGAGAGCTGGCCAGGACAGAGCTGAGCTGCTCCCCCAGTGCCACTCACAGCACCCACCCTACACATCAAACTGGGGCACCCAAACAAGGGACGTGCCACACAGAGAACAGGGCCGCAACAACAGAAACTCCCACTGAAACGGGACTGGGAGCTTGTAATTATGCTGGTTTCAATCTGTATTAATGTGATATTATTCTTCATTCTGCTGACAAGTTCTAGGCTGGTATTTACTAACAGATACAGAGCTGCAGGTGAATAAAAGTTGTGTGACTCCAACATAATGAGGAATTATACTGTTAGTATTCTACTTGCACTATCTGCAGCCTAATTGCCATTTGTTACTGTGGCTGGTGGTTTCTACATTGAGTCTTTTTAATTAAACATTGTATATGCATCATTAGCAAAACTTTTAGCATTTTCAAATTAATTTTGGATTGTGTCTTGTTCACATTTATTATTCATTAAAGCACGTAAAGGATCTCAAAAACCTTCTTTATATGTATTCCCTAAACATATATAAACACATTAGCATAGGAAAGGAATGTGTAAATACACATAACATAATTAGCACTTTCACTAATGTGTGGTTGTACCTTTCATACCTTATAACTGCCACTAGAAAACAAAGTATAAATTGTAATTAGAATTGTAATTAGAATCTGTCAGAACTAACAATATTACAAATCCTAATTGCATGTTATTGATAAAGTTTAACACTATTACTATACAAATATATTAATTTATTAATTTATTAATTTATT
>VXBC01005846.1:885196-1049349 GCA_013399945.1 Ploceus nigricollis
GCCCCGCTCCGCCTCGTGGCTCTCCCCGCCCGGCCGCCCGCAGCCCTGCCCGGGTCCGCCCGCCTGCCCAGCACCCCCGAGCACTGCTCCTGGGCAGTGCCAGCACCGCCTCGCAGGGGGAAACAGAGGCAGCGAGGCAAGAGGAGGGCGGCGAACAGCTCTGGGTTACTGAAACCAGTACAGGAGCTGCCAGGACAAATTTTGCTGTTTAGCCAAAAATAGCTCGTTCAGGGTTAGGCTATTTTTTTTTCCTTTTTGCTTTTTTTTTTTCTTTCTTGTAGTCGAGCGGCCGGAGAGGTGCCCCCAGCGCAGCAGCGCACAGCCGACCTGCCGGCCTGAGGGCAGCGGAGCAGCCAGGGCAGGATGTACCAGGGACACATGCAGGTAAGCGGCCGCACGGGGAACTCGGAGCGGGCTCCGCTGAAACGCGGCTCCGGGAAGTTTCGGTGGGTTGAGCGGAGGGGAGATGCCACCCTGGCACTGTGCAACAAGTGACCTGGTGCGGTGTGACCGTGGCACTCCGGCTCAGGGCCGAAGGGAGCGGCGTGCCTGGGGCTGGCGCTGCTCAGCGGGGGAGGATGGCAAAGGGGTTCTGTCAACTTTGTAACTAGGTGAAGTTCTCTGTGTATTTTTCCATGTGTGATGCCTGCTTGTTCAAACAGATTCAAGGGAGTATTCCAGGGCAAACATTGTTGTGGCATGCTCTAAGTGACACATGTCTCCTGCCATCCTCTTGATGCATCTCTTCCTGTATGTCAAGTGAAGGGCAAACAATAAGGGAAAAGACAGAGCACTTGCTTTGCAAAATCTGCAAAGGTTTCACACCACACTCAAACTGTCGATTTGCTCAGTGTGTTGTGTTTAAAGGTGATGGATTTCTATTCCTCCCTCCCGACACGGGATGAGGATTAATTTTGCTAAGCCACGGAATGACTTTGTAGAATGAATTCAAACACATGGCGAAGAGACTTCAAGATTTTAGGCAGAATTCTTGTCTCATGATCCTACTGATCTACGTTGCCTTGGCAGAATACACCCCTCCCTGATAAAAACATTCCGGTGCCTTGGACCTGATGGCTTTAACCTTGACTCCCGCTCTCCTTCACATGGCTCTTCCTTGGAAAGCCAAGTCTGTTTTGAAGGAGGAAGCATCGAAGTGGAGTAAAGGTTTACATTGATCTCCAGATTAATTCCTTTGCTTTGACCCAGTCTGGCTTGGTGTTTGCTGCCAGGAGCGATCAAATGCTTTTATCACGCACAGTGGCACCAGCCTTGTGTGTGGTGTTAGCACCGAGGCTGTTCAGATAGGAACTGCAGCCTCAGGAGGTGCGAGCTGACCACTTGTGTTCGGTTTGCACAGCATTTAAACCCCGACTGAGCGCTCATGGGGGACAGCAGGCAGTGTCAGAGCCCGGGTGTGCGCGATACAGATGAGTTAAGAGAGGACTCTGATTCAGCACTGCCTCCCGGAGCTGAATGACACCGGTTACTCTTTCATGTTTGTGTTATCTGGTCGCAGCAGTGATAAATAATGTGACATAATACTGCTTGTAATAGGAGAGCAAACAGGTTTTAACAGGAGATGTAATCAATGGAGGGAGTATGCCTCGTTACTGTTTATTTCTGATAATAAGGTTAAAACACAAAACCAATCGTATAAATAATGCTACTGAATGGGACATTGCCAAATAGGTATTTACATCCTTAAGAAAGCAGAAGTTCTTTGCTGTGAGTGACATCTTGCAAGATTTCAACAGACTTACAGCACTTTGTAAAAGGGAATCTAATGGAATCTTGAGGTATCTCACAGCGTTGTAAATTTTCTGAGTCATTCAAAAATTGAAGTCAAACTTGCAATAGGAAATAAGGTCAAAACATGCAAATATGTTGTGAGTGGTGTACTTCAATTTTTTCTTTCAAAACACTTTTATTTTTCTAGCTCAAATATAAATAAATTATAACCAAATTCTCTTAAAAGGCATGCTGAAGTAAAAATACTATTCCTGTTGAGTACACTTATCATTTTTAAAAATAAAAGCCCACCTCAGTACATCATCCAAACTTTTGAATATATTTTTGTCCTAACAGGAAGCATTAATGATCTTCAGATAACATCTACAAAGCCTAAAGCCTTAAGAGAGATTTTCATGTTTGGGATATCCTTAATTAGAGCCTTTAAGTGAGTCAGGCAAAGACAATAAAAAGCTAATTTCTTTGCAATGAGATGTTCTACTGTAATGTTGATTAAACCATGTTGGAACATAAGCTAAGTTACCATACAAATACATGTAAAAAAAAAAAAAAAAAGAAAAATATCGGCACACTTTAAGCATTATAGGTCCTTTCTTACTATCCAAGACTTCTTCTAAGACTTTTACTAATTTAGGAAGAACTATTTGCAATTACTTGTTAATCTAAATAAGGTGAACCATAAACCCATTGCAATTTGGGCGGATCAAGTCAGACACATAAGTCAGCACCCTGGACTCCTAAGCAAAAATGATCTGATTTTTAAAGCACTGAGCCCTTAATAGAACTGACACTTCTTGAAGAGAAGGTGGGGTGTTTAGCTGGGTAAACTTCACTGGGTACATCCAAATGCAAAATGATGGGCCAGTATATAATGCCTGATCCTACACGCCTTAGAGCAATAGCTCTTCCGAAGTTATCGGGATCAAACGTAGGATCTGAGTTAGAAGTCCAGTAATCATTTCCTTTTTTCCTACTGTTCTGTTCTCAGATATAAAAGTAAAATCTGCAGAATTAATTCCGTAGTCCCCTTATTTTAAAAGATGCTTGCAGAGCCCATGTTTCACTAATAACCTGCTGTAACTCAGCTAATTCTTGGAATACTTCTAAAAGGGGAGACCCTTAACAACCGTAACAAGGTAATAAGCATAATTACAGAGGTTGGGATTTTACCTGTCTTGGAGAGGCATCAAACATTACCAGCTTCAGTGGGGAATTTCTGACTTAGCTCAGTAAATTGTGCAAGTGTAGATGAAATATACTTTGCATTTAAGCTCTGCTGAAGTCTACCACCGAAAGTACTTTACCACATCAGGCCATAATGTGTGTATCTCTTCTTAATTTTTTTTTTACAGTACAGATTAGGTTTGTTTTTTTTTTTTTCCCCAAAAGCCAGAAAATCACTTTGTTTATTCCAAAGACCTAAGTTTATATTTTATTCTTACTGGTTTCTCAGTGAAGCCTCACAACACAGAAATACTAGAGAGGTCCTAAAATAAATTCCAAAGGCAGTTTAAAACATCTAAGAGGAAGGTATGTCCTGCCTTCACTTTTCCAGGTGCCTTTCTGTAGGATTTGCTTTTGCCATCACTTGTGCACCACATGCTTTCAGGTAAAACACCAGGAGAGAGGTGAAGTGGCCTTCCACAGAGCCAGCACCTCGAGCAGAGCTAGGATGCAGAGAAGTACAGTGCCACGGGAGCTCTTTCAAAGCTGTTTCACCATCCTCATGAGCTTAAGCCCTTGATTTCTCCGTGTTTGCTGTGGCTGCAGGGACTGCCCTGGGTCCTGAGGCACCAACTGCCCCTCCTGAGCCCCGGGGGTGAGGCTTCTGCATGAGAGAGAGAACTTGAGATGAGATACACGGGTTCTTTGTCCACTAATGTACAACCTCAGTTATGTAAGGAGTCCTGTTTAATTCAGTAGATGTAGGCTCTGACAGGATGGAACCTGATGGATATGGGAGCACACCCTGAGATTCACAGATAAGGCAGAAGAGCCAAGTCTAAATGCTAAACTGTACAGGTGAAAGAGAGTATTTGTCTCTTAGGATAATGTGTGCAATCCAGTTCCATCTTCAACAGAACAGTAGCAGACCAGATGGAAGCAGAACATAAGCTGAGTTCAACCCCCAATCACTGCTCTCAAATTGCTGTCATTTTCACAACTGACTATAAGATGTTTTAAAGTTTTTACAGTATATTATAGACCTGGTGCCAGTCCTCCTTCTATGAAAGTACTATAAATGAACAGGGGGTAAATTTCAGTCACAGAATGGGATTTGCACAGCATTTGGCTTCCTATGAAATTCAAAATAAATGCTTTCAAAACTGTTTGCCCTGATGCTGTATTTAGTCAGCCTTCCCCAGCACAAATGCTTGAACAGAAGAAGTGCTTTGCCAAATGTTGGCATGGGAATATATATATGGCAGTTTTGTGTTTTGAGATGGCTTAATTTGGACAAAGCAGAAATCTTGACCACACAGGGGTATCAGAGTTCCTCTGGCACTTTTTTGCAGGAGCAGGCTTGTTAGTCACGATGCCTTGGCCAAGTTCCAGGTCAGATAGTTTGTCTCCTAAACTTTTAATTGCATAGGCAATCAGCTTCATGCCCCTAATTCTTGTGTTGTGATATTTAACATTGTGCCATTGGCATTTCCTATGTACATGAAATGATCCATATTAATCATTCACATTTCATTATGATTTCAATTGTCAAACACAAACCTATATGTTCATAGAGGGTCTGCAAAAAACTAAGTATATGTACATGAAAATTCTTGCAAGTTGGAACCTCAAGGGCTTCACATGTTTTAGTGGGCATGGAAAGTACTGCTAAATATTTTATAAAAGGCATTTTTGCACTGATTTCTCAACATTTAAGACACAGCTAACTCACTGAGCAAAGGGAAGCAGAACAATCTCAATATTGACTGCAGATGCAAATCCCATTTTGTTTTACTTGGAAATCTATTAAAAATACTGTAACAGTGTTGGTGACACTGCTACCTAAAATAAATAAACCCCAAGCTATTAAACAGTTACGAATTAAAAGAAAAAAAGTAATGTGCATTTTTACATTAATAAAACGTCCCACAAAGAATATGCACAACGTAAAATTCAATTCAATGCTAAGTTGAATCTCTGCTCTGCTGTTAATACCAACATAAACTTAATAACTTCAAGCTACAAAATTTTAAAAATCTGGAAATCTGGGCGTATGGCTGTGATCCTAACTGATCTCTAGTGGTGTCTCTGAATAATAACTCCTATCCTAGGTAAAATTACATGATGATAAACTGATAATATTTTATTATAACAACTCTTTTCTAAATGTACTCACAACACTAGGGCAGTCTTTATGGTGGTATGTTTTCCATTTTGCCTTGATATTTCCCAGTATTTCAGTAGCAGCTCTACCAAGTTTTGAACAGCAGATTATTAACTGCTTGTAAATTGAAAAAAGCTAAAACTAATGAGCTCACTTTCATAGAATGAAGTTCATTCAAAGAAAGTAGATGATAAATTGCATTTGGCAAAGGCACAGACTGAAACTGTAAAAATTGTGAGCATTTGCAATGCTGGTAGAGAGAAGTGTTCCTTGAAGCTGTTGAGCAGTTTTACAAGAGCCTAGTAGAAAATCTTGCAAAGGCTCAGAAATTCTTGGCTCATGCTGTATTTTTACTGGATGTAAATTAGGAAGAACTTTTACTAACTAACTAAGGATCCACCCCTCTAGTCTGGAATTAAATTCATTCAAAAAATAAAAAAACAACAGCCCCTAGCATAGTCCCTGTCATATATTAATATAAATGTTAGTCTAAAACCAGTATATGGCTTTCACCAAAGAGGCACTGTTTACTCAAGAACCATGCTGTACTTTATTTTTTTAATCTACCACTATAGTCACAATTTATTATGCAAAGGAGGGATAAAGTCCACCAGCTGTATTGGGATGAATTGTTCAAATAGAACAACAGGCACGAAAGGATGGAAAAAATAATTCATACAGAAATTTAGACTTTAGGAAATGCAGTCTCATAGCTCAGCTTTAGATTATTTTGTAATTTATAATAATCTTGTTTCTAAGCAAGTTTTAAAAAAAGGGCATTGATGTACAAAGCAGGTCCATTTAAAATCCTCTATCCAGCTTAATTTGCTACTCTTTTTGCAAATGTTGAAAATGAAAAAGGTAAAAGCATTGAAATAGTACTTAGAATTAATCTACCCAGCACACAAAGTATGTACTAGTTGTTTGTGTCACAGAATCTAATTTTGCACAGTCTGTTTCAGAAATAGGTGATGCAAAACTGAGAGAAACACTTGTCTTCCAAATCAGAGTCATGGCATGTAACCTAGGAGGTGACTTTCTGTAGCTATGGATTTTCATCATTGTCCTGTAATATTCCTAATAAAATGCCTAAGGATCATAAAGACCAAATTCAGCAAATTTTTCTGCCAGGTTAGAGTTATTATAAACAGTCTTACATTTCATTGCTCTGCTCTCAGGCTTTTGAAGTTCTGAGTCATTGGTACATTATTTTTACTTCCAGTGGTTTATTTGCATATAAATAAAGTAAATTCTAAAGTATCAAGTAAGTGAAACTCATTATACGCAATGGAAAAAAAATCCATGTCTCATCAGTTTACCCATGCCCAGAAATACAAATCACAACCCAAAGTTTAATGTTAGCCCCTGAATGTGATTTTCCCAAAGTTTGCACAATTATTCATTTATCAGCATTACTGCAGTTCCTGTCAAGAAAACCATTTTTTGCCAAACTTCTGTAAGTTGGCGTAGTAGATGTAAGCATTAAGTTTTCTTCCTCTACTTCTCCATTGCCTATCACAACACTCAGATTTGCTACTGCTGCTCCTCTCACTGTCCTCCTTGCTGTTTTTCTCCTCCCTGCTGGAGTTTGAAGGCTTTCATGAAATGTTTTGCCTCCTTGCACATTTTGCTGTTTTTCCTCCTGCTGCCCATGGCAGGGCAGCCGGCTCACCCACCCATGACTGCTGCCTGCAGCAGGGGCTGAGTCCCCTCTCAGCACCACTTGGGCACAAAACAAAAGTGTTCCACAGCGAAGTTCTACTCACTGAGTAGTAGTTCACTCACATGAGTAGAGGGAGGTGAACTAATGGTGGAAAATTTCTCACCAGCAGAGCTCCTGCTTCACAAACTGTGTGAGGATTAGGAAGCAATAGGGGACTGCCACGAGAAGGGAAGTAGCCAGCTTAAAAAAAACCACCTGAATTTTATCTACAATGTTTGCAGGGTAGACCTGTGCCCATAAACTCACTTTTCTCATATGCTTTTCTATTTTTGCAATCCCTATGGGAAAAGAGCCACACTAAATAAAGTGTTTGTGAGTTTCTCTGTAAAACGTGGAGCACTCTACTGCTTCATGTTCACTTGTCTTAGAGCAGTCTGCTGTCTTCTGGTAACATGTTCATTTCATATAATTTCATTTTTACACCTCTTACCCCAATATGGATGTTGAATACAAGTTACCAACACTTTTGGACAGCATTTTTCAATAAGATATGCATTTAGAACAAAATAACATCTATGCATTTAGAACAACACCAAAAGCATGTGTGATAAGGAAAGTGCAGTGCAATGAATTTAGACAAATTACCTTTCTTGATTACATGATGACTTTGTTTGCTGTTATGAGATACATAAAAGAAATTCAGATGCTCTTGCCCACTGACATTTAAAAATGAGACCTTCAGAATTATTTTACTATCAATCATTTGGCTTTGTAGACTTTAATAGTTTTCAAAAGCTGAGGAAACAAACTTAAAAATTTGCCTCATCAACATTAGAACCAGCTGTATCTTAACTTTTATATCAGCAAACCAATTTGAAATTACACTGTTGTAGAAAAACAGAGTAATTTGGTTCCAACCCTTTTTCATGTTAATTTCTGTCTTCCCAATGTCACCAGTCGGGTTCCAAAGCTACAGTGTCAAGTAGTGAATACAGCGTTTCCTGGATAGGGACAGGAAAGCTGTCACAAAATGCATTTTCAAATTCAGCATTTTCTGACTAGTAGGTCTATTAATAAAAGGTCCAGGAACTCTTATTCACTGTTAATTAAAAATCAATTAAATAGGGGGAAATATTGGTAATTTGAGCCTAGCCTGAAACACAGAAATATGGTTCTCAATAAGTGATGCTAAATATTAGAGTTTAACTTCACAGAATTTCCTGTGGTCAATTTTGCTAATCTTAATGTAGGAGTAAACAACTCTAATAAGTAAAAGCTTTTTAGTATTTCTGAGTATTATGTAAAACTGAGAGTAAACATCGCATTTTGATATGTTAGTAATCTGTCAGAACCTCTTAAAATCTGAAAAAAAATATTTTAAATAAAATAACAGATTCATATTATTTATGCTAGGTAGGAGATGGCCTTAGTCCTCAATATGGCCTTGGACACCATTGTCATAGGAGTAATGACAGAAATGTGACAGAAATGATTAATAAAATAAAAAATACAGCTTGACATGTGTCTCATCAAAGTGACAGGTTATTTCTGCTGTCATTCATGGAAGTTTAACAAGGAATATAATTTTCCTGTTGCAGGCTTGAGATGTTGTTGGCATCTTTCATCTTTTGCTATTTGTTGTCTAACATCCTTTTCAGAACCAGGACAATTTTAACAATGCTTTGAAAAAGGAACATACGAAAGAATGTTCGATAAAAGAAAGGGGGAAAATTATGATGTACAACAGAGAAAACAGTGCAAAAGTATGGAAACTAGGAAGTAAGTGAGTGCTGGTTTTGTTCTGAACAGTTGATATTACCACTTTACCTAATCCAGGTAATGTACACAACGTGGCAAGTTACACAGAGCTGGAAGAGGTGCATAGGATTGCCTGAACCTGTACAAACAAAAGAAATCATAATTATTAGAAGACAGGTAGATACTACATGGAAATAGTGAAAGAACAATAAGCCATGTAGCACTCACAAAAAAGGATTACATGCTGTTCAGGAAAGGCAGAAAAACAAACGTGTTGGTTATATTAAGAATCTGGACCCAAAGAAAATGAGCAAAAAATTTTTAAGAAGCTTCACAACTAATATTTTCAATTGTTAACAATAAATTCTTGAGGTTATGCCTTAACTGTGCGGATGAAGATAGTTCCTCATAGGCAGAAGTAAAAAGTACAAGTTGCCTAAAGTAAAGCTCATTTAGGTCTTAGAAATATATTAAAGTATATTAAAACAATCATTGGAAATTTTTTGGTTATCTCATGAAAAAGGGGGAGGAGAAGTAAAACATACTCAAAGTGGCATCTGTATTATGGATAACCTAATTTATGGTGCAAAACCAAAATGTTTAAGAGAGTATGAATTCTTCAGCTATTACAAATGTGTTATTTTAAATTGGAGGCTTGGTAGAAAATATGTTATAGTCTAGTTACAAATGTGAACAGAACAACAGAAAATATACCAGATTTTAAGATAAGGTGAGAAAAATGGTAAGACAACTAACAGCCCAGATACCCATATGGCTATCTGTAATCTTCAAGGTTTTAGGGAACAGATTTCAAGGAAAACTAAACAAACCTAGACAAAGAAATAAAGAAAAAATGCTATTTGAATTTATCAGGAAGACGTAATATCAGACTAACCCAAGAGCATTTTCTGTTCATAACTGGGGTTTTAGGCAAGGGAAATATAACTGATGTGATCTATATGATCTTTGGTAAGCATTTGTTATGGTGTTACAAAAGAAATTATTGAAGTTGGAGAAAGTAAAGAATAGCAGTAAATCTGTGAAGAAGGCAGGAAACTTATTCATGGGGAAATGAAAAATAGAGCAGTAAAGGAAGGACTGTCAGGCTGAGGAAAGTTTAACAGGGAAGGGTTTTGTGGATCACTTGGGAGTGGTTGTTTCTGATGTTTCATCCATAAGCATACAAGAAGCAGGAAGACAGTGACTGCATTTGTTGATTACTCAGTGCTGGAAGACATTGTCAATATTGGGAAACATTCACTACTGCTGAGCTCCAGTCACCATACAGAGGGACCTGTCTGTACTTCAGCAGTAAAAATACAATTTCATTTAACACTACAGTATAGTGCTGATCATCAATAACAGAAAACCTACCCTAAGCCATGGACTATCATTTAGAAATTACTGAGAAGAATGACTTGCACATACATAATGACTGTAAGTTGTCGATAAAATACATCCATAAAAAAGACAGATGCAGATCTAGTTTTAGAAGAGTTTTTTCCAGAATAGCCAGGAAAATATCAGTGCCAGTTGACAATGCCAGTAGCAAATTTTCAGTTGAGAATCTTGTACAGAAGAGAGGCATGGAATCAGGTCCAAAGAAGGGTGATCAAGGAGAAGGGAAAGTCTATCTTGCAAGAAGAGACCAAAAGATTTTGGCTTATTTCATTGAGCAGAATGACAGCTCAGCAGGACCATAATCACAGCATGTAAATGCATCAGGGAGATAAACACCAGATATGGAAAAATCTAAATTAGCTAAGAACAAAACTGGCACGGAAACAAATGGATATTAACCAGCTGTGAATAAATTTAGGTTGGGAATTAGAAGAAAGTTTCTGATCATTAGAGCAATCAAGACTTCCAATGGCCTTCCAACTGGAATAGTGGAAGCAAAAAACTAATTACTTTTAAGATAAAACACAGTCAGTTTCTGAGAGATTTGGTATGACATGCTGCCTATGAGACCAGAGGATTGAACCTCCAAGGAAGGAACAGCTCCTTCCCTGTCTTAACAGAATCACAGAGTGGTTCAGGTGGATCACAGTGGATCACCTGGTCCTACTTCCCAGCTCCAGCAGGGTCATCCAGAGCACATGGTACAGGATTGTGTGCAGATGGTTCTGGGGTGAGGGAGACTCCACATCCTCTCTGGGCAATCTGTTCCAATGCACAGTCACGGCAAGGAAATTTCTTTCTCATGTTCAGGTGGAACTTCCCGTGCATCCATTTCTGCTCATTGCCTCTTGTTCTGTTGTTTGGCACCATCAAGAAGAGCCTGGTCCATCCTCTTGACCCCCTCCCTTCAGATATTTATACAAATGAATGAGGTCACCTCTCCGTTGCCCCTCTGAAGTCCTCTTCAGAAGCCTTTCAGAAACTGCATTCTGAAATTTCTGTGACTTCAGCAGAAACACACCCCGAGTCTGGTTCAGAAAGAACAAAATACTCAACGTCAAGAAGTCAGAAGTCTTCCTGTTACAGCTGTGGAGGGCTTGACTGTCTTCACAGCTTGAGTAACCTCCTGCTAAGAGACCCACACAGGCAGTGACAAATTTATACCACTTTGCCAAGTCCAAAACATTATTTTGAGTAGAGCTGAGCTCTAAAGTTTGAATATTCTCTCTGCCAGCTTTCTTGTCAAGTCTCCCACTCTGCTGAACTCATGTTTTTGCTTCATTTAAAACCTTTACAATCAGAGGAAATGTATTTCCCCCATACAGATAAACTCAATGGCTCATGTTAGAGACATTGAAGCTTTTCACCATCTCGTATTCATGTGGGCACCAAGGGCTGGGAATCACCAGCTGTGTCAACATTGTGTAACAGGAAGCTTAAATGTATTTCAATAATAACCAAATTTTGTGTGCATGAAGCTATAAACTAGAACCCATCAGAACCAGCAGGGATATTTTCCCTGACGTTGGCTGAGTCAGGACTAAGCTCTTTTTCCGTGCTACCACCAGCTCACTTTTCTCTCCTGAGCTCCAGAAACAAATGCATTGGTTATTATTTAGAGCATGTGGTCTTAAATAAGAGAACTCTGTTGTTTTGCAGTCCTAATCAGGAAAAACTGCTGAACTCACTTTGGGCAGTTCTTTTGGAAGGGATTACAAAGCCACATCTTAGAGTCAGTGCTCCACCCCTGTACTGAGTCAGAATATTATTTCTGGATTGATTCAGGCTCATAAAAGTATCTCAGGATCTGATTTCTGGAGTTCCTGTCCCATCTCATATCTGTGATTTGCATCCCACAATGTATCAGGGAGACAGATGTCCCTGAACACTCCATCACAATCTGATAATATCATTGCAGCTCTTGGTCATTATCAGTTCTGTGCTCTAGTGTACTGAGCATCACTCTGCTACTCAGAATTTCAACACTCACACCAGCAAAAGTTTCCAAATAGGGGAGATCACTGGATATTGGCTAGATAAAGATATGCAAAAGCATATCACTGAGTTTACTGAGCAGGGGAATAAGTATTTTTTCCTGCCATTACACAAAAAAATGAATGTTTGTTTCCAACAGCTCTCAAAGAGAAAGCAAATTTCACTGCCTTTTTCTCAAGTAGTCACTGACAAATACCAGAAATAAAAATTTGAGTAAAACTCCAAATAATTAACTCAGACTCATTAATCATCACAGAAAAACTGTATATTCAGGTTGTTGCATATAGATTCTGTGTATTTGCTAAACACCAAGCAAGGCAATTTTACATGAGTTTACAAACAAGTATTTACTATTCCTTCATGCACACAAACATGTTTGAGTTCCATCCTGTGTGTCATTTGCAGAATTAGAGAGTAGATGTTGCTGATGTGGCCAACCGGACATGATAGACGCAGGATATAGAGACCACAAATATCAAACCTGAATTTAGCAAATGGCTGAAACCTATGCACAAAGTGTTCCCATATCTGCAAATACAAAACACAGGACTAATAAGGTTTTTAGTGATTTTTGTACAGCCCTGTTCACAAGGAAATAGAATTCTTGGCTTACACTAATACGCAATAAACAACCAACTTTTTTTTTCAACTATGGTGTCTGCATGGTGCTTTCAGTATATCACTGCCAACAGGCTGTCTTTAATTTCTGGTCTTTCTTGATAAAACAACAGTTCTAAAAATTAAAATCCCATTTAGCATTTCAGACAGGAAGATAGTTGCTATGTTCAGTTGCACATTCTTTTGGACAGCAGTCTGCAAGGAGTACAATAGAAACATTTACATTTATCTACAGGTAAAAACATACATAACACATTCTAGTGTATGGTTTTTTTTGAAACCACAGAGATGATGTCTGTCTATCATTCCCACTTACCTGACAATTAAATACACACGTATCAAAGAACTGCAAATACTTTACAAAATACTCTAATTTTACTAGTCAAAGACAATTTTAAATTTTTCATGGTTTTTTTTTTTATTCTTTATAGCTGACACTTCTTGAAAAGGAACAGAATGAATGCTTAAGAGTTCAACTGCACTTGTGATTTTTTTCTCATCAAATCATTTTCATAAAGGAAAAATATATTACAGACATTACATTTAATTCTACTCTGATTTATGTTTATAGATTCTCACTGTCTAAGAGGAGAAGCAATTATTTAGTGTATCTGGTAGCCATTTGTTTCTCTGCAGCTTTAGTTTTGTGCAGTCCCTAGAATTTGTGTTTATTGACAGCAAAATAATTTCTGAAATATGAGAAGCATGGTTTCCAGAGGAAATCCATTGCAAATTTCTCTCCTGTGTTACTTTCTTATTAATACTTAGTACTGGCAGAGAACCATGGCAGCATGGTTATATGTTAAAAGATACCATCCAGTTATGGGGAGCACTTTTGTTTTTAATTACTAAGGCAGTGTTTTATTCTTATAAAAATGAAAATCTTCCTAAAAATAACTTTTATGTTTGAATCAAAACTTTTTGCCAGATTTCACTCAGAAACTGGAGTGTAACTGCATGGTACAGGATTCAGTGCCCTCCATATAACTGAGTTAGTAGGGGAGTTGTTAAATACATACCAATAATGCAGTCCCAAATTCAAGAGGGCTCTCTTCAAAACATGGAAACCTGGCCAAGTGAATGTAGCTCTTCCTTCTGGGATATTGCTGACAGGACATGGACAAAACAATAATTCATGGGAGGGAAGAGAGGCAGATGAGTATCACAATAACAGAGAACCCTGAATGGGTCAGGAAAACTAAAAAAAGCGGAGGAGCTCTGACGTGAATTCCAGCCAGGAGCGTCCTGCCCAGGAGGAGCACGGAGCTGGAAAGGGAGGCAGGATGGCACAGCTGAACCCCAACCACAGGGGCTGAGGAGGAGGAGGAGGAAAATCCCATTCTGAGCCAGGCTCAGTAGCTGAGAGAGGGGTCAGAGTTTTAGGAGTGGAGCTGGTTGAACACGTGTTTTAGCAGATAGCGCAGCCCCCCCTCTGTGATTTTATCCATTGGTTCTATGAAACTACAACAAATGGTTTTGCACCACTGTGTCCCAGTCTAATCCCATCTATGTCTGGCTAATCAACTGTAATGCAATTCATTAAATGCTTTGCCTCATAACTGTTGTATACTCCAAATCCATAACAAAAGAAATAGAGTCAATGGAAAAGCACTGTGAGGCCACTCTTGATTTCCACAATCAGTTTGCTGCACTGGGCCACACCAGCAGGGTCTTCAGGATCAAGCTGACCTTGCTGGATTTGCTGTTGCTTACAGTGAAAGATTATTCTGGTTTCTCTGTTTTTCATATATAATGCAGAAAAAATTGCAATGTATTGCCCCAAGCATTCTTCCTAAGATAAGGTGATTTGGTTTCAGGGTAGCTTCCTAAGTCTAATAACATAATATGATAATTATAAGAGGACAAGGAACAGACTGGTATTGATGTATTGCAAAAAACAACTGCTGTACTGATTTGGATATTCAAAGTGGCTTTTCAAAATACAGAGTTGTGAAAAGGTATGAAGCAGAAGAGTTCATGCAAAGCAGTAGAACCAGTTTGAATAACTCTAAGAAAAAGGCCATAAAAGGGGGTACTGTCAGAAACAACAGAGCACATTACTTGGAGCATGGAAGGGATCTTAGCATGGTAATTAGCACATGTATCAACTAGAAACCTTGAAGAACATCGTGAGATAACCTTCTCAAAGACTGACCTGATGAAAGAGTTAAAGCCCTCAGAAAGAGGCATTTTCTAGAGAATTAAGGTAATTTAATCTCCATAACTACATTCAGAGGAAACACCTTAGTGGACACTGGAATTTAAGATAAATTCCTTTATATTACTTGGGACACATCCTTGCCCGTGTGATTTTCAGTTTATTACAGTGTCAAAAAGCACCTGTGAGAGGGGCCAGGCAGTTGACACACATGGCCCCAGGTGCTGGAGCACTTCTGTGGGAGAAGGAATATACCAAAGGCATCCTGAATATCACTGTGGCCACCAGCTGCTTTAATAGCTGGTATAAATCTCAGCCTGCCCCATGGGCAGAGGATGTGTACATTCACTTCACCCTCTTTTCTCAAGCTGTGGTAGGAATGACAGTTTCAACAAAACCTGCTGTTAAAGACCACAGTTTTTGCTTTAAGTTGTTCTCAGTTCTGAACACAGTTCTTTATCATTAGACTGTGTGAGCTGTAGGCTACTGCTTGTAGAATCCCAGACCAGCTCTCCAGGGAGCATCAACAATCTCTCAAAAAGTTAATAAGGAAAGATGTGAAACCTGGACCTCAATTCCCTAGGGATTCTTGTTTAGGAGGAGAAAGGAGTCCCAAGTTCCTTCTTCCTCTTTAGGATGCACTGCCTTTAGAGCTATTACTACTAATAATACCAAAAATTATCTGTAGTGGATCTTAGAGATGGAAAATAGAATCAAATCAAATTGATCTTGAGTGGAATAGATCACTGCAAGCTGCTGAGCTATACCCCACCCTGACATCTGCACAGTCCCTTTTAGTTCAGGGGATGATACAGATGTAATTAGAAGAGAACCTGATGGAAGGTATTAATAATAAAAGCTAAATAAAATAATGTCATGGATTAATATTGAGAAGCTATTTAGGAATAAAGGAATTCTTTTTACAAAATGCTGAAATAAAGAAACCATTAAATCCAATCATTTTAAGAGAAAGCTACATTGCTTTTTTAGGAAAAAGACAATGAACAGAGGGCACTGCTGCTGGCTAGGTGTTTGTTAATTTTTCATGTGAATTTATTGCATATGTAAGTGATTGAATTAGTAGCACTGACAGGAACCCAGGCACGGTAAAAGCTTCCTGCTACTGACACAGCAGTGCTCAAGCTGTGCACTCCTGACCATTAGCAGCCCTGCTGGGGAGCCCTGAGCCTGGCTCTCAGCTCAGGCTGCAGAGCTCACTGGAACGGGACCGAGCGCGGCGCCCTCCGGAACCAGGGCTAGGATGAGACCACTCCACTTTTTTAGATTAATGACCTCATTTGGACTCTGATGCCAGGCTCCAGGAAAGAAAGTCCAGTGCAAGCTAATATGCTACCAAAATACTGCAAGGTAAGTTTGGGGGGAAAAAATTGTTAAGAGGATTTTGTATTTTGTGATGAAGAGACTAAATGCAAAAGGGAGTCAGAAACGGGCAGGAGAGACCGTAAGGTGCAGGAATCAGAATGTTTTCTCACCTTTGAAAAAAAAGGGTCATTTCCAAACACTCAGAGGCTGAGCAGCGAGATCTGGATCTTCTGTCACCAAGCAGTAGATTGCTTCAGAACAGCGAGGCTTTGAGAGCAAACTAGGGGAATATGAATTGCATATATAATAATTTAAGCATGCCAGTGTGTTGCCAAATATTACCATCTAAAAGGAATATAAGTATCATGGCTGCTGTGAAGTCCTTAGGGAGGCTCATAACCTTTTGGGAACCTTTTCCTCCTCCCCTGCAATGTATTAACCTTTTGACCACGTCAGTGCTTAGATGTACATAACGAAATGATACCTGCAGACAGATACAGCTGGGGAGAGGTAGGAACAAAACATCAGGGATGCAGGATGTTGTGTGAATTCTTTATCAAAATCTCATAGCCAAGAATAGATACAGAGCTAAAAAAAAAAAGGTATTTCTGATGTATTATGAATGTGCAGATGAGAAGCGATGGAAAAACATTTCATGGCTGTCTTACAAACTCTATTCCTGTAGCGTCAGATTGTGACAAGTTAAAGGAACGAAAATGAGATTTTGTACAAGTAGCACTGCTGGATTTAATGGTGCTGCTAATGGAGTAAGATTTTTCTTGGAGTAAGGGTGCCATAAACCAGCCCTCAGCCACCACTTCCTGTTTACTTGTGGTTTATTCTCTAGAGGAGATCCAAGTTTCTCTCACTGCAAATTTCTGCATGTTACAAAAAAAAAGATTCTTGCTTAGTATTTTCCTTTTCATACCATTCATCCTCATGGAGGGTGTTCTTTTCTAGTGAATCATTTGACATGTATAAGAATGAATGAATTAACTGTTCTTTGATTAGAGTGGTACTCTGCTCTACTCTGCTGAGAGGTAGAGCTTCACTTAACATGTTCTTTTTCAGTAGGTCTAGACAGCCTCTTCTAAAATTTCATTTAGATATCATTTGTAATTAATTTGAACAATCCTAGTCACTTAGTAAAGTTGCTTCAATACTTTCATTTTTATTGAAAGTTATTTCGTTGCTGCAAGCAAGGTATTTTATGATTTTCCATATAGTTGGTCCCAAAGGAGAAAACACAAAAGTGTTCCAAATTAAATTCTAATCCAATTTAGCAACAGCTGTAAGGGAAATGAAGACATATTAGGTACTCTAGAATCTCAACCTCCTGGAAAAATGAAAAATGAAGCTGATCATCCCAAAAGTGTTTCCAGTTTAAGTTTTCACCTATATACAAATGTATAGTGGGCAGCTGGAGACAAAACTAGGCAGAAGGTCCCATTGAACTACAACATTGTACTGATTAAAAGATTATAAACATATAGTGTGTTCCATAACTAATAGCAAAACTAGCAAATGTTTTTGACATTTGGACCACACTTGAAGTTACAAAAAATAGTGTTCCAACACCTTGACAGATTTTGAGACTGAGAGGATCCATTTATTGACCTGTGATATGAACTGTAACATAATACAGGCTGATGGATTTCACACACTTGACACAGCTTCAACATCATCATTTGAATGGGAACAGCTCATACTCTGGAAAAGCATTTATTTTAAGCCTAAAGATTTAAGTGGTGGGGAATCCGCTGTCACTTGCTCAAGATACTCCAGACTCTTCAAAGTATTCTTAGCATCAACAAAATATTTCTTTCATACACACAAAAAATACATTAGAAACTACCTTGGAGTAATATAATAAAGCAGATAATATTTTTAGAATTCTCAGGTAAGCTGTATTGTAAGGAAAAGGCTTGAAATTACATTTATAGCCATGAAGTGTGCAGCTGACTCAGGAGCTGTGTAAATAAGCACACAAAGAATCAGTCAAAAGTGCCTTCTTGTTCCCAGCTCAGTTTTCCAGTTCACTTACAGTGGTCAAAAGTGGCAGTCGGAGGAGTTGGAGGAAAAACCCTCAAGGCATCAGCAGCCTCCTGCTGTACAGGGCACAAAATGATCTTACAGTGTAAAAGTGTCCATTGCCTCTGGAGGAACCAGGATTTCACCTCTAGTCTTGTGGGAGGGAATTCTGATCAACTCTTAGAAAACAGCTGGGTTGCATAACAGGAGAGCTGCTCTGCGGAGAAAATATAAAATCTCTTCACATATGTATCAGGAGTGTGTATCTCTGTATTACAGTAGGCAAAATGTAGTCTTACCTCCTCTGAGGTAGTTTGATCATCCTTCTATTTTAGCATTTTCTCAGAAAGTTCTTGCCAATGAGGGGTTTTACAGTCCAGTTAACAGGGAGTGGCAGTCTCTAAGCCTGGAAACAATTCTCATTAACAGTGATGTGGACAAGGCTACAGATAAGAAACTTCTCTCTTATGCATGGAAAGGTAATAAGGTTATTCAACCAGTTACAAAACATGGAAGAACCATTTTTACCCACACCAAGAATGGAACAAAAATACAAGGAGGTTTGTACTTGTCAGGGAAAGAAATAGGTTAGCATGTGTCCTGATTTGGGAAGGAGAATAATCAATATTTAAAGACACTGAACAGACTACAGCTGGAGACAGTTCTCTCTCCAGGAGAATGTTAGAAGCCAAGAAAAGACCAGAGGGAGGCTGAAAGGGGAAATTGCACTCTGCTGGTAAATCAAGGTAATGATAAACACAGGTCAGAATAGCAGAAGCATTGACTCCAGCACCAAGTTATTGTTTCCCTGTTCAGTGGAAATTACATAAAATATCACCCACCCGCCCCTGCTTTATTTATGATAACCAAGCCAATACTCCCAGCACTTAAAACAATATTTCGTGCTTTCTGGTTGCATTCTCTGGATTAATTTCTGTGCTGTTAAGTGCATCAAGACACCAATTTCTCAGGTTAATTCCCTTCTCATTTCTTGGCATAAATAGTAGTAATTTCTGTGAAACTAATACCAAACTGCAGTGCACTGATTTGGAAATGTTTTGTGTACACATAAAACAGAAATAGAGTGACCTTGCCTGAAAAGTACATTACTAAATGCTTGAATATTTATCTGGACTAATCAGCTAAGAAATACTGAATTTCAGAAGCTTATATATTTCAGACAGTATGATATTTACTTCCTTTCACAGAAATTATTCAGTATCATTAATTCAAACTGAAATACATCTACCATATCTTTTTAATACTGGATTAGGACTTAAGGGATGTTTTTATTATATATTCATGACAATATAAAGGCAAAAAAAAAAATCCTTTTCAGGGTCTCAGTAGATGAATCCACTTGTTTATGAAGCAAAGCCTACTTTTTTTAATTTAGAACAGACTCAGCAGACCTTAGTGCAATGAATCTCTGCCTGGATGCTGTCAGCCTGACTTAGCTAAATCTGTGCCTTACCTTGAATTTCTAACATTTTGACCAACAACTTTTTTTTTTTTTTCTCCCAAGCACTTTATTTGTATTTATCCAGCAGCAAAAGTTGATACTTAATAATTCACCGACAAGATTGTGTGCCTGCACCTTTGCCTTGCAGCTGTATTTACTCAAAACAAAGCTATTCAAATGAGCCTTAATCAAGACACATCATTCTGCTCACTGTGTGAGCAAATCCACCTGGATCCCCTCAGCTGGGAATGCCAGCAGTGAAGCCCCAGACAGGAATTCTGGCCAGTTCACTGACAGGGCAGACTGGATCCATTGGGATGTGGCATTAATGCCACATTGAGCTGATTTAAGATTCTCCTGGGTCCCCTGAGTACTCAGCAGAAATGTTGTTCCTTCTGTGCCTGTTGGGCCATTGTTGGAAGCTGATGGAGGAGCTCCCTAATGCTTGTCCCTTTGCTTTGGCAGCACAGCTCTTCCCAGAGTGTCCCAGTGGGCACAGTGTGGCTCAGGCTGTGTCCTGCCCTGTGACCAGCTCCAGCTGGGGGTCACAGGAACAGTTCCGTGTGGAGAGCAATGTCAGTTGTTACCTGGAAATTCCCAGGGAAAGATAATCTCTTTTTTAAAGCTTACTTCTAATACAAATAGAGGTGAAATTACAGTTAAAAAATACTAGATGATAAAATAAAAGCTTTATCAATAGCTATTGAGTGCCAGGTGTTTTGCATAAGGGAGGCCTGTCTTCTACATGCCATCCATCAGTGTTATTTAAATAACATTTTGACAGCTCAGCATACCAGGTTATACTGAAGAGTTTTCACAGAAACTGAATGGGATATGTTAATAACCCAGACAGCCTGTGAGGTATTTGTGATTCCCTCTGTGTCAGACTTGTTGGATTCTGCCAGGCTGCCCCGTGTAACTCAGTCAGAGCTAACTGCTCTTGGCTGTGTGTGACTTAACAAAACACAGATATTCTTAAAAAAAAAATCACTTTACTGAGCAATAGTACATGTTCTTTTAAATACTTATACTCCACTTTCACTCCATCACCTCCCACAAAAAATAGTGTCTAAAGTGCTTTCTGTATGGAGTGGCTGTGAGCTGGAGTTAATTCAGTGCCTGAGACTTACCAGTGCATCAAACAGTGACGACGCAGTGGAAAGAAATAACAAATTTCCAGTGGCTCCAACAAAATAGCTGCCATGAGACACAACCTTTTATCTTTTCACTTGAAGCTGTTCATCCTGTATATATTGTGCTCTAAGCACTAAGGAGAAATGGGAATGGGCAGACGCCAGAAGGAAGACAACCATTTTTTGGAACATGCCAACACTGAGCAGCGAGCTCTCTCTCCAGTCTGCAGCTGGGGGAACTTTCTGGGCGTTGGCATCGATCTGCACATCGAGCTCATGGCAATGAGTGGGCAAGGCCACAACTGCTGCAGTTCACACTGCAGAGGCTGCACCGTCCTGAAACTTCTTAAAATAAATCCCTATCTATTTTATCAGTGCAGCAATCTGAAGGCAGGTGTCTTCTTGAAAGATTTCTGGCTTTATCTAAAATATGAAATTAATTTAAAGAATAAAGTTTCCGTGTAGAACTGGGAAGATAATGTGAGCCTTGTGGAAAATAAACCTATTTGTGTAAGGAACCTTTTCCAGCCTGAGTACTTTTGAGCATACTCAGCTCTATAGCCATAGGTACTTGGGAAATGTGGCTTTAACTTTGTGACTAATCTCCATTGGTAGATTTAAGAATGAACTAGAGAAATCAATCAAAATGTGTTTTCACATGAAGCTTAGGTCATTTGTATATAGAAGTAAAGAACTTTTCTAAATAGGCAACCTGTATGACTAATGCTTCAGGCAGATAAATGCAAGGATTAAACAGAATCATTTGGAAGGTCACAGAAAGAGACTGCAAAAAAATTTCCATTCTCCCTTCCTACCAGACCTGTAATGGAAAAATATTTTGTGTTGTTATGAAAATTTGTAGGACTGTAACCTCTACATAATAAGAGTACTCTTGTTCCCAGAAAATCAATAGCTATATCTTCACTAGAGAGGTGTTGTACCTGCTGCCCTCCTGACACATGTTGGAAAAGCAAGCTTTTATTTATATATGTACTTTTATATACGTAACCAGAAAAGTAAAATTAAAGGAGATCTATGGTATCAATCCAAAACTACCAGGAAACACCAGAATATCATCTCCAAAACAATTCTAAAAATTATTCTTCTCTGTGTGTGGACTTTAATATTTTGTTATCAACCACTCTGCCTTGAGCATGAACTTTTAGTGTCATACTGGAAGTCACCCTGTACAGACCCTGTACAGGGTTAGCAAATCAACAGTAAATTAACATTTCATACCAATATTTATTGGTGTGTTGTCAGCTTGGCAGAGATCTTTTATTGGGATCCCAAGGTGTTTGAAGAGTGAGTCTCACTGGACACGAGGTTCTCTGTGCTTGTAAATACAATCCCCTGTTTTCTGTGCCTTAGTTCCTCTCTTTATAAAAGCACCTCAGGGACACCACCAACCCATCTGAGAGAGATCAGTCATGTGGTTAAATTCACTGATGCCTGTCAAGTTCTTCTCTTAGATCCTCTGATATAATCTGAAATAATATCTCAAAATAGTGGGAATTAGCTACTACAGTATAGCAAGTTATTTGGTTTTTAAGGCATAGGACAGGAAATACTAAATCCTGCACCATTAAAAATTATTTGGTACATCCATAGCTTTAGTCCAAGATGCACATACATTCCCAGACTAAAAAACTATTGTTTCAGCACATCCAGAGGTTTATGTGGGAAAATAACAGCTCAACCTGTTAAGAAACAGCTCACATCAGCACTTTCTGCAGTGTGACCCAGCTACTTCATCTTAGTGAGCTTCAGCCTGTTTTTCTGGCTGGCAGTAGTGAGCAAAGAGATACTGAGAGAAAAAAACAAAGTGAAAGTTGGGGTGAGACATTAGCTTGAGAAAGCTGCAGAGAGAATGTTTCCAACTCCATTGTTCCAGGTTTGCAGGCACTCACCAGTGAGCTGCAAAGGCTTGCTTGTTTTCCACACACACATGCAACGAAAATTAAAATCACTGAAGATTTAGTGTCTTTTGAAAAATACATGGGGAGCCTCAAGCTACATCTTACCTAATAGGAAAATTATTGCAAAATTTCACCACATCTGATAGCTTTGTAGTCAGATGGCCTGTATACACTACCCTGTGATCTCCTCCAAGTTGTTTTGGGACTCAGGCCCTTGGATCAGGAGAAAGAAGAAAGAGCTCTCTGGTTTTGTTGGTCTGTGGGTATGTTATAAATATGAGTGCCTTTAATTCTTCTATTTATCACCATGATAACTTAGAAAAAATGGAAAAATACTCACTAAATACACACAGTTTCTCATTCATACACAGGCAGAGAAGGGCAGGTGTGACAGTGGTGAAAGGGTTCTGCCTTAAAATGCTGATGGGAGTAAGGAGTGAGTGGCAGAGGGGGGAGCCCAGGTGTGGGTAGAGGCTGGTGTGCTAAACCAGGGTCACTGAGGTGCTGCAGAGAGAGGTGTTGTACCTGCTGCCCTCCTGACACATGTAGAGTATCTTAAACAACTCTCACTTCTGGAATGTCATTGGAAATCAGGTCAGTAGTTTTATCTACAATCTTGTAAATGGTAAAAGCTACAGAAGGAAGTCACTTTTCAGTTCTACACAGCAGATTGAGAGGTAAAACACATCAGAACTTATATACCTAACTTTCAGTACCTAAATTAGCTCCCTAGGTGCCTTGGAAATCAGCAGGCTCCCTGTGAGAGCAAATGCAGACTATTCCCCTTACTGAATCAGTGAAGTGCCTGTTGGTGGGTTGTACAAACAGCCATCCACTGACTCCAGAATCCCACTCAATAGTGCTGCCTATTTTCTTCAGTCTGTTCCTTCCCTGTTCCAAACACCAGTGCCTGATGGAAACATGGTATTTGCAATCCCATAAAGCCCATGCCATGTGTGAATGAGGCTGATCCACAGAAAATTCCAGCAGTCCCCCATGAGGAACTATCTGACAAATTCATGCTTTTGGAACACAAACCAGTTTGTGGTCAGCAATTTAATCCAATGTATATTTTCCTTTGCAAATCCTAACAGTGCTGCCTCCTCATTCTGATGCTCCAGGATACTGCAATTGTACCATAAATCTTTCTGAAACACATTGTCTGTCTGCTTTAAAAGGGGTTCAAAAGCACCAAGTCATGGAGAGCAATCCTGAGCTGTGAGCAGAGAAAGTAGCATGGCATATGCAGCATTTTCCCACCTCTCATGTTTAGGAAGCAGTTATATTAAAGTAGCCTCAAAGAGCTTGCAAGCTTCATTTTTCAAAATCTAGCCTGTTTTTAAAATAATAACTCATACATGGCTAACAACCTCCAGGCAGTAATCCTGAGCACTGAGTCTGAGAAATTAAGCTAAATGCTGCTACCCTACAGGTTTTATTTATGCTGCTGAAAGGTCAGGGAAAGGGCCTGGATGCTGGACTGTAATAATCTCTGTTAGGCTGCCATCATGGTCCCTGGCAGGCTTTCACCCTGTGCTAGCTTGCAGTCTTCCAAGCAATTCCCAGGCAGGATTCAGAAGGTGGCAGAGGACAGTGACCACTTCCAGTGGCAGTAGCACAAACCAAAGAATGAGACTCCAGTTCCTCAGCTGAGACCAAGAGACTCTGTTCAGAATACACCTTTCAGAAAGCCAAGCAATCTTGACAGAAACAAGAGACAGACAAGCTGCTGCATTCCCCAGTGCATTCCCAGCTAAACAGGATGCATCATTCACTTCAAATGCACATGGCTGGGGTGTTTTTAGCACTGTTACCTGCTTTGTCTAATTAGTTATTCCTAATTGTATAACCCAGCACTAACTTCATGGTAATGACAACTTTGGAAGAAGCTTTTCAAAGCTGAGAGAAAGAAGGTGGTTGCTTTAAAATCTCCAAACTGAAAACATACTCATAGAAATTATAGCATGCCCATTATGCAAAAATATGCAGAATTATGTGAAAACAAGCAGTCAGCAGAGGGCAGGTAGACTGTGCTGATGTCTCTGGGTGATATGTATGTTTTGCTGTCTTAGCCATTCTCAGCAGTTTCTTTTGTCAAAAAAAAATAAGTGATGCTGTCTGGAAAAATCAGAGGCAGTCTAGTGCTTGTTGCAGATTTGTCACTAAGAATTTATTTGACATACCTTTTCCTCAGACTAGGACACAGGGAGAGTTATTCCCTACATAATATTCATCTGGAAAACACTGATGTTATAGTGATTTTATGTCTCAAAATATCTGCTTAAGTTATACCAGTCAACTAAAGACACTTACTGCTACTAGTCAGCATCAGCTTCTGCTTTCTGTGCCCAGCTCCTGTTACCAGCTAACAAAACTTTTTTAAGATTATCTCCTTGCAAGACTGAATCTCTCTCTTAATAATTAGATAATCCTAAAATCTACCCTGTTGTCTCCTAAAAACAAACAGACAAACAACAGAAAGAGCTGTCCAAGGGGTCCAATCTAATTTAACATTGTAGGGAACATTCCTATTACTCTCAAAGCTATTCCTGCCTTCCCTACTGATGGAAGTGCTTGGGATCTCTCAGTGCCAGCAGCATGAAATAATGTAACTACTCTAGCATAGAGCATGACATCAGATCTGTCACTGCAAGCCAGAAAATCCATCACATTGAGGCTTTGTTCCCTCAAATAGTCATTTGCTACATATCATTGAGCTTCTTATTTAATATTTATGCAAATTTTTCAAGGCATTATACTTGGACCATGCATCAGAGACAATCTGTGCACAGGCAACTCATCTAAGAAAATGAGAGAAGTCCTAAATACATAAAGGAACACTTGTATTTTCTTTAGTCATAAGTCCATCTTCAGTGCATGGCTGCTTTTGAGAGCTCCAAGAGTGATATTTTGGAAAGCCTGCACGACCCTTGTTACTGTCTAAACTGGCATGTAGTGCTCCAAATCCTAGCATTCAGAGTCAGTGATGGGCTTGAGGTCCTGAGGAGGGAGAGTCCCACACAAGGACAAAAGCAGTTGTATGTCCTAACAGCAGATCAGTCTTTGTAGATCAGAAGGAATTTGGGTGGTTCCCTGTGGGAGCAGGGCTGTGCAGCAGCACCACGGGCACAGACAGTGTGTGCAGCAGGTGGGAGCTCCCAGCTAAGCTCAGGATTTATCCACTGATCAAGAGCCTGTAGACCAGATGTGCTGTGTTACAGAGGACCAGAGAAATCAGAGGGAAGTCCTTTCCCTTTACATTCTTCCCAAACACAAACAGTCACCTAACTGTGGTTTCTCAATTACAGTTTCCTCTCCAGCACAATTTCTAAATTGGAAGCCCAGTACAAACCCAATTGCCTTTCAAATTGGCCTGCTTGGCACAGCAATAAAAATAAAATCTCAGATGCAACACTGTCAATCAACGTGGCCCTTACACAACTGTGAGTTCCACTCTTACATAAATGTCACAAATGCCATAATTAGTATCAGCTCATGCCATAGGAGTGGATCAGAATCTGTGTTATTTGATCATTTGGTTTTGATCAAAACTCACTTTTGGAAAAGCAAGAAAAAGATAAAAGTAAAAAAATTCACTTTGATCAGGGTTTATTTTGCATCATTTTGATTATGAGACTTCATCTGTGTTTGCAAACTCTAACAGTGGTATCTGACTTACACCTTACTGTACCAAATCATTCCTAAAATAAACATAAAATTAAAATCTCCTTAACTCTTGAAGTTTTAAAAGTATTTGGCATATAGACAGTGTTTAACTAACACCTTCTCCCTTGGAGTTATTACACTAATGTTATTATTCCTGTCATGTTCTGTCAGCTTAATTGGATAATAACTGCAGTCAGATTATTGCCTTGTAAGTGCGTACAAGCACCGAACAGTGTTTATGCACAGAAGCCCATATGCCTTGCTGGTTAAATGGGAGCATCATGTTTTGAATGTGCAGCAAGGGCTGGTGACTTGCTTCATGAGTGCAAATCACAGAGGAACGAGCAGGACAAAGGGTGGATTAATGAGGATGCTGATATCTGACCACTGCTCACTGCTGCTAGTGAGAGAAGTGAGAACTGGTGCTTTGCAGCACAAGGGCTGCTCCTGGCCATGGCTTTCCATGATCTTCCATGGTTTTCCTTCTTGCCTTGTGCTTGTTGGATCCACAGAGCAGGGAACAGAGAGGAAACTTGAGTACAGGCACTGGTAGTTTGGCCTTTCCCCTCCACAGACTGTGCCTGTGTTATATTTTACAGCACAACAGGTTTTCAGGTCATGTGCCAGGGAGGAACAGGCAATCAGAGGTTTTCTGCTTCCTAGTCTGGCAGAAATCACACAAAACAGGTAAAGTGCAGTGACCTCAGCCCAGCTGCTGGGTATAGGTCAGACCCAATTCAGTCAAAATTGTCAACAACTCCGTTGATTCATGTAGCTCACTATTAACATAGAAAACAGAGTATACACATTTCTTTTACTGTAATATCCTAGATTCTGAAGACACTGGGTAAAACCCACGGCAGCACTTTACCATCATTTATATTAAAGTTAAGCACGATCTGAGAGCAATAGCACTGAAAGCTCTCACAGAGGAGTTATGAAATGCTCACTTCATGTAATGCTTGATTTGCATCAGTTTAATATTTTATATGTAGGGGAACACTTTTCAGAGGGTTCCAGATAGTTTCTCACAGAGAAATTGGGAGAGTTATAATTTTAATTACAATATCGATGTAAATACTCTTTTTTCTCTTATTTTAGGGAAAAGTTTCTCCTCCTACTGTACACTGAGACAGATTTGAAAGAAAAAAGGGTCAGTTGACACTCTCTAAACTTATGTTTTCCCCATCTGAGCTCATTCTACTTCACAGATGTCTGAATGCTGGTGGAGAAAACTGAAAATGTAGCCCAATCTTCAAGTACTAATGTAAATTATTGGTTCTGACACCAGTAAAGGCATGTTGTTTTCCCTCCAGGTTGCCTACTTTTCACATAGGTGAGAAGGATTAAAGACATAAGATTTCTCTTCATGTGGGGAGTTGATAACCTGCCTTCTCAGAGGGGTTTGGTTATCTCAGAACTTGTGCAAAGGAAAAAAAGCACAAGCAACTTCAAGAAGCAGACTGTTTTGTAAAAGTTTTTTGTCTTTTAGCTGAATTACTGTTAGGGGAAACAGTGTTTCAGTATCTTTTTTGAGGATAAAGGTAGAGATTTCTCTTTTAATTCATTGTAACCAAGTGGCTCCAGTGGTCAATGCAAAATGAAACAGTCCTCGTTCGTTGGTTCAAATCCTCACTAATTGCACTCAAATAATAAACCTAGTTGTGAGTTCTTAGAACCAACTGGTGAAGAAGAAGTAAGAATTTCAGAACCTCAAACTCTACATGTAAGGACGACACTCCATCTGTGTATCTCAATCAACATCTCTGGAACAGGACAATGCATGCTAGAGAGATACGATAAAAGACTGTCTTCTAAGATATATTCTGCCAAATATCTGTCAGTGTGATTTGGTGGGCATTTCTCATGCTCCACCAGGCAGTCGGTACATGACTCAAAGAAATTTCAGGTTTGTGAAGCACTTTGCAGTTCCTGGTGATTAAGAGCATCCCCAGTACCACACTGGGCTCATGTTTACTGTTGTAACCTGGAAGTGCTTTGATTTCAAATCATGGGCACTAAATCAACAGCTGGGGATGAACCATTTCGAGGACTTACAAAATTTCTGACATTCCCTTAGAAGGTTCCACTTAAGAAGCTGAAGAAGGGAGAGGGGGGGAAAAAAAGAGTAAAATATTGTGAATTTGTGATTTCTTTTCCATGCAAATAATTACAGAATAAGCATTTGTGAGGTTATAACCACATCTTAGAATCCTAAATGTTCAGATGAGGAATGAAAAGTTAGATACAAGTATGAATATTTTCATTGCATTGTATGAAATTCAAGGGAATAGTGCCTTACTAACTGCAGGACTATGGATTAGTCAACACATCATTAAGAGATATTTGCTTGAAAGCCTCCAGCTTACACTGAAGAAATGTGCTTGTAATCTCTTTACCTGCCATGTATTTCATTTATTTACAGCAATACTGAAATGTTCAGTACCAATCAAGCATACAAGAAATACATCTGCAGTATCAGGTGGTGTGTGAAATTGTACCACTCTAAACAGTTATGCTCTTAGGGAAGGAATCAGTAAACAATTTACCATGCCACTTTACATGGCTCTAGGATTCACTGTCTGTACATAAATAAGTCTTTTATGCAAAGTGAGAAAATTACATTCTGAAAAAAAAAATATACAGGTCCTTGATTCTGCCTTGGTTTTCTTCCTAGCAGTTGTCTCCCAGATGAAATAGTGCTGAGCAGATGTATAGCCAGATTCTTAAGGTATTTTGCACGGTGTACCTGGGAACCTGCCACAAAACGAGCCTGGTTTATTTTTAGGTACCCTTTATTTATTGATTTAGGAGGATATGAGGAATGGGCATAAGCAAAGAGAGTTTTGTGAAAATGGTATCTTTTATTAGATTAGCTGATCCAGCTTGAAAAAAGCAAGTATGCTTTTGGGTACAAGCTGCTTTCTTCAGCAAAATCTAAGTCAATACAGGCAATTTCAGTTTAATCTTATTACATTGATAACAATGCTGTTACGATATAAGTGTGGAAATGAGTTAGAAGAGGGGCGTTTTGAAAGTTTTTTTATTTATTCTGAAATTTTAAACTTCCATGTAAAGCCAAATGAAATGCCTTGGTCAAGATTATGGGGGGAAAAGCGCAAGATTTGTTCCAGCCCCCTCCCATGCTCCTCTCCTCAAAGAGCTGGCTGTGGCTGTTCCTGGGATTGGTAACTCTTACAAAAGCAATACTTACTCTAAAGTTTCCATGCAGCAGCAAAGATTCTGTTGCCAGTATGTGTTTTTTACTGAACACATAAAACAACCAGTGAAATCCCATGGCACAGTCCTGCTGCTCTTGCAGATCCTCTTAGGAAAAGGCTGTGGGAGCAGCAGGTGGGAGAAACCCAAGCCTGGATTGCTGGTGTGAGTGTGCCAGACTGAGAAACTGAGTGCAGTGAATAAAAGGCCATCACTATTGAGAGATCAAACAGTGACAAAGAACCTGCACTTAAAGTGAGGAGAAGGAGAAGGAGCCAAGGAAGAACAGAGAGAAACTGCTGAGGCCAGTAGGGAAAGGTCAGGAGAGGAATAAAGGCAGATTGCCTGAAAGCTAAGAGGTGTAAAGAAAGACTTATAAATTGATGAGAGGAGAGAAAAATGATGAGAGTAGAGAAAATACCAGATAGCAATCCCATTAAAAAGTGGAGACCAGCCTCCATGGTGATTCCTGGCAGTGCCCCTAATAGCTGACAATTAGATTTTTCCACAGCAAAACATAATTTAACATCTAAGCAAAACTAAACCATTTTTTTGTAAGTCAGCAGAAAAACAACGCAGCAGTGTCAGTCAAAATTATCCTAATTAATTTACATCTAACTAGATGTGAGAGTCCAAAGAACCAGGTATTTATTAGACAAACTACAGCAAGTAAATTAAGTGCAGCACTGATTATTGCACCAGCACAATGTTTTTATTCATCTTCATCAAGCACAAGACTTTGCTGTCTTCTAATTCTTTCTGACTCTGCTGCTAGATAACTCCTTCCTGAAAGCAGGACCATGAAAGTGGCATTTAGGCTGAGAAAGGCAAGAAGCTTTGCAACCTATCTCACAAAGATCATCCTAAGCACACTAGGCCGCAGAAAAAGAACATGATGCAGGTGAAAGAAAGGATCCAAAGGAGCATCAAAGCTGACAATTTTAGGACTACATGGGAGGATGTGTCACTGTGTACAGAGGGTGACACCATTCTCTATTTTCTTTCCATCCTGTCCAGGCTTCAGCTTCCATCAAAGTTCATTAATAGAAAATATTTCCATTCACTATTCATTAAGTTGAAAATGAATAGGGAGAAGAATTCTGGCTGGTTTTATTTCTGTCTCTGGTATTAGCGAGCTCAGAAACCGCAGGCGAGTTATTTATCACCTTGTAATGAGACACTGCCTGAAGTAGTGAGGGAGAAGGCAGTGCAGCTCAAGTGCCTCTAGAGGCTTCCAAGGAAAAAGAACATTGCATCTAGAAGGGAGCAGAGTCAGCTCCTGAGGTTCACTCAGCTCAGATAGGTCTGGTCTTATCTGGGTTTACTCTAAGCCAGGATCAGCAATGGGTGTGGCCACACATCCCAGCTCTTCTCTGCCCTTCTTGTTACACACGTAGTGGGATTAATGGTTTGCCTCTGAGCTAAAAGAAACAAAGGATATTTCTGTATGTCCTCTGCTTTTGTACTTTTACTTCTCTTTGCTTTGAATTATCTCCTCTGTAAAAAAGGACAAAAATAGTTCTTCACTGTACCTGCAAGTGTTGCTGTGGCTGTGCAGCTCAAGTGCTGCAGAAGGTCACGTGAAGTGCTGCTTAACAAGGGAGACACAAGTCAGAACTCTTTATTTACAGCCTTTCATCCAACAGTGCTGTGCTCTGCTACCTTAATCTTTAGTAAGGCATTTCATTTGTGTTTTGACATGTGCTTTTCAAATTGCATCATTAAAAGCACAGCTTGTTTCCTCCCTGTACTATTGGCAGTGATTTTGAGCATTTGAGCAACCATTTTATTTTACAATTGTGAATACTGTGAAAATTTTTGTGGATAAAACAATGCTTTAAGCTAAAAAAAAAAAAAAGGAGGGAAGAGATTAAATCCTTGGAAAACACTTGCTCATTAGGGTTCTAATCTTTCCATGAAGGACCTGGTCAGGGCAGGAGAAGCACAGAGGCACAGTGGTGCTGAACAGGGCATCATCTAACACAGAAGTGTTGCACTGTGCCCTGAAATTCTCAGCTCAAGCTGTGCCCCAGACACCTGAGGTGAATGCTTGCCTGAAATCACCATTCACAGTCATTCAGAGCTGGAGCTGGAGCTGCTCAGGAAATCCACTGCTCAGAAAAGGCAGGTTTGCCTTATTACTGAGACAGAGGAAAGATTTCTTCTGACCCCCTTCCTGGGAATCCAACACCCAACATGTCCCTGTTAAACTGAGGTGGCCCAAGTCCCCCTCCCAAGCTACAGAAAGCAGAGGAGCAGCAGTGCCCTCCCCAGCATTCAGGATTCAGGCTCCAGGAGAGAGGTACCTCCAGAGGGTGTCTGTGGAATCCACAACAACATCTGCCACCTTCAAGGTGTCCCCAAGCCAGCAGATGTAGGACAATCTGCTGTATTAATGGAATTTTCATCCCTTCCTGCCGAATCTGCTCCGCTGTGCGTGGAGCTGATGAAATATTCATAGCACCAGTCAGAGGAGGGATAAAAGCAAACTTGGATATAACCCAGAGGCCAAAGTAGTTATGCTGGGGAAAAAAAAAAACCCCTGAGTTTTAGTCTTTCTTTTGCTGATTATTTGAAAATAAAAAATGAAGTGTTCAGTAAAGCAAGGGTCTGAAACTCAGGGTACTCTCCTCTTAGTTTCTCTCCCACTTGGTTTTCTCTATATTCATAAACAGGGTTTTCTACAGTCCACTGAAAAACATTTATTCCATACAAATTAGAGCTGCTACAATAAAAAAGTAGTAAGAATGGCTTCCACTACACCAGAGTGTCCTACATCATGGTGTGTGAGCACCCTGATGGAATGAGGAAAATTAAATAATTTTGGAAAATGGACAGAATGGGGTAGAGGATGATTATTCGTGGCACCCCTGGGTGAAATAGAAGGATGTTGTGTGAACATGATATGCCTCCCAAAGGCCTCCCAGATTAAACCAAGCAGGCAAAAGAGACACAAGAACATTTATTTGTTAATTTTACAGATGCAGAATGAGACCTATCAAGATGGAAATATCCAGAAGTAAAACCTAGGTAATCAAGAAACTGCAAAATAATTAATTTTAGTGTAGGACCTCCTTTCTCTACCAAAAAAACCCAAACCCTCTGAAACAAAGAGCCTTTACCTCATGTAGAAGCATTTTGGGCAAGACAGCATTTGTTTAGAGTAATTAAAATTAGAACTTACAGGACTAGAGTAGAAATTTTCTATCTAAAATCTGCCCACCTAAAGGAAATTGTCACAGCAAAAGAAAGGAGGTGCATAGAAGAGGACATGTACACAAGATATAATTAATATTTAATAAATGTGAAAAAAACCCCAATCTCTTTTGCAGACTGTGTAAAGTTTAAGGGATATGGACTGTCTTGCTGCAAAGCCATGCAACAAGGAAGATCTCACAAGCACTCATGAGCTCTGCAGCACAAGCAACTTATGGATGTCCCACACATCCAGCACATATGGGCCAGCAAAGACACAATAAAATAATGGTAACTTATATATTGTTGGAATCTTGGCTGAAATGCAAACAGGTGGGTCCTAATACCTGAGAGGGACTGAAAAACAACTGTACCAAGGAGAAGAAATAACTTCTCTTAGCACTATGTGCTGTAAGTTACACCCTCTGGACTTCAGTACTGTATTAATTGCCCTCATTTGTCAGTGTTTAACACACAAAGTGCAGAACAAAATCATTTAGGCAATTCAGTCCAAGTAATTAGCTATTTTAAATCCTTTTTATTGTGAAAGAATCTGGTCCTTCATTTTATGACTTGGAAAACCATTCACTATCAATTTAGTGATAATATATTAACAATTAATAATTGTGTGATGTTCTGAGCAGTTTCAATGGATGATGTCACATCCACAGAACAGCTAATTATCAAGAGAACAAATCTGAGATGGAAATCAGTGAGAATTTAATTATGTTAAAAAAGACAGATGCTTTGCCATTCACCAAGCCATCTATTGACAGCATTCAATAAAACACAAATTGAATGCACATTTTTGCACACAACTGTCACTTCCTCATCTGCATCAGTTGTCCCCTTCCTGTACACGTGCTCCTGGCTTAATAAACAAAATATCCACGTACAATAAATGCCAGCTGACTTCCATCCACAAGTGTGTACCACACAAAGGAGCTTTCTTCCATAAATTTCATTTTTAATGTTATTGCATCCTTTTCCGTTTTCACCAATTTGCTTTTTGGTCTCATTCTGTTCTTTTTAACACAGCCAGCCTCTGGAGTCGCACATCTTTTGATTCTGGAAAAATGTGTTTAGCTTTTCTTGGTTGTGGATAGGAACTTTAAAATGTAGACTTAACAAGTCACAAAGCAAGCAGAATAATTGACAGTTTTATTTTTACTATCTCATTATTTTTAATGAGTTCGTTTGTATTCCTAAAGAATTCGGAAATTCTTGACTTTCAGTGCCACATTAGGACATCACTGAATCTAAATCTGCAATGTTCTTTTCAGAGAGCAAATTTGCAGAAGATACAGACCTGCAAGTAGGACTAGTTCAGGAATTTGAAAGTATAAAACTCCTCATATTGAAAATAATTGTGTGTGCAAAGTGAACCACAAACATACTCCTACAGTGCTTGAGCACATACAAAGAAGAATTATTTGTTTGTTCCCTCATATGTTAAAAAAATAAAAATAGCCATGTTTAAGCTGATTTGATTTTGCTTCACATGGAACTACAAATAAAGCACACTGAAAGAACAGAACTTATTTTCTTTTAAAACCAAGAGTGGAAGTATCTTTAAACTTAGTGACTGAAGAGAGAGTTGCTAAAGGAACAAAATATTTTGGTAGTGAGAATGTTCCTTGAAACCTGACTGGTGCCACATAAATCTATGTAACAGCAAGCTGAAAAAATCCCTTCTGATCTTTTTCACTGTAAATGGGCTTTTCCATATCCACATCTCACTCAGCTGAAAATTGCCTTCACAGAGGTGAATACAGCATTCATTCTTGCCCTGACCCAACAGGACAGATTAATCAGGTTGCTTCTTCCCTCCCTAGAATTGCCTGGATCATTCTTTCCCAGTGATCTCTCCTAGCCCCCAATTCCAGCACTGAAAAGCATCTTACAGTAAGCAGCTCTTCTGTACTTAAGTCCAAAGCAGTCAGATGTTAATCACTATTCAAGGCTTTTCTGCAGCTTCTCTCAGCTGTTCCAACAGCATTTGGCTTTGAAAGATGTCTCAATGTACACTAAGCTGGGAAGATATCTAGGGATTGATTATTATCAGTGAGATGTAGATGCTTTTTCCTATTCATCCTGTTTAGTTATCTTCATAACCTGAAAGACTGTGTAAAATATTAGCTACATAAACTAATTAGCTGTTGCCAAATCTGCATTCCAAAGAGGGATCTGCTTCTTAATGAAAGCTGCAAGAAGCAGGTGACTGGTGGTGTCTTTGAGCAAGTTAATTTATACTGGGCTTTAATCCAGAACAGTCTTTCAAGTTCTCACCTCTTTCTTGTGATGGGTACATAAAGCAAGGCACCCCTTGTTGAAGGGGACAGGAATGCCAATAAATGCAAATTACCATGCTGTGAAAAGCTGTATCAGATTTATTGTAATGCAGGAAGCATGAATGTTGAGATTTGTATGTAATATGCAGAACAGTTTCTATTAGTACAGCTGAGCACAGATAAATTAGTGTGGCTTTTGGATATTTCTCTTTAAACATTTTTCAGCCATTAGTGTCTCATCATAATCATCCACTGACTTTCAGCTTCAATCTGTGCTTTTCTGACCCTGCCCGTGGTACCAAGATCTGAAGTTTCCAGCCCCTGCACTGTTCAGTTCCTGACCAGACACCTGCACGTGTGCAGCAGACATCTCCTTTAATGCTGCCTCTGCTGTTCTTCTCTTTCATTGTGCTGAAATCAATAACTAGCCTTAATGTGAACCAAAAAACAGCAGCATTTGAAGCTGACATCGACAGCTTTAATTAGGATTGAAGTACAAAGTTTTCTCTTTTGTTGCCAAACTGTTCTCTCAGTTTCAACTCCTCCAAGCTAAATCCTCATGGACAATCCTGTATGACCAAACTTTGCACTATATGCATTAGGAGGAGTCACATGAACAATCATTTGGCTGAAAATTAATGTAAATTAGAAAGTTTGGTGTATTATATATATCAATTTTTTCCTAAGAGAGTGGATATATTTCAGTATGCAGACTTAACTGGCTTAGAATAATAAACTCCACAACTGTGGAAATGTATTTTTGCTATGCTTTCTCCAACATAATAGTGTGTAGTCTCAAGAATTTCATGTCCTCTTTGGTAAAAACTGCAAAGGGTCAATGTATTGTAATCTACTGTGAATTCAGCATCTGTTTGTGATATTCTTAGCAGGAAAAGTTGTTTCTTTTCATCACCTGCAGATGCAATTATACCAGCAAGGCCTGCAAAGTTCTTGGATATGAAATGTGTAAGCTTAGCAAAAACCCTGGAATGAAATGTTACTTTTGTGATAAAAAAGATCCCTGGGGTTCTCCTGTTCCGAGCCCTTTAGTTTGAGAGTAAATATCATGTCACTGTAACACTTTGCACCTTTGTTTCACCTCCCATCCAAGCCTCTCAACCGGCTTGGCAAACATAGCTGGATTAAGCATTCCAGCAGGGAGAAGCATCCTGCCAAAGCAGAGCGCCCCAGAGGTCACACTCACACATTGAGCTCTGCATGTCTACCACTGTTCACACACAAATATGCTACACTGTACATAAAAATATAGAAACTTAAACTTTTCAAAGCTAACATGCCTATTTTCAAAATAAATGTGAGAGTACATGAAGACTTGGACCTGCTCGTCACAATAAGATCTGAGAGCTCGTGAGGAAGTGTCAATGAACAGCTCAGGGAGGATTCAGAGCCATATTCTCCACAAATAAAAAACACATTCTCACATCAAAGACTTTACATAAATCTGTCAAAATTAACTGTAAAATTAAGGACACTGTGGGCTTAGACACATGAAACTGTCATGAGTGAGTTAACATGCCAGGCTACAAGGATTCACTCTCCTAGATTGCACCAAATAGAAAACAACCCCAGTTACTTCAGCCTCTTTTCATCAGTTCCACAGGATCATGTAAGTGTTGATGTTGGAGGAACCCATAGAGATTGTGTAGATCTCTGCTAGGAGAAGAGTTAACTCAAGCAAGTTGCCAAGGACGGTGTCCATTGGGATTTTGAGTATCTCCAAGGATGGAGAGTCCACAGCCTCTCTAGGCAACCTGTTCTGGTACTCCAACCATCTCTCATATTTAAGATTCTCCAGTTCTCTTCATCATCTTCACTGCCCTTTGCTGGACTCAATTTGGTGCCTGCCAGGAGCCCCCAGGCCCTTTTCTGCCAAGCTCCTTTCCATCCAGACACCCCATGGCCTGTACTGGTGCAGGGGGTTATTCCTCCCCAGGTCCAGGCCTTTGCTTTGTTGAGCTCAGGAGCCCATTTTTCCAGCCTCTGGAGATCCCTCTAAGCAGCAGCACAACCATTGGGTGACGCAGCCACTCCCAATTTAGTGTCTGCAGCCCTGCTGGGTTCACCGTGGCCCATCAGGCAGGTCATTAATGGAGATGTTTAACAGTGTTCATCCAGTATTGATCCCTGGGGTAGACAAGCAGACATGGAGTGTTTTCCTACAGCTCAAGCAATTTATTTTTGTTTGAGTCTTAGTCCCACTTCATTAAGTGCCTAAAGATGAGGCTTTGCAGTAATCAGAGAATCACCAAACTATCTTCCCAACTTTCGTTAGGATCAGCAACCTAATCTTTGTAAATAACTTTAAAAATATTAAAAACTTCTCACCTGCATCTTTTGGTAACCAAAATATTGGGAAAGATCTAACAGGAATTGTGTTTTAAATGAAATATCCACTGCCAAAAAGTCTGCCACTTTTGAAATTTTTATTCTTACTTCGTAAATGGGCAAATAGCTACCACTGTCCATTTAGAGGTGACAAATGGAAACAATAAAATACTGGGCAAAGTTTCACAAAAAGATTGTAACAGAGGCAGGAACGGAACTTAATCACATTGATTTAAGCATCATTCCTCTCAGAATTAAGTTGTGGATAAATGACTGAAGATATATGAAGGTTATGCAGATTATATATATCCATTCTTGTTACAAGAAACAGACAGCTTGGTTTTGATTGAAATCATGTTTGTACTTCATCTTTGGACATCTCCTTGCTGCTGATTTTCTCCAGCTCTGTCCTCCTGCTTCATGTCTGGTTCACAAGTCTGCTACAGCCTGGAGAGTGGCAGAAGGAGCAATCAGAGGGAGGTGAGCAGAAAAGCAGGAGAAATTTGCTTGATTTTTCACTTGCTTAGTGCTGAGTTCATGTGGTTCCAGATAGGAATCTCAGCCCAAACAAGACCTCTGAGAATACAAAAGGAAAGTAAATGAAGGACAGATTTTAAAGAGGTGAACTGGTGGAAATTCTTGTGTGCAAGACAAGCGACTGTTGCACACCTCCAGATTATGCAATCTTAGTAGATCCTAAGAAAGTTTTTTCTATCACTAATTAAAACTACCCCAATTTCTACTGTCAGTTTTCAGTGGGTTGATTCTGCAAAGATGACTAAGTGTGAAGTTACAGGAAGCAGTGTGGTTTCTGATCAGATGGCAGATAGTTACTCTCAAAGACAGACGTTTTACTGGAGAAGACCTCATCTCCTTTCTTGCCATGCAGTAGTGGTCAAATTTAGCTAAAAAACTGCATAAAGGAATTAAACTTTACCATGAGGGTAGTAAAGGTAAGGGTTTAAGTAACCATTTATTGTGAAGGAGCACATGAGCCAGGGGCAATGATCCACAATGTCCAAGCAACTACAGAGCCATCCAGGCAGCAGTAGTAAAATACAAAACAGAGACAAAAATACCACCTTTACTTCTTAGTCCACACCAGTGGTTTTCTACCTGCAGCTCAGAGAGAGGGAAAATTCACAATGAAGGAAAATCCATGGATGATGTCTAGAGAGACTTAGAAATGCAGTTAACAAAAGCAATGTCGCAGTTGTTAGGCTTAAATTCTCACTGCAAAGGTTCCAACCTCCACTAGAAACACACACACACATCTACAAGTGAAAATTATTTACAAACAGTGCCCACACTTCCCACCCAGGGAACAATTCACTGTTTAGAAAGCGAGCTCATGAGCTGGAGAAAAATATTCGAACCCCTGCCTTGGCGTGCACTTGCTTGACCTTTAGAAAATCAATCCCTCTGTTCCTCAGCCTGTACCTGCAGAACAGGGCATGCACTGCCCTGTCTCTTCAGATCCTTGTGAATGGCATTGAAGGTGTGCACTTCAAATGGATCATTGTCAATAGGTGTCACTAGGTGGAGGAACAGCTGTTGATCGAATTATTTTAGAAACGTTCCTAAAGGAAGCTGCCTGTAATTACCAGTGGATTTATTGGCCACACTGTCGAAGAAGGAATATTAGAAACAGCATCTAGTCATCTGGGTAGTCATTTATGAGACAGCTATGAATAAATGAAAGGTTTTTGTGGAAAAAATATGGGGGAAAAAAGCCAGAAGTATTCCTCAACTGTCATGTATGAGATTAATCACAGGATAAGATCAGTTGCTCTGCATTCCACTGCTCAAAGCCTTTATTAAACCAAAGAGCCTACAGGAAGCAAGAGAAAATCAATCAGTAGCTTAAAATTATTTGGGATATGCTCAGTCACAGCACAGCACAAAAGAATTTCATTTTGCACTTGCAAGGAAGACAGTACCTCTACAGAAAGTTGTTTCTTCACTGTTTCTAGATACTAAAGTATGATAATAAAATGCTTTCCCTAACTATTTATAAGTTCAAAGACAGTCAAAGCCTCTAGTATTTAAACAGTACTGCATGGCTAATTCTAGGTTACTCTGTATTTCCGCCTCCAGCAGAAATGTTGATGCCCAAAGTGTCGAAAGACCTCCCCTATTTTTTGCATTCACCTGTCAGTAAGGAAATACAAGCTAAAAAGGGGTATAAATTGCAAGATGCCAGTGGAGTTATTCCAGGTAGTAACAATCAAGGATTCTTTTTCCCAGATGCCCAAGATGAAACATACATCTGCCAAGTGCACAAAAATAAAAAACAACATAAAAATATATTAAATAGGGGTAGAAGAATTAACAAAAGGTAAAATGTTTTGCAATGCAATGCACTAAATAGTGCTGAGGATTCTGACAGCTTTGGTCAAGTCAGATGCTTCAAAAATGCAGCTACTCACTGAGTCATTCCAGGCTGCTAAAGACTTGAGTATTTATCTAAATATCTTTGTGCAGGGTGTCTATGCCTCTTGGCCATGCTGTGCATTCAGAAATCTGTGTTTGAACAGGCAGCACTGGATTTCAGAGGTGTTAGATAGTGCAGGCCAGAGCATTGAAATTCAGTTTGTGTGATTTCCAGTGCCCAGGCAGGATGACTTCCAGTGCCAGCATTCCTATGCTGACACAGGCAGGGTTAATGCTGTCCTTGTCAGGGCCCAGACAGATCTGGTAAGGGAATGCAAAGATAAATATTTGTGAAGCATTCACATACTGCAGTGATAAACACAACTAACAGAAAGGTGATCACAAGAATAACCTCACTCATAAAACATCTTTAGAAGCAATAAAAATCTCACTAGGGCTTATCTTGATTTATTCAAACAAAAATATGTGAGTGGTATTCCATAAAACACACAAAATTAAAAACATCTTTCAAATCTGAGAAACAAAGTGCTGCAATACATCATACCTCCTGAGCAGCTTTGTGTCTAGGCCTCTCTAACATCTTATTTGCTCATTTGCTTGGTGGCTACATTTCTGAAGCAGAACCATCCAGGTCTTCTGTAGTGAAGGTTTCCTGAGGTTTATCTTTGAATACAGTGTGCCCTGTCCCTGATAAATTTCTCAGAAAATGGTTTCTGAATCTTGGGCAATGCTGTTAATTTCCAGTTCTATTTCAAGTCATACAAAATAGGCTGAATAGTCTTCAGGAAGATGACAAGTCTTGGAATAACATCATTTTCTCAGCAGAAAAACAGGAAGAACATAAAAAGGTCTATAAAAGCAGAAGGTAATAAACAATGCATTGCTTCATGAAGCATCTGCAAATAACTTTGTCATCTGGAAGGAGATGGTGCAGCCTGATTTCATGGGCTTACCTGCATCTCATTTTGCCTACCAAAGCATGAATGCTTTTGGCATTGCACATGCAAATGGGAACACACCTAAAAGCTGCTCATGTAGTCAATCAACACTCGTATTTAAACCAAAAGAAACATTTTTCTCAAAATTCTCCAAATTTTAAGGCATCTGCAACTCAAAAGTTTCTCTGACTTAAAGCTTTCAAAGGAATAAGATTGAGAAGTTTTCTGGTAAATAGCTAGAAATTGTTTGAATGCCAATCCAACTAGTAACACTTGTATTGTAATGCAATCCAGGACTAAATCACATTTCAGAGCCTGCTAAATTTCAGTAATTAATACAACAATTCCCTCAAAATGAGTTTATAAAAGTTCAGGATCTTTGGTAGGAAAAATGCAGGAAGAATTCAAGAAACATGTATTGTTTTCTTGTAAGTTTCTTCAAAAAAAAATCCATATCTGATTTCCAATATAACTGGTTTTAGAAGAATTCTGCACAAGTTGGCTGGGCCTACAAAAGCAACCCCGAAAGCCTTCAAGGAAAGATCACATATCCAAAATATTCAGTTTCAATAAAATGTCAGTCTTCTACAGATTAGAGAGTAGCAAATACTCAAAAATGTTTTAAGTAGGTGGGAAAAAAACCATCCTTGGAAATGAAAAAAACTAAAAAAGTGTTTTAAAAGAGTCCATGTGTTCTTATGCAAACAGTTGCACCAAGCCTGAGCCCCACTCACCCTTTAAGTACTGCACCAGTTTAGGGAAGAAAATACTGGAAAGCTCAGTAGAAATTTGCATTAAGCAAACTGGTAAACAAATTGGTTCATAAACTTTCTAAGGAGATAAATTCAAGGAGAGATTAACAGTATAGACAGTTTCTTGCAGTAAATTATAAATTTCACCAAGTACCTCTTAGCACATCTCTTTCTCTCAGCTTTCGGCAACATCATCAACCATATCTTATCTTGTTAAATATAAATTTAAATATATCCTGTTAAATATCATTTTCCTACTCCCTATATTTTTCCCAAGACAACACAAAGTAACATTGATACCCAAAGTGTCTGAGCATAGGCAGCACAATTCCAGAACAATACCAATATCTATGACATGATAATGTGAGTTATATCCACAGAGTTAAATTTATTTGCTTGGCAAACTCTTTCCTCCTTCATATTTTATCACCTTTAGCTTACAAAACTTGGTGGTGATTAGCAGAGCACTGCAGAGGCTAATGCTTAATGGATTTAACAGAAGGGTTTGAAAAAGTGTCCTCAATGCCTGGGGCTTAAGTCCTGACACAGAAATGCATACACATACATATGCTTTAAATTTCACCACATTAAATATTATACAGGATATTTTCTCCTTGTAACAATGCCTCTAGCAAAGTTCAGCTCAGGAAACCCAGAAGAGAATATGTAAAGATCCCTTACTCAGCCAGCCTTCCTCTATCAGCTTTTTAAAAATGTTTATAGCTCTGATAACATTTCTCCAGGCTTTGCTAGAGCTGCATTCATCCAACCACAAAGCAGAGAGAGCCAACACCACATCCTGAAAGTAACAAATCACACAGGAGCTGAATACTGAAATCACATTTGTAATTCTTCAGTAGACTGAAATATGTTTGCATGAGAATCCATTCAGTAATTCTGAATAAAAAGTCTGGAATTGAAAATGAAGAACTGTTCACATGTGACTTCTCAAGAAGGACAGGCTGAATACTCAATCCAACTCTATCACCACTTATAAAGTAGTTTATGATTCATTATTTATATCAAATACTCACTGGAGGAAAAGGTTTACACTCCAAGCTGTTAGCCTTTTAGGTATGCTTTCTTTTTTTGAAGATTTATTTTACCTCAATGGTTATGTGAGTGACACACTACCACGTCAAAAGATTATCCAAACTTTGCAGCCCAACACTGAGATTTATGTTATGCCTTACCATGGATTTCAAGCTAGGATGCAAAGAGGGGCCAATGCCTATTTCACTGTTAATATGAGTGGAAAGAACATGAAATTTAGGAGAAGGCACAGAGCCTGGCTGCTCCAGGTACACAGGAACTGGGTGGGTTCTTGTAACAGCAAGAAAATTTGGTGAGCATGGATCTGTTAGAGTATTTCTGTGATAATTTACACCAAATGATGTGCACCAACATGAAGAATTTATGGTCTAAATCAACTACAACACAAGAAGAGATGAAAATCAAGAACTGGTAGCATGCGGCCATTTTTTCTTGTTAGAATTTTACCTGTGAAAAAATCAAATGGATGTAAACATCAGTACTCAAAGGCCTACTTGAAAACAGTGAGTCTGGATTATTATTGTTCTCATACAAGCAACAGAAATTAATTTCTTAGTTCAGTGATTCTGTAAGGTACTGAGAATTTTCTAGAAGCGTGAAAATGAAGATGATCATTATCTCCTAGGAGACAATAATCTTCAGTAGAATCATCCTCCTGAACATAGTTAGCAATTCTGTAGGGTTCAATTATTTTAGGGGAGGAATTCAGAGTTTACCTGCACTTTTAAATGTTTCTGATGGGTGGATAACAACCGAAGCTTTAATATAACTTTTGAAAGATCAGTAAAATGAAATTATCGGAGAGGGACCAATACCATTTATGATTATTTCTTGTTTATAGTCTTCTGACAAAACATAGAAACCAAATGTATTTCTTCAGCAGCCTAATTTTTACCTTTGTTTCACAGATGTCATGCTTTTGTCTCTACAGCCATTACAGTTCATCAATTCCATCAAAAACCATGTAACAATTTCACTTTTCAAAACAAAGACACATTTCAAAACTCCCAACAGAAATCTAAAGGTCAGGCATTTACATTTTCACCAGTTAGCACCTTGCCAGCAAAAAGCTCCCATTGTCTGTTCAGCACATTCCTCATTATTCTGACATTTTTTACCCTTTATAGGGTGATATCCCTCTTTTAATGAGAATATCAGTAGAGAGCAACTATTAAACAGAGTCATTTTCTCTTCATACTGAAACAAACACTTTATAATTTTAAAGATCATTGCCTTGTATAACAAACACAGAATGTAACATTTCTTTCCTCTGGAAATGCCCTAATGAGCCACTGTGTTCTCTGCACCAGAGGACTGCTCCTATCCATCAATCTTGAAATGTATCAGAGACTTCTGTTTCTTTGACCCAGGCTAATCTTTAATCATCAGCTTTGAGGCTGCAGAACATCCTTGCACAAATTAATCAAAGTGACAGAGATGGGAAGAGGAGCTGATCCAGTGGTGCCGCTGCCATCTGCAATTAGAGCATTCCTGGAGGGCTCTTCCTGGGGTCCCTCTTCCTGCTCTGGACCAAAAAGGCCCTGACCAGAGCAGGAGGGTGAGCAAGAAAAAGGGATCCTGCTGGGACTTGCGCCTCCCTGTGCTGCACAGAGTCAGTTCTTGCATTCGAGTTCAGTAGCAGGGATGGGGTTTCACACCCTTCCCTTTCAGAGCAGTAATTACTCATTTTATCAGTTTGAGTGTTTTCAAATTCCCAGCTCGTTCACATTCCTTCACAGCTGCTTTTCCCTGAGTCAGGACCCAGTGTGCTGCAGCAAGTGTCTTCAGGATTATCACGCAGTGTATATTTTGTATGACACACTGGAGATTAAAGACTCTCACTATTTGTAAGAAAGCAATTTGCCAGATGGCCTCTGCAGAACAGGAACCTCGGGCAGCTTGGTAAACACTGTCCCTGAGTTCTCACCCAGGTACTGAATGACTCACACCACGGGTGGCTGTGCTCCCTCACCTTGGGCCTGCTATTAAAATATAAAAGTTCTTCACTTAAAAGGAAACAAAGATTAAGTTCAGGATAAGGGAATAGAATCATAGAATAATTTCATTTGGAAAGGCCTCTGGAGATCACCTGGTGCAAACCCCCTAGCCCCACCAAAGTAGGTATTTGTATTTATGTCACACAAAGTATCTATAAATCTACAGGAGATAATCTTATAGAGAGTCACATACGATAACAACCCTTATAGGACTTAGAAATTAACTGAAGTTATAAAAAGTGCAAAAAAGCGTTAACAACCTTTGTATTTTTGATATCTGGTGACCGATCTAATCATAGGCTTTACCTGGGAAATGTATTCAGGCTCCTGGGATAGGTATTAACAATATTCTTCCTAAATATGAATGATTTCCTCCCTCTCACGTGATGCAAGTCCCACGTATCCCACTGGAGCAGGAATGAACAGTTACAATAAAAGAACAAGTATTTTGCTTTGTCTTCCATCCTAGAGTAGGCAAAAAGGAAGCTTCATTCAGCAACACCACAGCACAGATAAGGAACCAAGAAGCTGTGTCATCCCACTCTTCCCCACACAGACAGCAGCAGCCAAATGCAAATGGCATTTAATTAAAACTCTCAAGTTAGTTTAAGTTTGGAGTGCTTCCACTGAAATACGTTCTCTGACATAAAAAGAAAATTATAATCAGCCAGTATTGTGGGACCCACTGACAAGAGATCAACGGGCTTTCTGATGCTGCCTGCAGATTTCATTAGTGCTCTATTAAAAAATACCATTTAAAAATTATTTTTTATGACAGAAATATGGCCCAGTCAAATAAAAAGAAATGGACAAGATGATTTTTAAAAGTCCATAGATCCATCATTTACTGCGACAATTTTGCAATGGCTCAGAACATACCCTGACACATTTTTCATTAAATGCTATGAAACCAATAAGCAAAATGTAAAGATCCAATGCCAGGTATAGTCAGGTACAGATCTGGTAAAAGTCATCCATTACTTCTAGTGCAAATGAGTTAAACCAGACTCAAAAGAGAGATTAGGATCAGAGTACAGCACTTGAGTTAACCACAAGAAGTTTCTGTGCCCACAAACCACAGCTTTGCTCCAGCAGCGATATTGGCTACAAACACTCTCAGAGGGAGCCCAGTGGAAAGCTGCACCTTAGCAGAGCTCTCTGGGCCACCTCTTCAGCGTGTTTTCTGTGGATCCACACCAAATGCAACACTTTAAGAAAGATGAAACTCTTTACCTGCATCTGGGCACTGAAGCACTCCCTATGGCAAAGCAGATTTAGTAACTCCTTTGAAGAAAGCTCTTGAGGAAGTCAGAGGAGCCAACAGTCTTATAAGTAACTCTTCAATGACTCAATTCCAGCCTTGTGCTGTGGTGCCCCTTACTTCCACTGACCACAGTGCCTGATCACAGCGTTAACAGGCAGGTAAGAGTTACAGAAAATGGGTTTAGACCAGAGGACAGTAAAAAGAAACAGATTATTTGTGCTCCTCTTGCTTACACTTGTACCTGGAGTTTTCCCAACTCACCTCCCAGGAAGGGGATGGAGAAGCCAAGGCTGCAGCCGTTCCCAGAATCCACACTGGGCAGTGGTGACAGTGACAGGGTGGCCTGGGGACAGCACACAGTTGTCTTTCAGTGTCACTCATGGACACAGGGGCTGCATACACCTACGAGCAACTCTGACTTCAACCCATCCATCAACAATTCTGGCTTCTATAAGAATGTCAAAGTCCACCCACATTTTCCAAGAGGAGGATATAGAATCACAAGTGCTCCAAACTGGTCTAAAAGACACTGCAACAAAAGCATAAGTACATTTTCCTGACAGATATATGACACCTGAGAGCTACCAGCTCCAAGAAAGTCGTATTGAAAAATTGCCAAGACAGAATTAGGAGGAAGGATGCACCTGGTCTTCCAGGTGTGGCAGACTCACAGGAGACATCCCATCACACCCCAGCCTCTCAGAAAGAGGATCCTGAATTTATAACATATGTAAGGCTGAGGAGTCACACAATCTGGTGTGCCAAGGCATCTGATTAGTTTCAGAAGGTGCAAAGATATAGATAGGAGAAAAAAGGGGGAGGAGATGGGGAAACCAACCCTGAAACAAGCAGAAAACTTTCTACGTTTTAATTTATGTTTTTTCATCCAAACTTAACTTTAATTTTTGTAAATAAATTGGTTTTTGGGGGGAAGGGGGGTGGAGTTTCTAGAGTAGATTTTAAAACTCTGTTTTTTGGCATTCTCAGTGGGGTTTTTTCAGCTGCTGGATACCATCATGAACAGCTGCTCCTAGCCATAGAGCACTTACTGCTGCCAGACTGCACACTGAGAGCTGGAAATCTACTGTGAGAGGAGGATTGCAGAGACTAAACCTCCACAGACTACTTTTAAGGCTGATTTAGAACTCTAGAGGTTAATAATTCAATTCCAGTTTTTATTGGAATTTTTACTGCTATGTTTGATTATGTGGTAGACCTTTAGTCCCAAGAAGACAGGCTGCCCTGTGCAACTTGTCTCTATTTGGTATTTACACATGCAATGGGTAAAATAACATGGCAGCACAAATCCTGCAAAATTTTGCAAATAATGGAACTTTCCAGTTGAAGTTTTCATACCTATTTACATCCTTGTGTACATTTAGGAAAGCATGATGGATAATGTGATCTTTTGCAAATGTGTGCATGTTATTGAAATACAGTCATACAACAGTTAGAAGCTTTGAAACTCTGATATTCATGTTTCTGCAGATGCTGAATTTTCTCCCTAACTAGTCTTTTAAAAAGATTTCACTCTACAAAAATTAAGTGTCTCACTCCAGTAAGTCTTTTCAATAATTTAAGCAGGATAAGAAGTTCATTATACAAGGTAGTTCACAAATGTTTAAAAGCTTAATTCTCTAGATTATGACTCCTGACAGGCTATATATATAAATTCAGCTAATGTATCCCTACAGAGAAATGTTGTGCCTCAGAATAGAAAGTCTTTTGCAGGCAGCAGCTGGAGACAATATTTTCTTACCACGTGCAGTGCATGGAGATGCAGAGCTATAGGATTACTGCAGGCCATATTTGTGCTATATAGCTCTGGAGTTTAGGACAATCAGTTTTCACTGTTTACTACCAATCTGAACTTTCTCAAAGTGGAAGTTCAGGTTGATTTGTAGTCCAGAAACTGCCAAAGACTGGACGCAGGATATTTTTGAGCTTTAGCAAATCACAGCAAAGCTTCTATTGAGAATGAGCTGATAGGAGAACTTGCAAAGGTACCTTTAGTCATTATAATTCTTGGATGGTTGTGAACACCATCCCTCCTCCCTTGTGACAAGGTCCTGATGGAGCACAGCTCCATATATTTGCATATGTCTCATAAGACTGCCAAACATAGGAGATTTACCTCCCTGAAAATACAAAAATACAATTAAAAATAACATAAGAAAGACTAAAAATGATAACACATGGACTAGGAGACAAAATAAAAATTGCACAAGCATATGTCAATTACCTGTCCACTTTAATAGAATTATTAGTTATTAGAAATACATTCTTACAAAATAGATCACACCAGGGAAACAGAGGCAGATGCAACTACACACAGAACAAGTCCAGCTCTATTTCTCCTTCCCTCAAAGTAAGGACATAGGACAAGTTGCAAGTGTGAGGTGCTAAGTCAGAGCAATGTGCTGTGCTGGTATTCCAATTTCACAGCTGCTGTGAGACTGCCCTAACTTGAGTTCTGAAATCCACAGGTTTTAATCATTACCTGTAACTGTAAATAATATTAAAGTGCACTGCCATGATGAATTCCTTATAACACAGCTACATTTACTGACCTTCACTTGTTGTAGGTTCTTGATTGCTCCCAATGCCTTTCAAACTCTCTCTGCTGCAAGTTCTGTTGCAGACTCTTTGGAAAGTTTAGACTGACAAAGTCCATGGGAAAAGTGGGGTTTTTCCCTCTGAGCCTTTAATCACAAACATTGAGGACAGCCCTGCAGAGAAGGACTTGGGAGTGCTGGAAATTCTTTGCTCAGAGGGTGGTGAGACAGTGGCTGCCCAGAGAATCTGTGGATGCCCCATCCTTGCAAGTGTTGAAGGCCAGACTGGGTGGGACCCTGGCTAACCTGAGCTGGTGGGTGGTATGCTGGCTCATGGCAGAAGAGTTGGAATTAGATAATCCTTAAGGTCCCTTGCAACTCCAGCCATTCTATGAAAAATGCTTTAAAAAGTAGTAAAATTGTGCTGCAGGTATGCGAGCATATAAACAGAGAAAGTTTCAGTGTGTGGTGTGTGCTTGTTATCTCACTTCATCACGTCAACCACCTTTGACATGACATACTTCATGAGGGCTGACAATCTCATCAGTCTTCTCCTTCTCTTTACTTCTGACATTTTCCATTATTTCTGCTCTCTCTTCCTCTGCCTGACGTTGGCAGTTTTCACAGCTGTCTCTGTTCTGAAACCAGGAGACAAGTACTTCTCTGTAAGTATACACAATCCCTGATGGTATTTGGAACAGGGAGTTGTGGTGAAACTGATAATAGGATTGTGGGCTTCATCAACAACTCTTTTTTTTTTTTTTTTTAAACCTGTACAAAGAACTGATGAGGAGTATTTACCACCCAGGAGCTCTGGCTTGCTGCAGCTGTGCACACTGACTCGTGCCACCTCCAGGCTCTCCCAGCTCTAACTATTCCAGATGTTTCATTATCATATTTCCCCATCATTCACAATACAATTATGAGCTTCATTTGCCACTGGGAACCAAGCAAAGCCTAAAGTTGGAAATTTCAGTCACAAATGGGTTTGTGCTGACTGAATACAAACTTTAGGCTGCTTTTCCATGTTTATTTTTAATGGATTCTGAATGCTTCCACTAATTCAGGAACTCAAGCGATTAAAACAAGAGAAGGAGGACTTATTTTGCTAAATGTAATTCCTGCTTAGGGGATTTACTGAGTCCCCCTTATAGCTGGAGGAGGCAATGGGATTGGGAGCATTTAACTTCTTACAGTGTCAAACCACAGCCACTGCCTAAATGCCTGCAGGTTAATGCTCTGAGGGCAGATAACAAGGCTGGCCTGGGTCCCATCCCTAACTACAGACAGGGAGTTATATTTAGGGTTTAAATGTATGAGATTTAGTCCTGACACCCATCAAAATAGGCTGTTATATCTTAGACAAGCTTTTGTCTTTATACCAGAGTCGCATGTAACTACAACTACAATCCAGGGTATAGTTTCTTGTTTTGTAATTGCATTACTCAGGAAATACTTCCAGAAGACACCATGTTCTCAGGGGCTTGTAAAACAGCAGTACCAGCTGTAGATAGGCAGCAGTATAAAACCTCACAATAGGAGAATCTGTAGTATTTTAAACTAGCTTCTAGCCATTTTGATAATTGCAAGTTGATAACTGAACTGCTAAAAAACAGCAGCTACTGTTCTGGATTTCAGAGATTTTTCGGGAAAAATATAGCACATATTAGGTTTATAACATCTCCAGCTTTTGGTGACAGTCTTCTGTGGAAAATATTTTGAGATATCAGTTCCAAATGTTCAGTTACTGATTTCTTTCTCAGCTGTATATTTTTCTGTTACCTCTGTAACAGGATAACTTGGACTTAGTAAAATATCCCATTTGATTCAAAGCTAACTACTTTCATAATTTTGCATTGTATTGATAGTCACTTTAGCTCTGGGTCAAAAAACCAATTTTTTCATTGTGATTTTTCCAGTCAGACAATGAGCCAAAGACTTACAAGCCAGAACAGGCAGATGCAGTCTGGATAGGAACATTTACAAGGATATTATCATAGCATTTACACTGGTGCTGGTGCCAAATAAGCAGAAGTTCCAGCAGTCCTCCTGATAAATCCATGTTTCGACACTGCTTTATTCAGAACATCTTGTAAGGTGATCATTATTCCAGACCATTCTCATATATTTTTCTAAATAATGATATTAAATCAATATATAAACACGGTAGGAGAAATGTCAACACAGTGCAATAGCTTCTGCAACAGGATATGTGTCCCTAAGAGGCCACAGCTGAGATTTATTGGTCCACAGTGTAACTCCAACTCAGCAGCTTCAATAGGGAATATTTTAGGTACAAAGAGTACCTATTGTTTCTGGGTATGATATTCTGTATAAGAAATAGAATAGAGGGCAATACACATCAGGGCAAACTTCCTGGTAGTCACAAAGTGAAACAGAAATATCTAATTTTAGTTCTGTAACAGCATTTCTGACTCACTGAACACATAATTCTCAGAGGATGAATTTCATGTGTTGATAGATTTATTGCAAAGTAAAATTAAGGATCAAAAACCAGCGTTCATTGCTATTTTATAGATTATCTCCTAGGAGGATTTATAGAAATCATACTTGAAGCAGACAGCAAGTGATTATCTGGAGTTCAACTACTGCATTCAGTAGAACAGCCCTGTGATAGCAGGTGCTCTGCTGCCTTTTGGGCTGCACTACAAAGACCAGAGGAGTAGCAGCAAAAAAAAAAGAAAAAAAAAAAAAGAGGACGTCCAGCAGAGAATCCTAAGGACACTGAAGGGAGATGCAAACTGAAAATTCATGAAATTCTCTCAGCACAACATCACACCTGCCCTGAAGTGTGAACCCAGGAGAAGAAAGGTAGCAGTTTCCCAAAATAAAACATTCCCTCCAGATCAGCTGAGATCCTTTCTCCAGGCTGCTGAAATCCCTGCCTGTGGGAGTATTCGGCACCGTCTACTCCCAGTGGAGAAGTGAAGTGCTGACACCTTGATGTCAACAGCAGAATGGTTTTTGGGGATGTATCCCATGAGGAAGGTGGAGGGAACACATCAGTGTCTCCATCTGAGCTTGGTTTTCTCCAAGCTGAAAGGTCAGAGAGTCAGCAAAGATGTCCCTCTGATTTAAGAGTGGCACCACAGCACTTCCCAAGCAGAATAGTACAAATTCCACAAAAATTATATATATATCTATATATATATATACACACATAGATATATGTCTTAGAGACATTGCAAGATACAAGTGATGTACAAAACAAAGAAAGGCTTTTTCTATCTGTAATATATGAGCCAGCTAAAGTGAGCATAAAGCATATCATAACCTCAAAAGCTATGAATTGTTAAGAATTACTGTATCACATGGTATCACACAGCCCAGAAATTTAAAGCCACTTTCTCAGTGGTACAAAAAAAACTTGGGAAGAAAGTCCTCCTTCTTGTGGCTCCCGCATTATTTGTAACAATTTAAAATGTCATCTGTAATTTGCTGATCTGGTGATATCTGTAATACTCCTCATTAGAGTTAAATGGCTAACTTGATATAGTCTAAACAAGCCATGCTTGGTAACAGGAGCTCTAAATTAGGCAGCTACAAGATAAACAAAAGACCATCTTTTGTTCTTGATCCTTTTCCTGTGCACAGAAAACCAGTCGTGCACAGAGCTTTGGATTCATAAATAAACCAGCAAAATTCAGACTGAAATTTCAAATTTACTCAAATGCAAGTACTTGGTGCATTCATTGTTTTTGTTTTGTCTGCATTTACTCTTAAAGAGCTCACATTTGCACAGAAGACAATGCCTTGTTTTAATTAACAATTGATTTCTAGCTATCTTTGTGTGTGGAACATGCATATTTTTACATTTGCAAGCAGATCTTTGAGTGAGTTTCTAGAAACTCACAGCCTTTGGTAATGTAAGGATATTTACAGAGTGCAAAATAAATATTTAAAGCCTTTATATGGAAATAATGCACAGTTAAACTATATGGTCACAGATAAAAGTTCTCAGTCTACTGTAGCCAAACTCTCTCCAACCACTGGCACTGTTACTGACCAAAAAAACTTATTCTATTAATGAAATGAGGCAAAACGTGTAAAAACTCAAGTGTAGCTGATGAGTGGACAGTGCAATTGAGAAAGGAGTGTGTGAAATCTGATCCAAGCTATCCTTTCCACTTCACTGACCAGGAATCAGCTGCTTGAATTTTTTTCAGTTGCCAATGACTCCACAGGCATTTCATGTTAAGGTGTGAACAGGAGGGGGGAAAAAAAATCCTGGTCTTGCTGTGGACACTGTTAGTTCAGCTTTTAGACCAAGCACAGCTTGGCAGGGTTTCAGACAAGGCCACCTTGTGACCCAGGTGACACCCTCCCTCCCTCCCTTCCAGGGAAGCACCGGTATTTTCCGGGTAACTGACATAATTCTAGGTAATTCTTCCTCCCCCTGCCCAGGCAGTGCTTCACAGTGCCAGTACCACAGGTTGCCTCACCCTTGGAAATCCTCCTTCCCTCATCTTTGCCAGGTGCTCTCTGGCACTGATCTCTTGGGACAGACACGCGTTTCTCACTTTGCTTTTCAACTCATGAACACCTCCCCATAGGAAGGACGGATTCGATTCACTCTCTCCATGAATATGCAACTCTAATTAGCTAATAAGCATGTTTCTTGGAGCCTGAGATTCTGGCAGTAGCCCTGGTGTGTTATCCTACCTCAGTAACTCCCCTGTAGCAAACTTGGAGTTGAAGCACATGTCACTGGGCCTCTCACTGCTCTCACCATCTGCAGCAGCTTCTTTTATTCCTCAATTATGCTTGTGCTATCTGGGCTGAAAAAAAACTTCCAGTCCTTGCCAGTCTAAGCATATGCCTGTGTATTTTTTCAAGTAATTTTTAACGATCTGAGTTGACAATGCCATCTTTCATATAATTTCACTGCAGTTTCATTAATATGAAGTGTCTCACGCTTAATGGGAAAGAGTGAAGTTGGGATAAAACTTCCTTATTTACAAGATTTTCAGAGCAAAATGAAGCAGCAGAGTGTTTCAGTGAATACAAAATCCAGAGTACTTGACTGATAGACTGATTTCAGTAAGTCATAGCACTGCCATTAGAGAAGCTATCTAAGCCCACTCTGTTCCTAAATACAAAAGAGAGACAGGATAGTGAATTACTGTGGCACTATACAGCAAAATGACCTTTCTTTCCCTGTGCTGGCTCACTTGCTCTCCTCAGTGAGTAGAAAACAAAGATATATATAGATATATATATATATATGTATGATATATATATAGAGAGATATATATATATGTATGTGTATATACTCATGTATATATGTATATATACAGTACATATACATATATACATATTTGATACAAACATATATGTTTGAAACTCCACAATTCACTCTCTACACCCAGGCTAACGTCGACCTCAGCCACCCCGGGGTGCCAGAAACACCCAACCCCTCTCCAGGTGTTTGTCAGCCACATCCTGGGCTAGTCCTTGGTACAATGAGACATGAGTGAGCTGCTGCACCCCTTTCCCTCAGCTACAAGCCTGCTAATTCTCTGATAAAAGCACATTTATTAAGACTGCCTGCAAGCCATTCAGAAAATGGTTAACTCACCCCTGCTCTTTCACTTGAGCAAGATCGATTTTGATGTTCAAGAACAGTCTGTGGTAAATGAATGTGATCTTGTGGAAGGAGACACCAGCAGAGTACAGGACTGCACTGCACAATTGAGACAGATTTATTTTTTTTAATGGACTCTCTGAGGAGAAATATTTCTGACAAGAGCTGTCGTGCTGTTGTCAGGCCTCTTAACCTCCCCAGCGTTAGGTTACTGTGCCCTGGGGTGTAGGGGAGATTCAGTTTAGCTTTAACTACACAGGACAGACTGGTGCTAGATTTGACATCCCAGCTGAAGAGGCACAATCCATTAACTGGAGCAACTGTACCTCCACGGGGTTTTGTATCTGCCAGAACCCAGTTTTGAAACACAAGTAGCATCATTTGCATCCCAAGAAAGTAATAGCAATGGAAGCTTCTTGGAAAATATAACTGATGATTTAGCAATTGTTTTGCATATGAAATCTTAATTAAGAGGTTTTGAGAATTAAGATTTTCTCCATAAGAGCCATTTGCTGTTACCAGCTGCTTTTACTTCTTGGTCATGGATATCATGTTGTAGATACCCACAGAGTTTTTATTAAACAAAATTGCTACACTGCCAGCCAAACTAAGCTGCTGTAAAAAGTGTGGACTCACCACCTTTTTAATTACACTGCAGACATCCTCCAACTGATAGCTAACAACTGAATTTTGTGATACTGTTGAATTACAGAAACAAAAACAGAGAACTTGCTTCCCTAGTGAGGAACCTGCCAATCTAAGCACAAGTGGACCACAAAACACTGCACTTTATAAACATTATACACTCTTAAAGCACACATTTTAAAAGTGCATATAAAGTGAGTGAATAAGTACATAATTTTCTTGTTTTTTCTTTAATAGATACTTTTTACCACATAAGTATGCAAAAATAAATAAAATAGGTAAAAAAATTTCTATAGGAGAGGGTAAATGCCTATTCAAGCAGGACAGTACAGAGAATATCTGATATCAGTGATGTGCTGGCTATCAGAAATGGAGATGTTGCTTTCAGCTCCTTGTAGAACAGGCCAGGTGCTAATTACTGTCATTGATATGAAAATGAAATTAAATCCACCAAGCAAAAAAGAGTGTAGAATACTTGCAAATATATGCAAAAGAGCAGATTTATACAAATGTAACTGATGTGGGCCATTATGCTAAAAATATATCTTAAAACAGTAAAGATAGATAACCAAGCCAGATGGGAGTCTGAGCAACCTGATCTAGTAGAAGGTGTCCCTGCCCATGGCAGGGAATTGGAAATAAATGGTCTTTAAGATCCCTTCCAACTCAAATCATTCTATGATTCTTTGCTTAGAACAAACTTTTAGTTGTCCAAGGCAGCTGAACTTATGATTAGGTCTAGAAGTAATTATCTACTAATGTGCCTACTTTTTTTTTTTCATTTTCATATCTGTAATTACAATGTTTTTGCAATATTAGAGTAGAAAAATCCATTCTCCACAGTACAGTACACATCAGAGAATTAGGAACATCTTTTAAGAGCACAATAATAATACCTCAATTTTAAGAATTTCTCCCTGAAGGTTTCCAAACTGTGTAAATGAAGGGATAGTAGCATAATCCTCTCTAAATAGGTTTATATGATGCTGCTAATGCTGCTTTTATATGATGCTGTTAATGCTGCATTTGCAGCATTAACATACTTTGGAACATCAGATGAGATCATTCTGAAGCTGAAAGTGCATGCAGAGGCCGTGTCTAGGTCAGGGACATGAAGTTATTTTGCAGCCACACTGTTATTCAAATTCCTCATCTGCTATTGCCATTGTCTGATAAGTGACAATTTACTCTTTTTAGGGAATAAAAATAAGGGGTAAATATACTCTACTATACAGGTTAAAAATAGGATTTTATTCTGGAGGTAAGTACACTCAGATTCTGAACCCTTTGTTGCAAAGAACACGCAGCACAAGAGACTCAGAATGAATTTTGGGTCAAGGATACAGCATAAAGACCCTTTATGACCAAAGTGCTAAAAGAGTTCTGCTTTGACACCATTCACTGTAGAAAGGACTCAAATCTTAAGGTTGTGGCAAAAAAATTACATAATAAATTCAAGGGTATCAAGAATTTATATTATGGTGGGAATCAAATGTTTGTATTACAGGAAGGGCTAAATTTATCCTAGCAGCATTTAGAACCATGGCTGGAGAGAACTCATATAGGTCAAGAAAACAAGTCTTAAAAGTATTTTTCAGTCATAAACTATCCTGATCTGTTGTTTTCAAACCTGCCATCCAGTATGATATGTTTTCCCTATTTAATATGTACAGGTCTAATCACAGGTGATGAGAAAGTAACATCAATCTGCTCCAAAACAAACCCAGCCACAAACTTACAGCTACCCTTTGATACTTTTTTGTTACATTAATTCTCTGCCTCATCATCTTTCTATCCTTTTACATGGTAGAATCACATATATTGTTATGTTGGGATTAAATCTATTTTAACATTTTGTATTTATAAAAACTTTCATTGTTTTTAACAGCCTTTGTGTTTAACAAGCAAGCCAAAGAAAAACAAAAATCCTAAATAGAATTAAATCTTGTATGGTTATACACAACCCATGAAAGAATCTGTATGAAAACATTAAACTGAGGACATGAATTTTGATCACATAATGTTTACCAAATATTTATAGAACTCAAATCCTGAGATTTTCATCCTAATCTTCAATAAGAGTTAATAGTGGTGACAATGCATCACAAACTGTCTTCAGTGTCCAAGCTGTCATCCTTCATAAACAAAACCAGAACAATCAAAATAAGTAATTTAAGAACTAATACTATTTTTAAATGGTTCTGAGATTAGGTACCTAGCAAGAGACATATACCAATTCATTTGTTTAAATACATATCTCATTTTTCAAATCACCATGCAGAATTTCATAACAGGTCATCTGAACAGTCACCCTCATTCAACATAACTCTACCTTTGCTAAACAAAATCTTCCTTAAGGACTTCCAAAATAAGAGTAAAACCTTGACTATGAAAATAAGCCATTTGGACTCTCAATCTGGTAATGTAAAACAAGAGGAAACAACAGGAAACTGTTATGCCCCTCCAACAGTTTTTATAAACATTTCTGTTATATTCTTTAGAGGAGTACCAATTCCCTCTGTGCAGAAAAGCACAGTTTCAGGACTTGAAAATGATCTTGAAACTCTCACAGAATTGTACCTGTAGGATATGATCAGATTGTTATGCATCCAGATCTTTTTTATAGCTCTGTCAGAGTTTTCTTTATCTTTTAAATTGTGTTTATTCCTTTGCTTGCCTTTTTCTCATTCTAAATGTCTGATGAGTGTCTGCCCAATCTAGAAAATGTCTACACTAACAAAAATATGGGGCTAATGGGACCTCATTCCTTTTCTGGCTACACAGGTTTACAACTGTGAAGTGCAGGATTTAATAATGATAACTGGAACAAGAACAACAAAATCTGCAACCACTGGAAAAAATGCATCTTTCTTCTATACTCCAGGCTGGCAGAGCAAAGATTATACTATTTAAACATCAGAAGCTGCATAACTTTCTTTTAAAAATAACTTGCATCATATTCCAGACAGTTATACTTCCAGTTGTCTTTTACATATAAAGTATAAAATAAACAGCTGCCTTGTAAAAGCTTGCCTGTTCCAGTCAACTTGGAATATTTTTTATATTCTGCATTTCCTACAAAGACTATCCTGTATTCGTGCTCACTGATTAGCTGCTGATTTTTCCACATAAAATACCATCACTTCTCAGTTTATTTCATTGCTTTTCCTGAACAGACTGCAGAGTAAGTCTGTGTTCTCTGAATGTTTCATGAAACAAAACCATAAAAATTGTGTAGCAGGAGGTGAGGAACCCCTACTACTTCAAAGAACAATACATCATGTGCTGGGAGGAAATGAGGGAGCAAAATCCATCACTTACACATCACGTGTGCAGTAAACATTTAAACAACCAACAGCGCTTTAGTCACAATTGTTTATTTTGAAAGTGACCTGATCTCCTGGAATTTCACTGGAACTGGTACCAGAGGAATCTCTTATTCTCATTCAGCACATGCATCAGCATGGCAGTATAGCAAATAAGAGCAAGTAATTCTGTTGCTATGTGTATGCTGTGATTGGGGATCATGATACTGAAGGCAACATAAAAGGAACTCAAATTATGAGAGATAAAATACTTCAGTATTAATTCTCTGCTGAAGACTACCAAACAAATTTAAAATTGCCAGTTGCTAAACCCAGTGATTTCACAAAGTTCCTTGACACAGACTAAGCAGAGATGAAAGAAATCCCGCAGCTATTCCCTGAGATTTTTGAAGTCATATACCATTATGCAGGCAAAGCACTCATCTCTTTGGTAATGCAATTCCAAATTATTAAGAAGTCAATCAAATAAGTGCTAAAAAAGAGTTTCTACATATTCACAATGGTCTTATTAAAAGATGACAATTGCAAAGAAAGAAAAGACTGCGAAACGTCTCATCCAAGCCTTCTATCACAAGGAGATATATTATATAACTCGTTCGTAAAAGGAGCAGAACCTTAAACAACCTCTGAGTAGTTAGTTCTGTCCCAGACCTCCTTCTTCTTACCAACCCTGCTCTATATTCCCAGCTGCATTTACTATTTACAGTTAAAGCATCATTATAGTTCCAACATTACAGTGTTATTACCTTGTTGTTATCTCAAACTGTGCACTCCCTATTATACCCCAAATAAAACTCTTTGACTTAAGAGAGAAAAAACCCTTATTTCACATCCTCCTCCTCCTCCTCTTAGTCTGCAGGAATCATACTAGCTTGTAGAGAATGAGTTAGATTGGCAGAATTGTTTATTAATTTCCGGTCATAATTTGTGTTCAGATTTGTTAAATCAAGTAACTTTGCACAAGTTCTTGAGATCAAAATGGGTCTTGCAGAGCTTCCACCAGAGATGCTGTGGAAGCTGTCCCACTTGGCTTTGGGAATGAATCTATAGGCTTCAGACTGAGACAGCTTCTCAAGGGAGCACACATGATGCAACTGTTACTGAGAGTCTATAATAAACACAAAACCTTACAGGGCCATTTCAATGCAAATGCCTCTCAAACTGGAATGCAATTTAACCACCCTATCGACATTTAAATGGGTATAAGAGACAACCCAGAGAGGGTAAATGTGAATGTTTATGCTGATTGCCTTTTATAAGCTTTTGTCCCTTTCTTTGCCATTTTTCTTGAATGCAGTAAAGGCTTCCCATATTAACACTGAAATCTGTTATTCCATCAACATAAGAATGAAAATAATGATAAGAATGAAAAGATGGAGAAAGGGATGAAAGAGGAGTAGAACATTGTGAACTCAGCCAATATGGATTTAGCTGCTTTACTATAAATTACTTCTTGGGCAAGTCTTCCTATAGCTGCCTCCTTGTCTGTAGCCAACTCTGTATTTCATCATAATCTTGTAAGAATGAGCTACTGAAGGTCACGAGTCAAAAGAGTTTAGATAATCACTAACAGAGAGCTTGATAAGAGGTTCCAAATGATGCAAATACAATATCAAAATAGTAGCTCAGGTTCTGAAAGCTGGTCTACCCTGACAATGCTGCTTCCAGTTCAGGACTGAGAGCTTGTTCACATTTCTTCATCATGGTCAACTGGGCACTGCCTAAAGGAATTGTGTTCCCATTTATCTGAGATATATACTTGATTTTGTCAGGCTCGAAATAAAAAAACTACCACGAGCTTTGATGAAACAGAATTTTCTGTTTAAATATCAATCTTGTATTCATCCATAAAACTGCCTCACCATATGTTTCCTCATTATTTTTAATTATATATAAAATGCAAGATATAACACCACTAGAAAAAAGTAGAAAAATATAGATGAGAAGAAAGACATATGCAGAAAACATGAACATAAAAGCCTGAGAAGGGAAAAATTTCAAGTCATAAACTGATCCTATGTAAATCAAGAGCTCACAGTTGTGTTGTGGACACTGGAACTCCCACGGTACCATTGCATAGCTCTGTGTGCTCATTTTGAGAGGTAAAAACCTTAGCGCTACACAATTTAAAAAAATAAAGCCAAGTTTTCCCCTTCATTTTTATTTTTAAGTTGCACAAAACAGGAAGATTTGCAGAGCATAAAGCCATTTGGAATAGGCTGCTTAGCTGGTACTCTAATACATCAGCTGCTGGGGGATCTGGAGAGCAGCCAAGGCTCCCAGATTCAACACGTTCAGCAGCTCTCCCTGTTCTTTCTCCTAGCACAGGAGGACAACAGCTCCTAAAACTTCAAGTTCTCACTAATGCATCTTTCATAAAGTTTGCTTTACAAAGGGCCTTCCAACCTGTTAAAGATATTTAAAGTGCAGACCAGTACTTCAAGATGTCCTGAACTGGTGGATTTGTTTTTATTTTGTTTTCAAACACTTCAATTCAACAGCCCAGTGGGAAAGGTCAGGACATCTGGCCATATTTTTTGGCATTACATTTATAAATGCAGAGAGGTGTTATTCTTCTTCTCCTCAGCTAGAAAGGGAGATGCCCATGAAAGCAGTAATCCTGCCATACCTGTACCAGCACTGCCTGAAGATAAATTTTTTATCTATCAAATTTCTTTATAAGGAAAGCTGTCTTAAAGCTTCTATTTTACAGAAGCTTCAATTTAAACATGCCCATGCTGAGATGATTTCTGTAAACAGGGATGCATTGTAATTGTGTCAATTAAAGCTGAAACAGCTTGGTAGCATCTCTGAAAAATAAATGGAACAGCACAGGTCTGTGTAATAAAGGAATACTTTCTTCATGTTAAAATAAAATCTGATCACTCAATTTCTTTTTGCTCACTTTCTCACTAGAACAGATGTTATAAATATTCCTGAAAAGTGAATTTAGGACTCAAGTACCTTAAATATTTGTCAAAAGCAAACTTATAATTATGAAATGGTTTTAGATAAAATCCTTTTATTGCATAGATGACAACAAAGAATTTCTGCAATTATAGTTTAAATACTGTTGTCAACATGTTAAACATTTACAAAGCACTGGCTGTTGGCTTTTCATATGCAAGAACAAATTTGCAAATCACTATAATGAAGAAAATGATTACAGAATTATAGAGTATTGCACTAAATAGTAATGTTTCAAGTGTGAGCATGTGTTCATTCTGATCTGCCCATCAGGACCTGAAGGTGATCCATTGGTCCCAAGTACTTAAAGCTTTATCATAGCTGAGCATGGATACAAAGCTATATGGATCACTTCCTAAAAAAATCAGCTTTATGCTGCACTAGAAATTTACATTAATATGCTCTTACAGTAATTTAATTAAACACTCATTACTAAGTACCACATCTAAATAGTGTGACTTGTACAAAATTGAATTTGGAACTATTCAGAAACAGCAGCAGAATAAAAGTATTTCCTTACAAATTCCTGCTAAATCAGCATACTCCTATGGAAATGTCTATTACTACCCATTATCTGATCCCAAAGGATAAGCTTAGAGAAATTGTTATTAAGTTTTGAACCCAATGCTGTTATAAATATTTAGTATCAGGGGAATACTCTGAACTATATTCCTTATTTTGCTTTGGAGATATTACCTAAAGGAACTGGTGCATTTTTTTAATGTATCAAATAATGAAACACTGACACATTTCTCAGTTTCTCTTAGGCAGTATGTTCCATTAAAACAAATAATACTTTTTTTCCTTCATCAATTGACACTTGTCATAATTTGCACATGGGTTGTCATTTTCTACATCACAATTGTTTGCATTTCTATATTGAAAACCAAAAGGGAATGATGAAATTTATGTACTAAATTGTTAAACTGTGGTTTACATGAGAAAGTAACTTACCTTGCAAACCTTGAATACCAGCAAACTGTTTGTTTTGAAGTCCTGGCATGTCTAAAATTAGCTGTTACAGAATTACAGGGTTTGAGCAATAAACTGCTGTGCCAGGTAAATTTATATAGCACTTTGGCTTGCTAAGAAGCAACAATTAATATCAAAAGAGGCTAAGTAAATGGCACCTTAAAAATTAATAATTCTTCAATGGTTATTGAAATAAATGTGCTGGAGATTTTAATTTCAGCTGCAGTTGACAACAGTAACAAGGTCATCCTGACCACAGGAAAACTGGTTTTATTTATCTCCAATTCTTTGGCCTAATGGCTTCATAGGCAAGAATTGGCTACACAGTGATCACTGCAGGGAAGAGAGACCAAAATTTTCAAGGTTACCTACTTTACATAGGACAACAATTTAATTTCTAGTCAACAGAATAAAAAGCTGCATTTTCCAGTGAATTGCTCCCCTGTGTACCTCTCCAGCAGAATCTGACAATTTGAGCTATTCCACTGCATTGGCTTTCTCTTTGGTATCCAGGAAATTGGTACCGACTTCTAGTTTCAAAATGTTTCACACAGCATAGGCTGAGCAGCCAGGAATGTCAACCTAACACACAGGAAAGTGTGTTTTTCTTTTAGGAAAGTTAAAGATCTAACTTTAAAAAAAAGGTAGCATCAAACCACCTGCTTTGCCCAGCAAATAAACTAAGTTTGCTCATTAAAAATAGCACAGAGGTATCCTTTGGGTTGCTTTTCTCCTTTGTAGCATGGCCACTTTAAACTGGTGAGACAGATTTTATATTTGGTGTCAGCCACTCCCAGGGCTTTGCAGTTACGTGTGTGGAGGATGAACAGCAGGCACTAATACGAGTATCATGACTCTTTTCAGGCAGTAGGTGAAACCTTGAAGAAAAAGTGGCTCTGTCTTCAAAAAAGTGACCTGACCTTTGCTTTGGTGGGTTTTTACTCTGCAAGAAATAAAAAGCACTGCATGCTTTCCAATGCATCCTTCCTAGCTGATAAACGATTTTGTTCTAGCACTCAGCACAAAAGGACTACATTTTATAAAGACCAGTAGCATGCTATTAGTGCTAGCTAATGATAGCTCATGTGTCATACTGGGAACAAGCTTCATAGACCTGGAATATGTCATATGAATCATGAACAAACACGTAATTGGCCCAGAACCTTTGATATGCTTACCAATTAAATGTAATTCTCATTGAATTTAATATATTTAATTTTACAATGACTTTGCAGTTCTTTGGATATCAAAGGCATCACAAGTCCAGCATGCTTATCATTTATGACACTTCTGCTCTGAGAATTTCTTGCAGCATGCAAAGAACTCTCTGTAGGGTATCTGTGATGTGTTGCACAAGCAAGCTAATCTAATATTGACCTGACCAGTAATAAAACCCGTTTAGAACCTGCAATAGTACATAATGGTTTTACCTGCAATTGATGAAATGTTCCTGAAACCATCTGTAGTTTGGTATAAGCAATAGTGGGGGTATACTTGACACAGAATACACTGCTAGTGAAAATAATTCCTGTATATGATGTGTTAGCAAAGAGCCCCTTCTGTTAATAGACTTTTAAGGATTTAAATATATTTAAGTCCAGCGTAAAATTCTTCTTTTATGGAGCCAGATCCTGCAGTCTTTGCGCAGCTAAAACTTCCATGGAAATCAATGGGAGCTTTTAAAGTATAATAATAAGGACCTGCCCAGGGTCACTGGCATAATACAGCTCTGCTGTGATGCTTTATGTGTAAGCTCCAACCTTCTCTGTCACTTGCAAGAGGCAGAGATCAAAATAGGACCAAAGATCAAGATACAGAAACCCATGTGAACTCAGGATGATAAAGACCCTCATTAAATAAAAAGAATGGCATCAAACACCACATCACATAATATCGGTGCATTTTTGTTTGGCTAATTTATATTAAATAATGTTGAAATATCTTAACTTTGTCCAGAATATTTATAACACATTAAGAGAAGTTTAAGAAAAGTGTAGTTTAAAAAAAAAATCGTTACAGTAATTTCTACAACAATGATCATTTTAGGGAGAGCTGTAGCAATGCCTACGATGGCAGAATTTGGCTCCGTATGTTCTGTTAGCAAAAACTCAGACTGTTTATATGATGTAAATTGCTTTTTAAAATGTTACTAGAGCTATAAACTCTGTGGGTCCAGATTATACATTCAAATTTCAGGGAGAGTTTGCCTCAGTGAACAACAAGGAACTGTGCTTTATTTGAGAACTCGGCTTGATGCTATTCTTAAGAAAAAAACCCCAAAAAACCCATGAAGAGATATTTTGGGTATAAACTTGGATAGCTAAAATTAAATCAACAGGCTGATCCTCCAACCCCTACTGCTCTGGGGATCCTATCCTGCAGAAGGTTGGCACGGGGAACTTCCAGCAGGCCTTGGCCCAGCGGGAAAGTGCCGGATTCCTGTTGACTTCACTGGGGCAACTCTAACGAGCCACCAGACCACGGCTAGACCCCAACTGCCTCCTTAACCATTGGGTTGATGGACCATTTGTTGTATTATTATTATTATTATTTTTATTATTTTTAACCAGTGTGTGTGTGTTCTGCTTCCAACTGAGCTTCGCTTCCAGGCGCAGGCGCGGCTGGCGTGCCGCCGGGCTGGGTCGGGAGCGCGCGCGGGAGGCGGTCGGAGCCCGCTGCTGACTTGGCGCCATTGTTGGTTTCGCTGTTGTAGGGCAAAGGCGCTAGGGCGGCCGATAAGGCTGTGGCCATGGTGATGAAGGAGATTCCGAGGGAGGAGTCTGCAGAAGAAAAGCCCCTCCTCACTGTGGCATCCCAGGTGGGCGGAGCGCGGGGCTCTGAGGGGGCCGCGGGCGCTGCGCGAGTCCCCAGCCCCACTGGGTGACCCATCCCATGCCAGTGGCATCCCGCTGCTTCACTGAGGGGGGAAAATAGCCTGGGGTGAATATTGGGGGTGTAGATGTTTTGACATGACAATTTAAACAAAAATGCGTTTTTCCCCCCAGTTCAATTACCAGAAAGTTGTTTAAAGCTAGTTTAAAATTTCAGTTCTAATTCATGCCATCAATTGTCACGCCATAAATACTCATTTGCAATTCATACATAAAATATTCCCATTCGATGCATATGTAAAATAAGAAACAAGCAGTTCACAGTAGTGTCATTTCCAATATCTCAGATCCCATTCCTAAGCTCTCACTGGGGTTCTGCTCCTGGTCTGGATCAGAACATGTGACTTTGCACATCTCATTGCTTTCATTTCTGCACTTTCAGTCCAAGGAAGGACGTACATCCCCACACTAAACCTTACACACACCTTGGAGTAGCCACCAAGAATTTGGTGGTTTTATCAGTTTCTTAAAGACAGTGACTGAACACTACTGTAAACCACAGCACTCTTGTTATGAGCGTGGATTTTATTCCCTCATGTTGCTCACGTACATGAATTTGTTCCCTAGGCAAGTGCATTTAGTTTACTGCCGATATTTACTGCACATGAATACTTCCAGCTCATCAGGAATGGAAATTGCTGGAAGCTGGTTTTACATGAGAGCCTTAAATGAAATCCACAGTCCTGTTTTATTCCTCTCATGATTAAGGATAACAGCTACTGTACTTTAGAAAGTTCTAAGATGCACACACACCAGCACGTACATCTCTAGCAGAGAGTCGCAGATATGCTGCACTAATACACATTCTAGAAATACCATCTACTAATTTGGAAACCAGGTCTGGCACCTCCTCCTCAGCCCCTGTTGAACACCAGGTTTTGTTCGTGGTGAACTCCAATGTCTATGAAGAAATTGCACAGAGGAAAAAGATGCTCTGTTTAAGGCATCATTTCTAATTTTCCACTAAGTGATTAACAAACAATTAGAAACCCACATAAAATGCCATCCCCTATAAACCTTCACTGCACCCCGAAAAAGATTGACATGCAAAAACTTCCATTGGCTTCAACAGGGCCAGGAGTTCAGCCTGGGTTCATTAAATGTTTGACACACCATTTGTAGTGGCTGTCTGTCAGTCTCCTCAGCAACAGTCTATGATAAATTTATGAGTAAAATGCTTGTGTCTGTTAGTCAGTGTAATTTCTTCCACTAAACACAAATACCTACTTCCCTGCTATGCACCAAAGGGGTGCAGAAGCCAAAAGGAAGCAGAATCAAGTGAAAAAGTGAGTATTTTCCATAGCCATCTCTGCATCATGTATGTGTGATGTGCAGCTGTGTGACCACGTTGCATACATCGTTTGTCCCCTAACTGTGGCTGAAGTGTTGGTTTGAGATGCTGTCACTGCAGTGTGTCCGTGTGAGCCCCTCATCCCGACCATCCACGCAGGAAAACGCTCTGCTGTGCCAACCATCCCCATCCCAGTGTCTGTCTCTGCTCTTTACATGATGAAACAGATGGATGTGGTTGCTGCTCACGGGGTGGAACAAATTCCAGATTGACTGCAAACTTCCCAAGCCAGATGGGTCAGGAGAATAAAGCCTGGTCTTTGCAAAGTTCTCACCGCCACCAAACCCAGTGTGGGCAGGTCCATGTCTTAGGGAGTAATTTAATGCATTAACTGTCCATGCTGCTCCAACCTTACAGCTACCTAAGCAAAAAACCTGCAACTGAAATGCAAGGATCAAGCCCAGACAGAGCACTGGCTTTTCCGAGAGAAAAAAAAAGTGAAATCCCCCATTTCCAAAATCCTTGATGAATGGAGGATTAATTATGTCTGACTGTGGAGACAGACTCCACAGGAAGCATAATTGGAATCTGATACACAAAGAAGAGTCTCTAAATCTGCTTTTTGATAATGTACATACGCCTCTGAATTTGTAATTTAAAATATGTCTCTTTGCTCTTTTCCTCTGGAAAATGGTAAAAACATATCCAGCACAGAACAAGACAGATAAATAGTCCCATTTTATTGTAATGCTCCTAGCAAAAGCCCAGCTTTTAGAATATGACACTTATTTTTTGAATAAGTACTGTGAATTAAATTTAAATTATGTTTCCAATTCACAGATTATTTCATACCATTAGATATGGTTTTATATCATCAAAACTGAAGGCAAATCTTCAAATAACATGAGCCAAAAATGTACTGCAGACTACTCCTGTGGGGCTGTGGCAGTATATGGCAACTGGGAATCTCAATCACCATTCCAGCAGTAATGAGTGCACTACAGTAGGCAGAGGAGGTTCCTGGTAATTGAATGGACCTTTCAGTATCTATTTTTTGTAATCCTGTCTTCCTGTCTCAATTACCTTCCATAAAAGTCACTTTCTTCACACTTACTGGTGTGAAAAAGGATTCAGTAGTTGCAAAATTTAATACTTTAAGCATCAAGAGAGTGATCTTTCAGTTCTAATAGGATTTTGTAGAATATAACTCTATCCATGTTGCTGTCTCCCTTTATCTTTTAAAAGATAATTCATAAGAGACTGGGACAAACGAAAAAAGGTAATTTTTTCATATGAATTGAACCTAGAAAACGTGCAAGAAGGCTTGCTGAAGCCTTACCTGGATATTAAGCTATGAACCAATTACTTCTACCTGAAGCAGAGAAATAAATGAGAAAAATCATGCATAAATTTGGTTTTAATTGCAAAATAAAAATTTTGTTTAACCTCTTCACAGCTTCTTTGCATTTGTCAGGAGAAAAAAATCTTGCTTCAGAATTACTTCCTAATGAGAAATTTAAACCTAAATATGCCCTGAAGTCAAAGTTTAATTGTGCAGTCAGCTATGAAATTCCCAATTTTCTACAGGTCAGTGAACTTCAAAGGATCTGATTCAATCACATACTTCGACCCAGACTTATACTTTAAAATATGATTAACTGCTTTATTGAGCAGTAAAAAAGTTCATGCTTAAATGCTTTGCCAGCAAAAACAAAAGAAATCTCACAGTGTCACCAGAGTTACTTGTCCCAGATCCATCACACCTAATTTAGATTCCTTGTTAGAGTACACAGGTTGGAAAGATACTCATGGCAGGATCCCTACAAAGCCAACAGAAAGAAAGAAGACCTGCAGTGAGGGGATTTATGTCCATGAAAGTCCTGTGGCCAATATACTCTGGAATTATACAGAACAGAAATGGGAGTCCATGAAAACTTCACCAATAGGAAAAAGAAAAGCAAAGTATGTCTTGAAAGCCATTCCCCACTTCTGCTTTTAACTGAAAAATATAGGAGCTGCCTACTTAGAATTTATGGGACCCACACAGACATTGCTCAGAGCACAGTTTTGATCTCGAGCACTTATAATTTAAAAAGTTAACCCACAAAACACTTAGGGTTTAGAATTTGAATTGGAAAGAAGAAATTTAAAAAGCTGGAATTACATTATAAGAAACACACTGAAATTCATCCTCCCCTGTGAAAAATGCAGGCTACAGCACACGTCAGAAAAAGAGATATGCTTCATGACTACCCCCCAATTAACTCCACCAGATGCTTAAGGCTTTTTTATGGTCTATAAGGTATTAGTTAATATTCAAACTAGGAACTATTATTTTTTTTAAGGGAACTTCATTTGCATGCCAACACTTAGTTGATCTAAGCACATTTATATTTGCTTAAGAGCTTGTGAATAAAATACTCCAACATTTCCACTGCCTAAATTCCACTGTTTTGGTGTTTTGGTTTTCATTTGCTTTTTTATATGTTTGTATGTATGTATATATGTATGTATGTGTTTATTTACTTATTTTGGCGGTGGTGGTATGTTTCTGCTCAGGTTTAGTTTTCTTTTCTTGCTTGCTTTGTTAGGCTTTTCTTATATTTGTTGTGTTCTGGAGCTTTTTTGTGGATTTTGGTGGGTTGTTTGGGGTTTTTTAAGTCTCTAACAGGAGATTTTTAAATGCTTCCATTCAATTTTTTAAAGGAAACAGCTTAAAGATAGCTAATATTCAGCTCCCAATGTTGTTAGTAGATTTTCTGATGTGTGTATCAAGGGCTCACTACATGAATTTGATTGCATAATCACAGTTTTCCATATAAATTTAACAGTCCCATTTGAATCAATCATGTTCATTCTAAGCCTCTTAGCATTAGGCTTGCAGTGACTTCCAGCCCACTCCAAAATGTGTTCTCAATAAGATTATAACAGAATGGTGGGATGTTCCTGTGGATGTAATTAGCTTCCCTTCTCTTTTACACCAACTCAAACCAGAACTCACTTCATTTTAACTAAATGAAAATAAATACGTTCAAGTAAAAAAGGTAAAAATCATGTCAGTTTTAATTATTGTCATTATCCAAGTCTGGAGTGCAAGAATTCACTGTACATTCCAATCTGCCTTCTGAGAATAGTGGCAATTTCCTCATTGATCTTAGGATAACTAGGCTTGAGATCCTATTTTTTGGACTCTTTTTTAAAGGATTAATGATAAATTTATTAGCAGTATGTTCTGTACATCTCAAATCTGATTTATTAGAAAAGCTTTATCAGGGGACACATCCTCAGTCCTATTGATAACTCTTTTTCATCTATTATTAGGACGGGGTAAATACATGAAGAGCAAAAAAGAGAAATACAAAAATGAATAAATGCATGCTTAACAGTACAAATATTAATTGATTCTTTACCTCTAAGTTAAATATTGCTCAACATTTATTGCTTTTAGGGCCGTATGCATAATTTCAGCAGAAATATTCTCATGAGTACAATAAAATTGCCTTGACAATACGCTTAAAAGTCATAAATGGGTTGCTCTCCTAAAGTAATGTAGATCTCTCTGTCACATAAATTAAATACATTTTTCACAAAATTACAATTTTAATTTGAAATTACCATGAGAATTGATGGTGTATTTTTTTAATAAAGTAAAAAAATTAACCATACTGTTTCATACACTGTAAAATTCCTTACTATTCCTTAAGGACAGAAAGATTGGACAAACTTTTTTTTGTGAATAACATAATACGTAAGTTTAGCTCTGGTTTTTATATAAATTAATAGGAGTTACTTTTCAGAAACTTCAAGTATGAATATACTGTTAAAGAGTTGCAAACCATGTTCTGCAGTTCTAGAGTCACTGAACTTGCTGTTTTGTCAGTGAATCTGTTCTACTGAATTCCAATTCACAAACAGCTTATGAGTTTCAAGCTCTCCAATCTGCTGAAAACATCCCAAAGCAACCAGACATGCCATGACAGGGAGAGGCCCTTTAACAGGAACTTATGATTTGGTTCCTGTGACAGACACAGTAACACATCCAAAAACACAGCCTGACTCTAGATATGCTGCAGAACTTTGCTTGAGAAGAAAAATCTACAGAGAGGACAGGAAAATAAATCCATGTGGTTTTCAAGCAATTACAGCCCATATGCAAAAATATAGCAGGGATCTCAAATTATCTATGGTGATGACAAAATGTTGTCTTTGATCACTGCTGTAGACCTTCAGCCTAGATAATGATATGGGGCAAGGGAGATGCTAAAAGAGAAATCACCAGGTAACACCACAAAGAAAACTCATGGCCAAATGATAAACAAAATCTTCTAACACCCAGGAGAGAGAGGCACTCCATTTTTGAAAACAGCTTCCTTTAACTTAAGTGCATGGAGCATGCAGGCATGAATGCAACCAGCAGATTTACAATAAACCACATTTCTGTACAGGTAAAGGCCAAACTGTCAGTCTCAGTTAAAATGTGACAAGAGTAACTTTTCTCCTCTTCCCCCCTGGCTCTGATCCAGCAGGACAGTTAAGCACGTGCTTAACCTTGAGTTTTGCAGGGCATGTTTAAGTGCTCAGCTGGAGCCAGGCCAAAATGCAGGAGCCAGACACAACTCCCATGTTAAACCTCCTTTCACCAGACCAGGCTGAACAGAGGGAAGGAGATATTGAGCTGTGAGGTGTTTAATTTTACAACAATACACATAACTTGCACAGGTCAGCACGTAGGAACACAGGCAGGGTGTTGGTGTGACACAGAGATCACAAGAAGAGTTGTCACCCAGCAATGCAACTGCTCTTTATGGAGATGCAACATACAGGTTTTAAACAACACAGTTGGCACATGAATTCAAATATCCAATGCAGTGTCTACAGCAACCCTCCCACAGCTTCTCTGAATTCACACAAACCCTGACAGCTGGGGTGACTTAGCTTGTGTGATTTCAGGTAAGAAATTGTCACCTCTGATTCACACCACACACCTCCTGCTACCCAGCAGGAGAGCACTGGTTACCACCTGGTGAGCAGGGCTGGTGTTCAGAGAGGCAGCAGCACCTGAGTGCTCTTTGCAGGAGGGAGCAATGAACTCATCTCAGTTTTAGAGATTCCCACATTTCATGTGAGGCAGAAGTCAGTTATACCATGTGCATGTGAAAGGATTCTCTCTTCTGGTGAAAACCAGATATTTGGCTCTCATATCAGCTTCACTGGGACATACATTCATAGTAGAGTGACAGAGAAAAATGAATGCATCGCTCTGGCACAAGGATGGGGCAAAAAGCCAAGAAGTAATCACACTTACTACACAAGAGTAAATAAAGTGTGTGAAGCATTAATTTTGAATGTGAAATCTTTATAAATATACTATAAAAGTGAGAAAAGAAGAACAAAACTCATGCAATTAACTTTTATCACGAGACTATTGAGTTTTTCAGGAGTTCCCTCTCCAAACACCTCTCTGCAACCAGGAAAGGAGTTCTTCTAGTTCTTATCCTGACAAGATAATGATCCACAGACATGACTGTCAGGCCAATACTTCCAGTTATGCTCTAGAAAACAATAACCTACATTCTTAGTTGGGGTTCCCAGTTAACAATTTTTAGAAAGAGCCAGGTAGTAGAAATCAATTGATTTGTTTGCTCTTATCCCAGTGAGTGCCACCAAAGTGCCAGGTGTGTGCAGAGAACCTGTCTGTCAGGAAACCATTGTTGTGTATCATAAAAATAATTAGTGATTGAAATTAGCTGGTGCCTCTGCCTAAGCATAACACTTACAAGCTGCTGGAATCAATCTGACTCTTTCACATGTTTTCCCAGTGTCACCCAAAGAGCAGACAAGTTTCTCAGAGCAAAGTTCAAATATAGTATTCTTCCAGCAGAAAATCTGAGTTCACTGTTTCCTGCCTTCTCCCATGCCCGTGACCACATGCTCATTATCACTCTGAGCCTTCTGGAGCAGCTCATGTCACTGAGGCAGCCCTGCCACCCTCTCACCACACTGAGTGGGCAGTACAGGAGAAAGTCTCAGTGCCCAGGAGCAGCTTTGATGCTGAACTGCACAGGGGATTACCCAGTAGTAGTTTGGGGTTTCCTAAATTAGTGCCATGAGTAATTCAATCAGGCTCAGGCAACAAAATGGATCCAATCCAAAATTCAATCCAACTCACTTCAGTAGTGAATTACATCTAAATTTTAGATGCTTTTTGAGCCAGTCCTTCTAAAATAAATCCCATATATAGCAGGGGGAAAGCTAGGTGCCTTTGAGAGCCTCCTGAGGGACAGCCTAAATTGGGCAGGCACGATCTCCCTCTGGAGTAGCTTTTCTAGGCATTTATCTCTCCCTATTGAACATGGAGGGAATTTAGGCACTTAATTTAAGAGAACTAGTTCACTCTGTGCTCAAAACATAGGTGCTAATTAGCTGCCCATGCCTGACTGGAAGCCCTCCCAATTTAGAGTCTAAATAATTTATCTTAAAGACTAGCATTGTGTTATGGCCTAGTAAAATTTTAAAAAAGAAACAAACCAGCATACTTTGTGCACTGCAAACAGATCAAGATAGGACTGCAGTAAAACAGAATATGAAATGGGATGGAAGGACCATACCTTAGTTACTGCTAAATGATCCTTGCTTTGCATATTTTGAAGCAGTGGGGCTGCTATCAGACACTTTTGACTCTCCCAGTATCTCTCCCAAAGCACCCAAAAGCCCCACTTACATGCTTTTTGGAATGAAAAATGACAGTAGCAGTACTGGGGTTAGAAAACCACCTTCTTCTGCTGTGCTGTTCCCAGAAGACTCATTTGAATTTAGGAGTATCTTATACTGTAGATGAGTGTCTTCAGATGTGTTGGTAGTAGGAAATATCAGCCTCCACAGATTTCACATATCCCTCAATTAAAGGAGTGCGTGGGCTTCTTCTTTAATTAAAGTGAATCTTACAGAGAGAATTTAAGTTCCTAGAGACATTATGAGAATTTATGGCACCCACTGGCTAAATTAGTACTGAGAAATCCCCATTTTCCCAGGCTGAGTCTGCTCCACTTGGTGTGTGTACAGATATTGGGCACATAAATCCAGTGTGGGATTGGCCCCTGCCCCCAGTGCTGCTTCACCAACACCCAGGGATGCTGGGTCACTTCCTTAATTTCCCTTTGCTTCCCTCATCTGCAACACAGAGATAATATTCCTCAGCTCTGTGGTGGTGCCAGGCTTGATTCATGAATGTTTTAAGGCATTCTGTGATTTTCAGCCTGAAAGGTGCTTCAGAACCATAAATTATTGGTTTAATATAGATCATAGTTTTCATCTCATAAATCTTTTATGTACTACTCCAACTTCATCCCTGATATAACTCTAATAACTTGTGCAGTGTTAAGCAAGGGATAAATTTTCTACAGTATATGAGGCAGCAAAATGAAATTCCAAGTGTGAGAGCAAGGGCTTAACAAGAGGCATTTCTTACAGAGTTATGTCAGAAACCTACCCCACTGCCCACTTCTCTACAGAAAAAGTATCATCTCATGGCATTCTAACTTGTTAAGTCCTAATTCATCATTAAATGTCTGTTTCAGGTCAAAATAATATTTTTCTAATATTTTCTATTGCTATACATAGGTAGTTTGTGTTGATTGAGAATTAGTAGACATGGTCATGTTTTTGCAATCTGTTTTGACAAAAAATATTTGAGTTGAAAGCAGTGTAGAAGGCTTGGCAAAAGCCATTTTAAATAGGTGGGCACTTTGTCCCCCTAGAGTAGGAAAAAAATACTGTTCATACATCATACTATCACTGCTGTGATAGTTCAGTTCTTTTAATTCCCAGACCAGATGTTCTCATGCCCAGTTTAGAACTCTGTTATTGGGCCAGCATTTCTTATAGCTGAAATAGCTTTGCTCCTCCAGTGTCATCTGACCACTCCCCCTTTATGTGTACATGAAGAATAACTACAGTCCCACTCAATCTTCATTTTGTTAGCCTAAGAAAGTCAAACTCTGTTAGTCTTCCTTTAAAATGTAATAAATCTAATGAACACAATAAAGAAAATTCTAAGGACCTGATAACCATCTTTGAAAAGGAAAAAAAAAATTGTCAGACCTCATACTTCATTTAGACCTTGGAAAAATTCAGCTCTTTATTAAGTCTTGTCTCCTTCCCCTCCATGACTCTGATTCTTAACATTATTTCTGGTCTTCCCAGAGTTTATCCTCTGACCTCTGCAGCAGGTTTAGGCAATAACATGCCTTTCCAGCTGGTCTTCAGATTTTATATTCTTCACTGTCTGCAATGAGTGAGCTTGGGTACTTTGGTTCTCATAATCTTTCTTCATTTCATCCTTCCCCCATTCCTTCCTACTAAAGAAAATTTCCATGGAATGTGATGGAAAACTTGATAAGCATCTGAATCTTATGTGATAATAATATTAATAGTAATGTAGTAATGATAGTAAATGTACCCTACTGATATGCTTACAGACACAGAAACAGAGTATTTCCTATGAAGTTTTTATATTTACACTGATTCCTACAGAATCTCTTCTTTCTTCCCTCCTGTCCCTCTCCAAATGGTCTAGGACTTTTCTTTATGCTGTGTGAATGCAAAAAGAAAAATATATACAAGCAACTTTTGCTGATATTGGGATAAAATTTTAAAATACTAAAGTAGTTTGGAAAAGACTCAACTCTGAACTTAAGGCATCCACATGTTTTTCGAAATACTCATGAGTAAGGATTGTCACCAAATCACAGAAAGAAAATATAGGTCTGCTTAATTGCTAAATAGAATCATTATGTAAATTTGTAGACCAGGGGATAATGGAAATCAAAGCTGTGCAGTTGATATAAATGCAATTTCCAATCAAGTGTTGAGATTTACCAAATTAAGCAGGTGCCTTCTGTGCATTGAATGAGACAGCAACCTGGACAGGCAATCCAGAGTTAACCCCCCCATGATTAATTCCCTGGTGAGGTGCATCTGGGTTTAGCACATGCACATCTGGAGTTTGGGACAGCATCACTGCCAAATTTCTAAATTCAGATGCCACATTTGCACGTTGTGCTGCACTCAGCTGGGCAGGCAATCACTCATCCGCCTTCCATGGAAACTGGTGCTTCAGTGCAGAACTCTCAGGTCCTGGGCAGATGCATTTGTGCAAGACTTGCAACACAGCAAGTCAGTGTTAGATACCAGCTTAGATGTTTGATCCATTGAAGTAGTGGGCTTGTTATTTCAACATCTCCAGTATTTTGCTGCAGCTTTGCAATGCAGAAATCAAGCACTGAACAGCAGTGAATCTAATCTGGTTTGCTGTAATAACTTTAGAGATAATCCTGCTGATGGAGTAGCTCAGGGCCGGTATTTAACAAACATGAGGGTGAGTAAATACCCTTTTGGGCCAGTTTTAGTCCATGTTGGCATCCTAAATTTAAAAATTCTAACATATCTGAGAGAAAACTTTGAAATTCAACAATGGAAAAAGAGTTAGAACAGAAGGTTGAGAAGAAGATGGAGAGGACAAAATAAAGCTGAAAAAGCTCCAGACAAAAGCAACAGTGGGAAAGCATTTTTTCAGATAAAGAAATTAAGATACTAAGATAAAGTAAGTGCAGGGCACACCATCAGACATCTCTCCAGCTCAACTTAGGTCTTAATCCTCTAATCAGAGATAGATGGGAAAGAGGAGACTTTTATTTCTGAGATTTGTACAGTTTTATCTTTTTAATTCAGATACATTAAATAGCCTGTAATACAGAGATTTCTGTCAGGTAGCAGAACACCATTGCATTCATCCTATTAAAAATGGAAAACTGCTCATAAATAAAAAGCCTTTTATGAGTCTTCCCACAGCCAGAACTCATGCAGGAGGTTCATACGCTCACCAGGCTCCATCCACTGTCATTCACATACCATTTTATGGCAGAGAAGTGTTTCCTGCCTCAGCAGGTTATTGTTTAGTGGGCTAATGCTTATTTGCAAGATGAAATGCTATTGTGGAAGTTCTGTGGGGAAGCATGTTACTTGTGGAAAGAGAAAAAAAGGCCACTTAAAAAAAAAAAAACACCAAAAAAACCCTAAAAAGCCCTGCTTAGCCTCCTGGTGATGGAGAAGGGCAACTTCACCAAGGATTTGAAGGGAGCTGCATCAGGCCCTGTAACTTTAGCCCTATAAGCAATAGTATGCAATAACTGCTAAGGAAAAATCATCTTGCTGCTTTATTTTTTGTGTGATTTGTTAAACTGCAATGTCATTTTGCCCCAAAAGAGTAACTAAACCTTATTTTATTTTAATCCCAGTGCTATTTGTGCATTGTCTAATTGCAATATCTTACTCTCACAATTAAAAATAAAGCACATGATATTGTGAGAATATGTTTTCTTTCTGTAAATTCTGCATCCCAAGAACAGTCTGTGACCTGGGGTTCTTTGTTGCTAGCTGGTGAATGAGCAACAGGAGAGCAGACCCCTCCTGAGCCCCTCCATTGATGACTTTCTCTGTGAAACTAAGCCAGAAGCTGTTGCAAGGCCTGTAACATCGAATACTGCAGGTAAACAACGTTCTTTACTATCCCTCACTAGAGAAAAATAGTTTTAGTTTTAGCTTCATTATGGCACATTTTTGTCAAGTGATTTCTTGGTTTGTTACTGTGTGCACAAAATCACAAGCTGGCATTAAATTGTAATTGCCTGACCTGTTAGAAGAAAAACTTAGTTCATTACATTTTAGGGGAAATCTGATGTGATTCAAATCACATCGGTTCTAGCAGATCTTTGGGGCTGAAATTAATGCCATTTGTTTAAGTCTCACAGGATGTACATATGAGTCTGAATCAATTCTCTGTATTTGGTTTTGCAAAATTTAACCTATGGGAAACTCCACATTTAGTCTGGTTTTAATCAAACACATTCCTTACCCTAGAAAGATTTTTTAAATGAAATCTTGAATGAGATGTTAGAGAGAAAATGGGGGAGGTATCAAAATGCTTTATCCAGGCTGAGTTCAGACACTTTGTTAGTGAAAAGATTTAATGTATTTCTTACCTCCTTTGTGTTGTAATGAGATAGTAGAGAAGGTAATAAAAATTAAGAGTGAATCCTGAAAACCTTATTCTACTGAATTCTATTTGAGGTATATTGTCCTTTGGAAGTATTTTTAGAAATCATTCCACTCCTACTTGGTATCTGTGCAGAGGTAATCGATGCTGTTGAGCAGAGCAGCTGAGACAATAATATCAGCACTGCACTGCTGGGCTCCCTTCCTGTCTCATAAAAGGACTTGGCTTGTTAGAAGCCATTTAATTAAAATTTATATCCATGCAAATTATTAAATGAATAATTGACAGCTGAGTGATTATCTTCACATCTAATTAATGTGTCTAAAGCAGCATGCAAGTTCTAGTAACAAAAGCTGAAATACTGAATTAGATAACAATTGAAAGTAATATTTTTTCCCTTTAAAAGATATAGCTGAAGATATTACAGGGATGAATAGAACTATTTCAGGTTGTTTAAGAATAGTGCTTGTTTTAAAATGTACCTGTAAATTTTACACCTGCCTTGAATATCTATCAGATTGGAGTGGGGGTATTAATTTGATTTATTTAATAATAAAATAAAAAATATTCTATGAAGATTGATGAAATCCAGTGATTTCCAAGAACACAGATAAAGCACTGCAAGAGGTAATGCAAATTGATTTGTCAAAAACACCTGCCCTATAGCATGATGATAAAAAGGAGTTTTTCTACCTTTTACATGCTAAAGAATTGTGAATGTTACTCTTTAGGCAAATTTTAAAAGAAGAGCTGAAATGGAAAATTTCTTTCATACTGATACAGTCCTTAATAGAAATGGCATTAGACTTTATATTCAGTATTTATGCCCCAAATGACAAACACCAACAACTGTAGAAAACATTAATAAACTTCTTCATTCCTTTTTGACCCAAGTCCACCCCCAAAGCTATTCCCAGAAGAATTGTGGTGGAACAGCACTGCCCTAAGCAGCTGTTACCGGGACTTAAAACATCTAAGATTAAACCAAATCTTATCTAAAAGCTCAATTGAACAGGGAACCCTCACAAAAGAGGAAACATGTGAAGGCCCCAGCCATAAGACCCCAGATGTCTTAAAGATTTTCAGAGGAAAAGCCTTTTTTGCAAATCTACTAAACTTCATTCATGCAAGCACTTGAAATCCCCAGGCATATTTTAATATAGTGGTCATCATCTTTAGCCAGGAAACACACACTTACTCTAGCCAAATGCAAACACATCAGTAATTTTTTTCCCCAATTAAAACAAATCTTAAAAAGTGAGCTACTTGAATTAAAACAACACTGAATTGTTACATTTTGTCTCTAAGTATTATCAACAGGTCTGGATCTCTTGGATCTTAGTGAACCTGTCTTACAAACCCAAAACAAAGCAAAGAAATCAGAGAATCCTTCAAGAAGTGAAGGCTTAAAAGCTTCAACCCACAGAAAGAAGACAGAGAATCCTGACCTGATCAGTGTGGATTCTGAGCAGAAAGTCCAGGCTGCCAGAGTTGCAGACAAGTCTTCTCTAGATTTAGGTAAGAGTGTAGCTGTTTTATCAGTGCTCCCTTGCCCTGCTTAGCACAAGATTTTCCTGGCTACTATCACAAAATAATGAGCAACACCAGAATTTTTGCTGTACCACATTTCAGCCTTTGCTCCCCATTATAAACAGCCTGAAGCACTTTAAACCTTAAACACTGTGAACACACTTTACATTTTGCCTCTGCCATTATACCTATTAAGTTGACCCTAAATGTGCTAATAAAGTTTTGAAATTTCTTTGTAAAAGGAATTTAGTCAGGGTGTGTAAAATGGTAGAAAAATCTGTAGGGGTGTGATGAGAAATTGGTAAAGGACACAAATGAGAGGCAGCCCATACTGATGTCCTTTGAAGAACTGCAGGTGTCAGAAATGCACATTTATATTTGTAAATACTGCTTTATCTATGCATAGGAGAGAAAAAAATCCATTCTTGACAAGAGAGATATATTTATACAGACTGAAAAAAAAAATCCCCAAAACAACTCAATTTCCTGCCAAGCCTGATCTATCGACAAGCTTTGGAAAAGGTGAATTTGATTTAGTTCCATCCAAACTAAATTACTTGCAGTGCAACTGAGAAATTTGCAAGGTAAATGTAATTTATACCAAGGCAACACATTTTCCATTCATCATCACAGAAATTCTTTTAGAGACCTTTATCTTCAAACAGGAGCTGAACATCTGATCTTTGCAGAGTGAGTCTGACACATGACTGAATAACATCAGTTGCCTACCTAGTCATTTTTACACGTTAGTCTCTAAAAGAAGCTTCATTTTCACAATTTGTCTAAATTACATACAAATCACTGGTTTTAAGTCAAGAGTTACACTGACATTCTGACCATGAATGCTAACATATTTGGAAAAGTGATGTGAATTTCCAAATATTTTCACACCATATCAGCTAGAAAGGCGCACAGTATTTCTTTATGTTGGGCCTTTATTAAAATATAGGCTTTGGTGGCATTATTTTCTCTATAACACACACTTTACAGAGGAGATAAAATTCTCAGCAGTAGTTTTTTTAAAAGATTCATATTTGTTATTTATTTTTCAGTTGATATTCAGACACAGATAGAGAAATGGGATGATGTCAGTTTTCCTGGAGACAGGAGTAGCAAGGTCCACCCTTCTGCAGAGAGAACATCATCATCATCCAGAGCTCCATCAAAAGAGATTTTATGGTACAACTTTTTGCTTTCCTTAAAAAAATATTTCCAGCCCAGCTTTCTTAATTCACAGAAATACTTGCTTGATAACAAATCTTAATTTTAAACCTGTTATGCTGACATTAAATGTGTTCAAACACATATTTTTGACAACGTATCATAAGCAAGTGCACAATAAAATGCCATTTTGCCAGCAATTTTTAATGTTGTGGAAAGTAGCAGGTGCAATTACTCAATAAATGGTGGTGAGAATTCTACAGAGATGTGCAGTGAAATCCTTTATTGTGGTGGTTGATTTTTAGACACTGACTGAGGCACAGACTTGTGTCTTTGTCTAGCCTCAGTTTCCCAGTCTATGAAGTAGAAGAGTGAGAACACAAAGAAGGGTCCAGGCAATATTGATAACTGCAAGTTAAACAATTCAGTTGAAAGAAATAACCTGATTAATCACTGTGTGCTTGTGAACCTGAAAGCCATAGGGCAGCGTGTCCTAGTGCTGAGTGTGTAAATGCATTATTTCTAGGTCCACAGAAAACAGATCACAGTCTGAGCTGAATAATGTCAAGAGTGCCTTGGACTCTGATTCAGCATCAGAATTAGAACTTGCACCTGCCATACAGGTAAGAGGATTTGGTAGGTTTATTAACCATAAAAAGGCAAGGAGGAACTTCCCACTGGCTAATCACTGACATTCTGGGAGAACTGTTCAAGGGATATTTTCAGGATCATCAGGGAAAGTATCTTCACACACTCTGAAATGAATAGGTTATTGAATGTCAGCACCTGAAACATTCAGAGTTTAATACTGCAGTGAACTGTGGCCTTCCTATACAGAGGGAAAAACTTCAAACTACAATTTACAGCACCATCTTTTTTCCCTTCCTCCAGTTCTGAAATTCAGACTTGAAGTGGATCCCTACCCATGTTAAATTCTATCCTTTAGGTCTCTTGGCCAGGCAGGAACCCCCAGAACTGGGAAATTGCTGAGGAAACAGGAAGCAATCATTACAGCAATGCTCATTAGCAGTTTATCTCCACAGGTGGGGGAGCAGTGTGGTCACAGGACTTTTTCCTGCTGGAAAAGGAACTCTAATACGGAGGGCTCTGGGCTAAAGGTTTGTAGTTTTGCCCAATTCCACTGTTGTATTGTGTCTTGGACAGGTCTTGTTGAAAGTGATTATTGAGGGTTGCATGTATGTATGCACACACAGGTGCAGATATATACAAATACATTTATATGTGTATTCTGATAGATCAGGTTGTTCACACACCTTTTTTGCTGCTTCTTACTTTTTAACTGAAAGCCTTCAGCCACTGCCACTGGAAGGGGGAAGAGAGAGTTTTCTGGTGGATTAGCTTTTAGTTGAAAATAATTTTCTCACCTCCCACAGCTATTTTTAGGCTTGGACATCAAAAACCTTCTGTCAGATAGAAAATCTATAAACTAATGAAAAATAATTGCCTCATTTGAAAATGGAAAAATGAAAAAATGAGACACTACTTGCCAAATGTGTATCCTGAGATTATATACTTTTTTTTCCCCAGAAAGTAGAAACAGAACCCAGTTATCAGATCCATTTTTTGATTTTTCTTAGGCAAAAACATGCTCTTTACTTCACTGCCATCTCTACATTACAAGCAGGGAGTTTTTTTCCCCCTCTGGAAAGCCTCACACTAGTTGTGATGCATGATATCTTCCCTTTCCCTACAATAGATTTGTACATCTTGGTGATGGAAAATACCTATCACACAATGCCATCCACTTGAAATGGATGGTGTGTTCTCAGGTGCTTTGTCCAGCTCATACTGAAGCACCTCTGACCCTCTTTTAGGAAGCTGCTCCTCAGCCCAGCAGATCTAAATTCCAGGACATTTGTGCTCAACCAAGACGTGTGTAAGCCAAGTAGACAGTCACAGGATTTAAATGCTGTGGCTTTCTGTAAAAGCAATTACAAATGCAGTGTATTTCTACTTGGTCTATATGGTCTATTTCCTTTTTATCTTCCACTAGAATAACTGCAGAAGCAAAAATCCACATTTTTCACTCAGTTTAAGTTCAGTCAGTTGAGGCTCCATAATGTTTTTTAAAATGACTGTTACTTCAAAATAAAAAACCATGAAGTTGAACAATCCAACTTGAAAAAAAAGCAGAGACTAAATTTCTTATCTGTTGTCTTGGTACATTTCATGTTTTGTTTTGGTTTGTCGTAACCCGCTTGTTTCAAACCTGTCGTCCATTTGAGCAACAAAGTGTTAAACTGGTAATTATTAATGCAGAGAAATGACCTGAAGTGAGAATGTGTTCTTATTCTAGGTAGGTTCCTCAGAAATGTGGTTTTGTTCACTGCTTCATCCTGCTCGTACTTGGACTGTCAGAGTTGTCAGCTCCCAGCACTCAGGCTCATCTGTCTTGACCGAGTTCTTAATCTGCTTGCAAAAAGAAATCACATTAGAGCTTTTATCAAAGCATGTTTTCCATACTTTGTCCTCTATAGGTCTTGTCTATCTCATTTAAGGGTAACCTTTGCAAATCCAACACATTCTGCCATACCCTAAAGATTTCATCTTGTCAAACTTGCTGCAGTTTTCCATCAGCAGTTTCCCAATCACCTCATCACTCATCTTTGACATGTTAGATTTAGCTCCTCAAAGTGAAATGCTAAGTAACTAGGTCATATTTTCATTAAAATTATGCAATCTTCTTAACAAAATCCTTTATTTACCAGCACTTGTGCCAATACAAAATCCAAAAACAAGCTTTGAACTACAAGGGGGAAATGTGTTTGAAGGCTGTAATGGGCAGTGGTCACTGGTGGCTGTCACTGGGTGTGGCTATCTTGCTTCTCAGCATTTACTCACATCATATTTTACATATTATTAACTTTTAAACTGCATTGGCCCAAAGTATCCTTCTTCTTTCTTTTATCTGCCATTCTGAAAAGCTTCTTGTTATGCTTTTACTGGTACTGAGATGTCCTACAGTGTTTGGGGGGAGGGGGGGATTTTGAAGGGTAATTTTTAATCTTAAAATTATAAACTGCAGAGGAAGAGAACATGTTCCATTTTCTCTTCATAAAGTCTGCTCATGTTTTAACTTTTTAAATATTTCCCTGGACATTTTAAATATTTCATTGCTCACAGAGTATACAAAACCCCTGACATGCTAAAAATCTGTACCTAATTCTAATATGTCAGTGCTTTTAGACAATGGTACAGTGCAAATCTTGTAAAACTTGGAAATCTCCAGTTTGAGGCAAGAGTATTCAGAATGTGAAATTAATTCCTCACTTCTCTTAAGTGGCTACAGAAAGGCTCTTCCCTTGGATGTGCTGCTTACTCTGAGGAAAGGAAGAGTTACAAGGGACAGATTTAGCTCATTATTTGAAGACTTGACCAAAAGTTAGGACTGTAATTTAAGCCTCTCACCAACAGTTAAAGTCCAACAACACATAAGGAGAATGCAAGTGCAGGAAAGTTGTGCAAATGCATTGGAATGGAAGGGTTTGTCCCTGAACACAGAAGCCATGATCAGCTACAGCACCTGCTTTGTGAGAGGTGAGAATATCAGACCTCAGTGTGCAGTGTCCAGCCCTGGACACAGCCTGACCCACCTGGGGGTGGCTCCCTTGGGGAAGGTAGCTCCAGAGCCCCACCCCATCACCTGCTGGAGCTGTGGAGCCCTCCAGGGCTGCCCCTCCACTCCCATCCCCTCTTCCTGGACCATCAAAAAGCAGCAAATTCGAGGCTTTTCAAAGAGCTCTTCATTTCTGGGTGTCACAACCCACAGTACAGCTCTGCATTGTCCCATGTGCAAATGCAGCTAATGTGGCTTTTGTTAATGTTCATTTAATGGAGGGGAAAGTCTGTTTCTGTGGGGATGATGTGGGGACAAAGGGTCATGTGGCAGAGGAGGGGACCTCTGTGCTTCTTGTCCTCTGCCCCCTCACCTCTGTGCTGCCCTAGAAGCTCACTCTGCCCTTCAGCAGTACAGCTCAGTCTGAACATCCTCATTTACAGCATTGTCCTTGACCTAAGGAGTGACAGTCACTGGAAACGAATGGGTAAAAAGCAGAAGTAATCAAACTGTTTGCAGGAGCCAAGTCATAAATAATGAAAAGGCCAGGAACATAATTAGAGCCTATCAATAGAGTCCTGTGTCAAGAAAAACAAATTTAATTCTTTGATCGGATTACAGGTCGGGTTGATAAATGTTGATGTCTGATATTCCACAAGAGTTTTGAATTAATATGTCATATTCTGATTGTAAAATTGGCACAACACAATGTGAATGAAGCAGTTGTTAAACAGATTAAAACTGGCCAACCTGAGGTCTCAGGAGCAGTAGTTATTTACTAGGAATTGTAATCACATAGGGATTGTTCTGGGATTCCAAAGACAAACAATGTTCTTCAGTTTTATTGATCTGAAAATAAACATGCAAGCAAATTCCTCAGAGAACTTCCATATGATGCAACAGTGGAATAAAAAAAAAAGAAAATAAGGGGTATGTAAAAAGGAGCTGGTGATCAAGGCAACTGTATAAATATGTATTGCAACACAGTCCCTTGGAAAATCACACATTTCAGAGCACAAACACGGGCTCTGCTCACAACACTGTGCTTTGTGGCAGTTAGAAACAACAGGAGTGCTCCCTGTGCAGTACTGGGGGAAGGGGAGTCTGTAGAAGCAAACATAATTAGTGGGAGACAGGAGGTCACCTGGTTTCTGCATAGAGGAGCAGTAAGACAGGGGCTGGAATAAAGGGTTCATTTTGGTTGTCTGTATGGCTATAAAAAATTAAGGGGGAGAGTAAAAGTGACACAAAAAGGTTAAAATCTGAATGTTTCATATATTGAGAATTTTTAATATTTTGATGCTTTTATATCATTAAGTGTCCCTATATTATTAAAGCCTGATTAAAATCATCAGTACCTTTCTACAGAGAAAATAAGGAGTATTAAAAATTATGGAAGAAGATAAGAAGTAATAGAGGGAATCTGAAATTAAAATTAATAAGAGAAGCAAGGAGGGCAGTTAAACAAATTGCAAACAAAGTGATGACACTAAGGTCTCTTGATAACTTTAAATTAAACCCAAGCATCTTCCTCAAATACACTTATTCCATACAACCTCAGTTTATTCTCTGAAGAATATCATTTTGGTTCCATGGGTGTTGAGTGACAAATGCCATCATGTGATACACAGACAAATGAATGATCTGAACCAGTTATCTCTTCTTCCCTGAATTCTATTAATCAGTAAAAGAACTGTTTTGTGTATAGGACTGGGTTTTGGTTTATTTTCAATGACAATCCGAAATCTCTTCCTGGCCTCACCAAATGAAAATAGTATTTTCTAAACATGGACTTGGGGTAGAAGATGTGAAAGCAGAAACAATAGATCCTCAGTGTGGACATGCCCTCACACTCTGTGTTTCCTGTCAGAGCCAAGTGCAGAGGCCAGCACAGGAGAACACTCACAGTGCCCACCTCCACCACGAGCTTCTCACAGAAATTGTGCTGTATCCTTGTTTTCTGACCTTATGTGTTTCATCCACTCAATGTGCATTTCACTCATCACTCTCTAACTGAGAGACCAAAGCCTCAGGAACAAAACAGAAAACCTAGGGCTCATTTGACAAATGAATGTCATCTTTCTAGGAAAAAAGCCAGGTGTGTACAACCACAGAGAAATGTGTTTGACCATACATCACACGTGACATATATGAGTGTCAGAGGTTCCATCCCAGCAGAGCCCATTCCAACATTTGCAGAGACAGCCCAACGAGTCTGACGTGATCAAAATTAGTCTTTTAGCAGTGTGGTTCACAGAAATTTAATATTACAAGTACAGTCATCAGAAATATAATCAGGGAAATTAATGCAATTGGAAGCACGGCCACACAAGTGGCTAATGAGTTTAACCTCTTGACAAACACTAGGGAAGGGATTAACAGTCAGAGCTTTGTTTAGCAAGATTAGGCCACTTTGTGCTTTTTCTGCCATCCTTAAATATTGTTTGGTTTTGTACAACGCTTTTTGTAAAAAAAAAAATATTGTTTTTAGAAAAAGAACAGGGGAAAAGTTATTATGTGCTTCCAGTGGGATTGACCAATAGTATGGTACATAAGAGAGATGCTGATTGTAAAAAGGATTTGCCCTTCCAGTGCTACCCAGGGCAAACCTGGCTCTCCAATGTGATCCCAAAAGAAAACCTGAAAGAAAAACACAAAATGTGCAGGGGAAAAAAATATTTTCTTCCTGGCTCATAGTCAGGGGAAAGGATTGCCACAATCATAATGCAGGAGGAACAAGGAAGGTAAAAGTCTTACACAATGTAGTCAGCTCTCTCCTTTTGTACTCCAACCCTTGCATTGCCTTTTCTCGTATGTCTCTTTATCTTTCACACATCTTGAGTGAAAAGAAAAATGTGGAAAAGATGAATTACTCTGCTTCCCATGAGAAGTGGTCTCTGCTACAGCATAAGAGAATTCAGAGGAATTCATGCAGGGGAAACAAGTAGTTTTCCCCAAGAAAAAGGCCATTTGGGGCTCTAGACAAATAAGGAAATAACTCAGAAGTGTGACAGAGGGTCTATCATCCCTTTCTGATTTATTCTTTTATTTTTTAGGCACGGTCAAGTAAGGAGCAGCGTTGGGGAACACCTCTTCTCTCCAGAAATCACTCCTTGGAGGAGGAATTTGAAAGAGCAAAGGCAGCTGTTGAGGTATTATTTCATTTTCTGTTTTCATTTTCAGCTGATGTTCTACAGATTTCTTTTTTATCTTGCAGCACAAGCAGAGGAGAGAGTTGGAATTGGATTATTTAAAACAGAGAAAATATGCAATTCATGGAGCTATTAATTTAAAATAGCAGCTTTTCTCTTTAAAAAAAGGAAATCTAAAACACTTAGCTATAAAAAAACATTAGAGAGAACAAAGTTTTTAAGCTGGATTTTTATTGCTGGACCAAATGGGTAAATGCCCCATAAATGTAGCTAATTCCAAACCACAAGTAAAAGAGGGAAACATTTCTCCCCAGCAATTGTGTGCCATCAGTTCTTTACACCCAGACACAAAGCAAGCCTCCCCTGTGAAACCAGAGCTCAGAACCACTGATGGACAGCACAATTACCTGCTGTAAAGCAGAGCTGTACAGAAGCACCCACCGTGCACCATTTTCACAATTTTACAGTAAAACCAGTGGCAGAATGCTAAGCACAGGAGTATTCTTGTTTCCTGGTGAATCTATTTGGTTTGAAAAGATAGAAGTATTTGGATAGTTCTCCTACAGCACTTCTGGGGTTTTTTCACTGACTTCTACATTTCCAACATCTGAAGCATCTCTTGAGTGCTGTCCTACACCACTAGTCCAAATTGATCCTGTCTAGGCACAAAGTAGAACACAGGTTTTTTTAGCAGAACTCCACAAAAAAGTTAGATATAAGCATTGGTCTGGAGCATCATTATCTTCTCAGGGGTTCCATGGGCAACTCTTCAAAATCTCATCACCACAAAGAGCCAAGACAGCTCCATTCCAGCAAGGACAGAATTTCAGGCTAAATTATGTAACAGCCACTGAAATGAGTTCTTAGGGTGCAGAGGATGAAGCTGTGAAACTAGTTCCTCAAAACTGGTTATTTTTAGCATTTTTAGCACTGCAGGCTCTTTAGTCTTCAAACCATCTAGAACACTTAAGGGTTCTTTGAGTTTAGATTTACATTTTAGTCATGTATTTTAATACTCTTCTAACTCCAGTTATGTACCATTCTAATTCCAGTGCTGATAGCTGAACTATTCTAGATTAATGTTGGCTGATGAGAAACAAAACTATGCCTAAGTCTGATACTGGCTTCTGGCTAGAAAGAGAATTTCTTGTTGCAGTAATTAATCTGATTTGTAGGGGTTTTTTTCCATTATATGCTATGGTAAGATGCAGGGTTTCTACCATGGTTTCTTGGGATTTTATTGCACACACAAAAAAAATCTGGTCTCAGCATACAAGGCTAAAATGGACAAAATCAGTAAGTGAGCTCCTTCATAAACCAAGCACAGAAGGCATTTTTTCTTTCCAGATCAAATAAATCCTTCATAAACAACTTCTGGTGAGGCACAGGAGATGTTTCTGGTGTCACACATCACACACATTTGCTCCTGGCAGGAAAGGAGGGAACTTGCTTTCAAATTGCCACTGCTTGAAATGCTTTAGATGTTCCTACTTGCAGGGCAGGCTGATCCTCAGGGTGGGATGTGCTGTGCTGTGACCTGGCAAAGCAGCACAGGGAATCTCATGCTGAACATCTCAGTGCTGGTGGTTAAGCAAATGATGTCAGTACTCCTGCAGTTGCCAGAAACTTGTGTGATGGGGAGTTTCCAGACACTCAGCAGAAAGAAAAATGAGTTGAGTCCAACAACAGATTACAAGACATTATTGAATTACTGTGCAGAGTAAAGTAAGGATGAGAATATACTGTAAAAAAAACCCAAAACCCTGCAGACTAAAAGGTCACTCTGAGACAACAGAGACAGGTTGTTAAAATACTTTAAAATACTCTCCAAAATGGCTGTTAAAAAGAATCAAATTAAATGTTTCCACAGCTGTAGCTGGCAGCCTTAAGTTATTCTTTCTGCTTAAAATAGAACCTTGGGCCAGGTAGTTAAAATGTAAAGGAAAGGATTCTTCAAGACCTTACAGAGCAGTTCTTTCCATTTGCATATGAAAAGAGCTGAATTTTCATCCTAGCTAAAATGAAGTAGTAAGAAAGCTGGAGTGATTGAAATAAATTGGAGCCCATCTCAGAAAGATTAGTGCTTTTTTAAGCAGAGAATAGATACAGGTCAAAAATTCATTTTTTTAGGCTTTGGATGTTTCTGTAATATTCTTTGATTTTGGGGAAGCTCCAAGTGGAAAGATTAGCCAGAAAACTGATCAAGAAAAGGAAGTAAGTCTCAGGTTCTTGGTGGCCTAGTTTGAAAGGAATTAATTAACAATTCAGTAAATGAAGACACCAAACTTTATCCTCCACCCAGTATTCACCTCAGTGCTTTGGGAATGGTTTTAAGATGTCAGACTTTGAGATTAATGAAGATTTGTGAGGTAATTCTTTCTTAAGAAGGTTTAAAGATGTCTATGCCATTGGGGAATCTTTTAAGAATAAAGTAGTGAGTAAAATAAGTTTTTTACTAGAGAGGGTCCAGATTCCCTTGCATTCACCAAAAATTTGTACTTTTGCATTTTCAAAAAAAGCTAGGATGTTGATTGAGATCCATCCTGTACTTATATTCCATTAAAACCATTGTTTTATCAACCACCATCCTACCGGTGATGAGTTAAAATAAATAAAAATAAAAGCAAGAAGGTGCAAAAACTTCCAACTGAGAAGTGTCAGAGATGGAAAAAAAAAGCTGTGTAAGCAGTGCTTTATTCCACATTTCTCTGATTAAACTGCAGATGCCACACTGTTTTGTGAGCTTATGCATAAGAAATTTTGAGCTGTCCTTCCCAGCATCACTTTATTTACAACACAATGTCACATGAACCATCTGCTGTATAATGTGCTGCTTTGAAGCATCAGAGCACATTACAGCTAAATTATGTGACAATAGGAGGAAAAAGATGGGATTAATTTGCTCTAGCCTAGGAAAATGTATTCCAGGACCATCAGCTTTGTGGTTCCCATGAGTACTGCTTGGATCCTTTCTGCACCTACAATATTCCTGTCTCACTATTTAGACGTTTCTTTGGATGAACCTAAAACTGGCCAAACCATATGTTAAATTAGGAACCAGGAATTTGAGTCATTCAGATGCATTTTATTTGATACTCTTTCAAAGCACGGTGGGAATCTTTGCCTTGATAAACATTTTTCATCACTAAACTTCAGTAAAATTTTCACATTTTGTTTCAAGAAGATATCAGCTAAGGAAATCTTACCCAGTTAAGCACACAAGTTTAATTTACTGTGTTTTTCACATCAAAGAGTATGGTAATGCAGTAATTCAAAGGGCAATGACAGAACCTTGGTCAATGCATTGGTCAATGAGGAATGTTTCAAATTAATTTTTGGCAATACAGGATAGGCAAAATTCTAAAAATTATGACAATAGGTAAATTTATGAATATTTCCCCTGCCCCCTTTCATTGGATCATAGGAAATAAAGAGCCTGGGAATATTTTGCCTCCCATTTGTTTAACTGCTTCAGCATATTTTTAAATACTAAGAGTAAAAATAGCCTCTTTGACAAAATGCAGAATTTTCTGCTTGGAAGAAGTCAGATGGTAGGAACATTTTTCCTGGTTGTCATTCCTCTTAACTGCTGCAGATGATCTGAGAATGTGTTAAATGTGTTCAACTGGGCTGAAAACTTTTGGTTTACCCAAAGTACTTTGCCAGCCTTAAGGTGGCAAAAACATTGAAATGAGGTTAATTGGCACTGGTGGTGTAGCAAATAGAGCTAAAATTAGACCTAGGAGCCTTGATGCAAAGCCAGGTTTTCAGAAAGGCTCAATAATAATTTAACACTCCTGCCACTGCAGTCAAGAAAAAATTGCTATTAATGGCAGCTGAAATAGACTTAGGCCTTCAGCAAAGACCGTAATATTTACAATATTTAAATGTGTGTAATATTTATAATTGTGTTCCTCAAGGACACTGAACTGCTCTGCTGTTGACATTGGTACCACAGCCCTGAGTCAGAGCCTGGTCCAGGTGCTCAGGGCAGCTTTGCTGTGGCAGTGTCAGAAACTCCTGGTGCTGAACATCCTCAGAATTCTGCAGAAACTGGCCCAAACCTTCCCTTATCACTGCAAAATGACCCTGGGTCCTGTGTCCAGCTAGTGTAGGGTGAGCTGTGAGATTACAGCACAGCTGGTCTCATTGCATTTCCCCCCTCCTTTGACTCTGTAAATGGACATTCAGGGTGGCTGCTTGAGTGCACAGTAATTCACTGGCTTTTCATGTGGAGTGTAAACACAGTGAACTTCTGTGAGAATTATAAATATATGATTAAACAGCAGAATTTGAATTTAAGACTTAAATCCACTTGCTTACTATCTGCAGAAATACGATTTGATGTTTCCATACCATTGCTTCATAAGGAATTATTATGGGAAAAATTCAAGCAAAAATTCTAATATAAATATCATACATATATATGATATTTATATTAGATATTTCTATAAATTAATCTGGCTAAATAGGGCCATTAGTAATTAGTTTTCAGTAGTTTCATTTATTTTAATCTGAAGGAAAGGGAAATTTCCACATTTTTACCTCATGCTGAATGTCAAAATTACTGCTAGTTAAAACATGATCACATAATTTTTATTTCAGTGCTGGGCAGATTTGTGCTGAATGAGAAGCACTTGATGGAGGCATCTGTTGAACAGGATCTTTTTGGGGATTCAATTGTCTCTGGTCATGGCTGCTAAGAGTTAAACAGGGAGTGATCTGATTCATTGTCCCAGCCTTTTCAGACCCTAAATGAACATTTCAGTACAAGCTCACAACTCTTTATATGAAAGTATTTTCTTCAAGGCTGGAATGAGAGCAAATTCTGAAGTGGTCAGGGGCAGCTCACTGCTACTGCCTGGAGTGAAATCTCCTCTCTAAGAGTGAATGGTTCCCAATTTATTTCCTTTTCCACAGAGGAACATAGCAGATACCTTCACGAATCAAATAACTGCATGATTCAGAAAATCCTGTACTGAAGACTGAATTCACACAATCCTGAATTTCTTCCTGAATGGAGGACAGTATGTTTTCCTTTTCCCCAGCACCTAGACAGGATTGCAGCAAGCTATGAAATCACAGTCTAAGCTCTATTTTTCCAATCATGCCTGGCTGTGGAGCTGCACCAAAGTTGTCAGCCTTATAACAAAGATTCACACAAAACTACCTGGACCAGTTTATAAAACCTTCAATTAATTTTGATTAGCACCTCACTCTCAAATGGTTCTGCCTAAATCTCAATAGATCTATTTGTGCTGCTGTCTTTGATATGAATAAGCTGAGAAACTGTGCCCCCAGTGCTGTCAGCTCACTGAAGCACTGGCCATGTCCTTGTAGGAACTGGAGAATTTTGGAAAGGCTCGTAGTGCTCTGCAAATACTCTGCTATGGATCTCCTTTTCAGAGTCCCATGACTAGTGTGTGGAGGCTGAAAAAGTAGCACCTTAATTTGGCTTCTCCCCTTCTATAATTCTATTTCTATTTCTTGGCATCATTTTCTAGTAGCCACAGTTGTTCCCTCCTTCTGGTCGTTGCTAATCTCATTCATCGTCCTAAATCTCATCTGTTTTTCATAATTTCTCTTTCCCTTGTATGTGCATTTTTACCTCATCTTTGAGCTGAATATTAATCTTACTGTGTGATTCTATGATCTCTTGTAGATTCCTCTCACTAGCAGACTATAAAATGCAGTATTAAGATTTCTCCACTATGTCAAAAGCCCAATTTGTATTACATCCCTTGCACAAACACCCTCTGTCTAAGCTTGGCATTTCTCTTTCTCATAGCTGAAAATTATGCTGAATATAAAAGTAAGCAGTGCTTGCAATGCTTGCTCTCTTTCAAACTGTTTTATCTATTGTTATTTTTTTGCATATGGACTTAGTTGATTTTTCTTTTTTTTCCCCTTTCTTTTCTTTGTCCAAGGATTTACAGCATTGATTGCTTTCAATGCTGATGTAACAATTTGCTGTTAGCATCAATAAGACGCAGTGTAAGCTGCTGCAAATCCTGCTTCAAACAGGACATACACTGCCTCTGAGATAAAGACTTTTCTGTTGACAAAATGCATTCCAATATAAGAGATGAGATTTAATTATATGGAATTCCAAACAGGAGCTGCAGTATCTCAGTCCATGTGATTATTAATAGAACTAATACTGCTCAGCAAAATTGACACTCAGACCACTGGTAGAAAGAAATTCAAAAGTTTTTAAAAAAAAAAACCAAAAACCTTTATTTTAAAGTTTTGTTGTTCATTTTCTCTTTTCCTCCTTTTCTTCTAGTCTGACACAGAGTTTTGGGATAAAATGCAAGCAGAATGGGAAGAAATGGCTCGCAGAAACTGGATTTCAGAGAACCAGGAAACACCAGGGCACGTCACCATCTCAACCATCGAGAAGGTAACACCAGGTGTTTTACTGCAGTACATCCCCCCTGTGCAGCTTTGAGATGAGCCTCAGCTCTTCCAGGGAGCCCGAGGAAACTCTTTGGACATGGAAGCTAATTTTACCCCAAAGAGCTCATCCTCTTTAGTTGCCTGTGGGTGGGGCAGATTTAGAAGACCTTGCCACAGGGAGAACAGGTTTAGGCTTGCACACAGCCTAAATTCAGCTGAAAGGATCACAAAGCAACTGCTGGATTATGAGCACTTTTGAAGACAAGCACTTAAGGAAAAGCACCAAATAAAAATACCTGGGCTGGCACATTCAAACACTGTTGAGGATAGAAATTATGGTGATTCCATCTCTTTTCTTCATTCCTTCCACTCTGTATTTAATTTGATTTCTATTATGTAGCTGATATTACCACACACCCTTTACACTACAGTGACAAGAGAAAAAGGCAAAACTTAAAGGAATACTAAAATAAACTCAGGTGCTTGCAGCACTGTTGTGTATCTGGAGGGTTAATTGAGGATTTCAGGATTTTAACTGAGCAGCTGTGAGGTTATGAGCACTGCAGGGAGGCAGCTGCTGGGTGTGTGTTCTTTACCACCACACTGGATGTCCTGGGCTCAGAGGCTCAGCTCTGCTCTTACTCAGGCACTGTGAGTTGTTGACATTACCTTTGATGGAGAGCCCAACACAAGTACCAGTGGGTATAACTCCAGAGCTAAAGTAAAAATGCAGAGAGCAGAAGCATAAATGCCAGGTGATGTGACTTTTTACACTTTTTGTCATTGAAATTCCACGGGGGGAGCTCGTGCCATTTCCTCAGAGCAAAGGTTGTTTACACCCATTTGGAAAACAGTGAGTCATGGCATTTTTAGACTTGTCATTCCCTGCAACTTGTCATTCATCACGGGTCCATTATCTCTCTTCTCCAGGGTTATTATTTCCACACTGACAATCCCTTCAAAGACTGGCCTGGCGCTTTTGAGGAAGGACTGAAAAAAATGAAAGAAGGTGACCTGCCTGTTACAATCTTGTACCTGGAGGCTGCAATTCTCCAAGAGCCCAACGATGCTGAGGTATTCACTGCTGTGCCTTTTCTGGCAAAGGAAAAGGGAACTCCCTGCAGCATGGAATGAGGGAATGATTTCTGGGCTCAAACCTCTGCCAGGCATGACTGACTGAAACATTGGAGTCTAAGGGTTATGAATTAATGTGTGCCTTCAAAGAGATAACAATGAGTTCTTCATAGGATGAGAATGTGGTTTTGAAATATTGTTGTTCGAAGTATTTCAAACCTTCCCTTCATATCCTGGTATTTTCAAACTGTCTTGTAAACACTGCTATCAAAAAGATGAATATTTTTGATTTAACAAGACTGTTGAAAAATTTTTTAAAGTTATATAAATTTCTTCCATGTTGCTGTTTTCAGCTAGTTTATATTTAAAGTCTGTTTTTTGTGCAATGTTAAAAATATTTATGCTGTATCTAGGGCTCTTTGAATCTCCTCCTACATTAAATTAAACAGCGTACTTCAAAAAATCAAGCTCCCTAGAAACCCCTAATATATAATATACATATAATATATATAATAACCCCCTATATATAATATACAGCTAAATAGTTCTTCTTCTCTATTTTCCATAAAATTATAGAAAAATTTAAAATGTACAATAACTCAAATTTAAGAAATCAGCATGTGATTATACACTGACAGAATACCCATGCATTCATTGACTATAAATATTTATTAGGCCCAAAGATATTCAGAACTGCATTGATTGGGACTGTTGGTGTGCACACAGTAGAAAAATCTGTGGTTAGTGCTGGACATATCTGCTGCTTTTCCTCACCCCTGTGTTTAACAGTGATATTTGTTGTAACTCTGTTTGCAGCTGGATGTATGTAACAAACTAAATAATTATTATTTTTGCAGGCCTGGCAGTTCCTGGGTACTACACAGGCAGAAAATGAAAATGAGCAGGCAGCCATTGTGGCCCTCCAAAGGTAGAGGGAGATCAGTCCTAAACCTGGGGTCTGATGAGTGTTGGGTGATGGAGACCTGGGGATGTTTAATGTCATTCCTACCTTGGAATGAGAAGCATTTATTTAGCAGAGTAGAGCTTTGACACAGATACAGAAACTCCCAGTGACTTCAGAGGGATGACTAGTGATTAATATTTCTGTTTTATTAAGTAAGTGAAATATTTCATGGAGTAATTTATGTACATGCACAAAAGAAAAGTTACATTGCCTAATAAATATGAGTTAGGCATGATGCAAATGAAGTGCCTTTTTTACATTCCAGCCACTTGGCTTATTTTCTGTAGTCTGTCCTCTAATGAAGAGGTTTTCTTAATTGGAGTGAGCTCCCTTCAGCTGCTGAATGCTAAACTGCCAGCAGTTTTAGGTTGATGGAGACGTGAAGATCACAGAATTCTTGTGCATAAAATGTGAGCTCCAAAATTTGAGCATTATTATTATTATTATCTTTCTTAATGGGTTTTTATGTTTCCATTTGAAGCAATATTCAATTGCATCAGCACTGATAACCATGAAGTTATTTCACCTAAGGATACTCAAACTTGTTTTTATGTCCCTTATTAGCTTACCTGGATAGAAATCCAAGGGGTTGCCTGATTTAGGAGCTTTCTCATCCCCTGTTTTCAAAAGAGCAACAATGATGATTGTGATTTTCTTCACATAGATTACTTTGGAACAATTCAAGCATTGTTCTTGGCTGCAGAAATATCTCAATATATTTTTTATTTTCTGCTTAGGTGCTTGGAACTGCAGCCAAACAACCTGAAAGCTCTGATGGCCCTGGCTGTGAGTTATACCAACACTGGCCATCAACAAGAAGCCTATCAAGCCCTGAGAAACTGGATAAAGCAAAACCCAAAATACAAGTACATAGTGAGAAGCAAAAAAGGGTCCCCAGCACTTACCAGGAGGATGTCTAAGACAGCAGATGAAAGGTAAATGCAGTGGAAATCCTCACAGTGGAAATACTAATGAGAGCCCTAGAACTGGTGGTGCCTGCTGTGTCCCTGTGCTCTGCAGAAGTCCAGCCTGTTCTCTGTGGTGGAAGAACATGTCTCTAACAGCAGGAGAGGGAAGCCAACAGAGAACATTTGATTTAATGACTGAAGGCTTTATCTTTTATGCCATCCCTGGAAGTTAAAAAAACCCCAAAAAAACCAAAAAAGCCAAAAAAAAAATCTTAAAAAGGCTGTTTCTCCTCAATTCCCATCACGTTCCTCCATCCCTGTCTCCTGCCTTTCTATTCCCACATCCTGCACTCTCATCCTTCAGCTGTTTCCACATCCATATTAAGCCTTTATCCAGCTCTATGTGTGTGTGTTTTTCCTGCTGTTCACTGTTCCTGCTGTTTTCCCATATCCCAGCCCAGCAGAATCCAGGAATGAGCCATTGCTACAGATCACATGAGTTCTCTGAAAATACTGGGAGGTGGCACCTGCTTGTTTAAAAGCTGTTATGGTCCTAACCAAGAGACAACACAGCCATTTGATTTATCTTGGCCATCTTAAATAACAAAAATATCATGATTTGGCAGCCCTTCATCATGATTTCATGAGGACAATAAACAAGTGCCTCTGGACTGTGAGATGCAGAATAAAGTCATTAAAGGCATAAACATGATTTAGAGAACCAAACCACTCAGGCTATCTCACTGCTCGTCATTTTGAAGACAGGCCTTACATTTTACCCTCATCACTTACAAGTCCTGGGTTGACAAGATAATTTAGTATGAGCAAAAATAAAATATGCAGGTTCTGCTTAATTGCTAAGTGTGTTATTCTACTTTGGCTTCATCCTGCTGACATCTGGTGCTGTCAGTGCAAAGATTAAGAAATTACAGTGGGCATAGATGTCTTATGTTTTGGGAACTTTCTTCAAGGGTCTTGGCCGGTCCATCATCTATTCCTCTTAAAAATACTACTATTTTAACAGTAAATAACTGTTTTGTGTCTGAGAAATTTGTCTATTTTGAATAGTTTTAATAAACCTTCATGTCATTCCACTTGGGTTCAAGGCTGTACTTTGACCTCATTTCATAGATGAACTTTATTTTATTTCAGATATGAATTTACAACAGCACCCTGTAGTAAACCTTTGCCATGATGAAGAAGCTCATTCACAAATTTTAGGAATATAGCACTTCTGATAAATCCACTACAAAGATTTTCATTTCAGGCTATGCAATCAACATTGAAATATTTGTAAATAACTGTATAATTGATCCTTAAGTTCTTTTTCTCTCTTGTCTAGCTCATTACTTGAAGAAGTGAAGGATTTGTACCTGGAGGCTGCTCACCAGAATGGTGATATGATAGACCCTGACCTGCAGACAGGACTTGGGGTTCTTTTTCACCTGAATGGAGAATTTAACAGAGCAATAGATGCATTTAGTGCTGCTTTAACTGTTCGACCAGAGGTACATTTTAAACTTTTACATTTTTTTAAATTTAGCTTTACAGGCCATTTCCTTTTTCCTGTCTGGATCAGGCTGTTATTAATGACATGCCACTTCTGCCATTAAAATTCTGAAACCCAAAATAGAAATGTTAATTACAAGATGTAATTGACATCATAATTCTTCTGTTGAGAAGCAGATTTATGCATGTCCAATTCCTACCTGTGTGCTGATCAATGGTGTTAAATACATAAAGTTGCCTTTGATCACGAGTCAGAACCTCACATTCCCTGTCAATTAAGATACAATACTACTATTTCATGCAGTCCTCTTTCCTTTGCAAGAAAAATGAGACATTATGTCTGGTTTTTGGCACCTACAGTAGAAAACTCATTTTCTCCCCAGGACTACACGTTATGGAACCGCCTTGGGGCGACCTTGGCAAACGGGGACCGCAGTGAGGAAGCTGTGGAAGCCTACACACGAGCTCTGGAACTCCAGCCTGGCTTCATCAGGTCCAGATACAACCTGGGCATCAGCTGCATCAACCTAGGGGCATACAGGTGAGCAGGAAAGACGTGGAAACAAAAAGTCAGGCAGCACAACTGCCAAGTGAAGATTCGTTTTCAAGCTGGAGGTATCTAAGAAAAAAATGATCAGAATATAGCTACATAATCTCAGCTAGAGTAAAATGTTGTCATAACTTTTTACAAAGGACTAAAAAGCAGTTTTGTAGCTCTAAGTGCAAGTACTCCTATAATCAGTGGGATTGTTCTTGCACTTAAAATTGTCCTGCTCTTAAGAGCCTCTGTAAAAGAAAATGTCAGAGCCTGTCTTTTTTAGGGAAACTTGAGTTAAACCGTCTCACGTAGTTCATGCCATCAAAAACGTTCTTCAGGAGTGAAGGTGATATTCCAGGGTCCCAGCTGTCGGGTTAAGACAGGGAAGATGAAGGGGAGCTTTGCTGCAATGCAGACAGTACCCCCAAATGTTTGGGTAGACTGAGTTTTGTGTTACCCCAAGCCACGCCCTCCTGCTTGATGAAAATCAAGCAAGAACTACACAAAGGGACTGATAACTACATTGTAAAATAGTGTACTTAAGCCTGGCATGGACCTTTAGAAAGTTTGCCTGTAGTTGTTAAGCAAATTATATTGCTTGCTTCTTTTTTCTTTTTCTTCTTCCCTACAGAGAGGCTGTCAGCAACTTCCTCACTGCTCTCAGTTTGCAAAGAAAAAGCAGGAATCAACACGTTCCCCACCCTGCTCTGTCAGGCAATATTTGGGCAGCACTTCGGATTGCTCTGTCTATGATGGACCAGCCAGAACTATTTCAAGCTGCCAACGTGGGTGATCTAGACATTCTCTTAAGAGCTTTTAATCTAGAGCCGTAATAAAAAGGATTCAAAAATTGATTAAATTGTATTAGGAAACAGAGAACTTTTTTATTACTCATCCCCAAATGACCACATTTTCCAAAAGATCATGACTGTAGATCAGTAGGGGAATTCCTTCAGACATTATTCAAAAAGGGAAAGTTCAAAAGCACAAAAATAGTGTAAATAAATTCAAACTCAAAGGGTTGAAATGAGCTGTGGCTAGCTGGACAAAACCCTGAACTAGATGAAATAGCAATTTCTGAAGAATCTTCATCCCATGCAAGCTATATCTCTCTATATACATACAGCTGTAAAAAGGAAAGTTATCTTAAGAAGAAACCTAGATAATGGTTGTTGCACCTTAGAATGGCAAGCAGTGCATCCAAGGAACCTGCTTAGTAGCTCAGTGCACTGTGCTGACACCACTTTGCCCCACAGTGGGGATGCCCTATCCTTTGATTTCTTTGATGAAAAATCTTCCCAAGGTCCATTTTTAACACAGCTCTGAAAATAGATGCATGTAAAAGGGATGTGTTTTGTTTTGAATGTATTTATTAGCTGGCAATCAATTTTTTGCTTCCAAAGGTACCTGGGTTAATTTGGGCCCAGTTCTGTAGGCTCATAAGCCATGTGCAATGTCAAGAGGAGCATAGTCCATGGAGGGCTATGGGATGGGGCCAGGTACATTTGGGGAAGCCAAGTGTTGCCAGCAGAAGAGGCAATTTGCACTGGAATTGTCACTGTCCAAACCAGCTGCCCTTGATCTGGGACAGTCTGGAGGAGCTCATGGCAGGGTCTGCACCTTTCTGTGTACTTATGCACTTTAATCTTTCTTTTTGTAAAATAGTGCTATGCTTTTATTTTAGTCACCAACAATGGAATGTACAGGATGGCCTTGTTGGCAGAGAGGACCAAATATAATTTCCTGAAATGTAATGAGAGGGTTTTCAATACTTTTATGTTTAAAAATGCAAATACAGTATAAACTGCATTAACAGCCAGAAAGATTATTATATGCATCCATCGGGTACTACACACATACATGCATGTGCATGCACATCTATGTTGTATGCAAATGATGTCATTTCAGAACATAAGCTACAGATCTTCATTGCAAATGAGGAAAAATATTCATAGGAGTTCCTGCCTGCAGACCATGCTCAAGGGAAAACTTTCCCTGGAGAAATTGGTCTATACAATGCTTGTAGGATTGAGACCAAGGCTTGATCCTCCTGTTATGGCAAACAGCAGCAAAAGTCTCCACGACCTCCATGATACCAGAGAAAATCCTTGGATAACACCAGTATGTGCAGCTGCTCACAAATGTGTGTATAAACACACTATCTTCATTTTCCCTGGCTGGATGAATGAGGAACAGGGTTGGGGCAGTACCAGTCCCTGATGAATGGATTGATTCAGCTACAATCAAACACATTTAGCTCAGGGTGAATGTGTCAATCAAAGAAGGAAGAGAAGGAGATGATTTTCAGTTGTTGATATTTTAAATATTTTTCTTGAATAGCGAAAGATAAAAAGTGTTATTAGATGTGTTGATCTGTGGTCAGGAATTCAATTTGCAGAGTAGCTACTGGAATGTGTTAAAGTGGGACAAATAGCACATTTCCTATAAACAACACTAGAAGAAAAATCCAGCTCAGAGGGATAAAAAAAGAAATCCAACTGCACAGATTACAGAGAAAGATGCTCTGTGGGAGTTGGACAGTTTCACCAGTACAAACCTAAAGTTTCTTGCAGCTGTCTGTTATTTTGAGCCACCACTTAAAGGAAAATTCCATGTAAGACAGACACTGCATCTAATCACCATCTATAGGTTGTTAAATAAGAAAAATTGTCATTAGAAAAATAAAAGGCTTATCCCTCACTCTCTCCCACTGAGTAGAGATGACGAAACAGCTACCTAAAATTTTTAAGAGTGCTGTATTAATTCATTGTTTACACTTATATTCCTGTTCATCAGGTGTTTCATAACCAATTCCTGCAGCTTTCTCTAAGGATGGGACTGCCTGGGAATGTCACTTTGGCTAAGTGGGCTGCTGTATGCATATCTGCTGACAACAGTTTGCTCTTTTGCTTTGACAGCGATGTGTGATGACAGCTCTTTATTGATAAGGCAGAGCAGAAGGTGCAGTGCAATTGAATCTGGGAAGTGATAAGAGAGAAGGGAGGCAGCTTTGAGGAGAGGCTGTAAAGCAAAGGCATATGTGCTTAGGTTTTGCTTGATGCCCTGCCATCACACAAGTTCTTCTAGGATATCCTTTGTGCTGTGGTCTAGGATAATCAGTGCTTACGCAGAGGAATTAGCTGTTCAGGGACTCTATTTTTATATCTTTGAAATTAACAAAAAAAAAAAAATTTCTCAGAGTCAGAATGACAAGGGGTATTTGATTCTCGTGGCAGTTCTCCTCCAGCCTGTGGATGAGTAACACAGAAATCATTAGGAAAACCTTATGCAAGTCCAAGCCTCTCCAAAAAGAACAGACTAAGTAGGCAGCTTTTGGTTTATCCTGGGATGCACTGCTCAAAACTACATTTATCTGCTGATCTATGTCCACACCCATGGGACTGGCAGGAGCTGTGTGTGGAACCTCCCAGGGCAGGCTCAGCCCCCAGCCCATCTCAGCTCTGCTGTACAGGACACGGGCTACAAAGCCTGTCCAAAGAGGTGCACAGCCTTGGAGATGATCCCAGCTGCTCTCTCCTGCTGTAGGTAGCCTATGGCCAATCAACTATGTGCCACTGACAGAGGCTAAAGCAGGGCAGATGATAGGGGACAGTGGCACATCTCACACAGTTCTGGACTGGTCAGTGTGGGGGAGTGGCTGGACACTGAGCTCACCTCACTCTAACAGGTCAGGCCCAGCAACTATTGGGACTTTTGGGCACTTCCTTAGGATCCTGGGCTTTATCATCCTCCTTTAGCCCCCTCTGCCAAGCACTGTCAGTGCAGCAGACAGGATTAGATACAGCTTTGAGCTGACCTCCTCTTGGCGTTCCTTAAATATTCAGGACAATTTTGTATATTTGCCTGAGACAGCAAGAGGAAACATGTGAGGAGGCTGCAGCATATTAACAACCTGAATAGAAAATTCATCTGCTTGTGCTTCTAACCAAGCATGAGGTGGGATAAATAAGGCGGGTGCTGAACAGTAGCAGATTGAGCCTGAGAGTGAGAGACAGCAAATCTGGGTCCTGTGCTCAGCACTCCCTGGGAGCTCGACCAAGTCAAAGCCTCCTGCCATCCCTGACTTGCCCAGGTGTGCAAGGAAGGAAGGAAGATGGGAAACAGCATTCCTGGCACTACCTGGGAGCAGGGGGGAATCACTGCCCCACACTGCAGGGGCCAGGTCACCACTCCCCTGGGCAGGAAGGTAACACAAACACAAGGTTGCTCAGGTCTAGGGAAGCAGTTCACAGAGCAGAATCTGCTCGGATTTCAGCAGAGGAGAGACTCAGACATTTCAGGATGCTGTAGGGCATCTATGAGGTGAGGCCCAATTAGAGTGCTGCAATGGTGTATCACCATGTCCCACTCCTGTTTCCCTTCCTTGTTACTCCTCTATTTTTCCAGAGGTGATTTATCACTGCCAGGCAACTGATTCCAAGTTTTTGAATATTTTGTGTTCTATTTTATATTTCATGCAATTAAAAAAAAAACCTCCACGTTTTCCTAACCCCAGCTTGGGACTGTCCTGGTCCTCTGCAAAGCTTTAGGAATAGTTATGACCTAGAAGCTTGATCCATCAAGCTGCTGAACCCTGTAAGCCTGGAGTGTGCACAAGAGTGCTCACACTTTGCATGATCAGTTCACATGCAGGCATTACCAGGAGAGGGCTGGCTCTGGTACCCCTGCACGTGCTGAACAGGCACTGGAATCACAGGGACAGTTGAGGACTGAGTGAGGCTTTGCCATGAAGGCAAAAGGCTCATTTCTGGCTGACCTCTTTAAACTGGAATGATCACAGGAGCCTTGTGGCCACAGACTGGTTTATGTCAGCTTGAAGAACCAATTTGACTTTTAGGCACACTCATAAACATACCTGGACCTAGTGGTGTTTTCTTATGATCTGATAAATCACAGCACTTGTAAAAATATCAAGGGGGAGGTTCAAATGCCACAAAGCCTCATGTGACAATATTGCATGCAACTGCATCAACCAGTACCCACTATGCAATATTAACCCCCAGCATGCAGCAATGCTACCTGAGCATGTGTTTAGAGAATGCATGCAGAAGGCTCACACATAGGGTATTCTTAAACTATTGATTCATATCATCTGTGGAACATTTTACAAGTCCTTTGCACCTGCCAGACTCAAATCTGAGTTGTTCATATTGTCTGGAACAGGCAAACGCAGAGCCCTTTTAAAATCCCATCCTTAGAATTCACTTTGTGTTGTGGGTTTCATGTTTGCTCCAAGTGTTTAATTAGTAACAGACATCTGTATAACAGCTGTTACAGACATGTTTTAGTCCTGCTTTTTTAATCCTGAGAGCAGGACCCTCTCAAGAATTAAAAAGCTAAATCTGCACATCTTTCACAGTGAAGCTGAGTTGTTTGGATTTTCACATTTTCATCTCTAGTCTCAACCCCAGAACAGCCAGGTATCCTAGGAATATCCACAGAGCACAGGCCTCCATGGCAGAAATAACAACTGCTGTCCTTACTGGCACAGCCAAAGCCTGAGGCCTAAATCATTGTCTGTTGGAGCCAGTGAGAAATGGAGCAGAGCATAAATTCGTTGTAGATCTCTTTTGCCCAAACATGCATCTGAAAAATGAGACATTTTAGTTATTTTCGCATGAATTACCTGCACAGTTGAAAAAATGTGATTTCTGGTCACCAGTGTTGTCAGCTTAGCAGTCTGTACAGTGACTCTATGTAATAAATGTTAATAATATACCAAGTATTCACAAAAAATGGTAAGACAAAATGCACTGCACGTTGTGAAAAAAAATGGTGGATATGCAATACAGTATTATCTACTATTCAAACCTTACCTAGGCTAGAATCAGATTCCTTCATTATGGTTCTACTGATTTTTGGACTGGTGAAATAAATCAGAGAACAGGAGTGCCATGCATGAAGAGATCACTGACACTTTGAACAAACGTAGGAAAAATGAAGAACAGGCATGTCAGAGAATCCATGGGAAGTTTCAGAGCCTCAGCCCATGAAGTAACAGGCATTAGGCAAGGTAAAGAGACAGAAGGAATCTAAATTTTCTTAAAATATGCTGTAACTTTACAAATGCTTGCAATATGTGGCAGCCCATTGAGCAAGCTTGCATGGTCAAGACTTGATGTGCTTTGATCTTTTTTCCCCTTCTACATTTACAGAATGCCATCGACATTGGCTGAACCTTTAATTTAAATAGCCTTTTTAATATCAGTAAGCGATTGTAAATTCAGAAAAATAAAAAAAATTTATAAATATATTTTATATATCAGAGTATAACATATCTAGAGTAAAATAAAACTATATAGTTTTGAGAGGCATTCTGTGTGGCTTCTTCTATATGCTGTAAACTGTTTGAAAACCTTTGCAATCTTGCATCAGTTCTTTTGGCTTTATTTTTAAGCCAACATAGAGGAAAGAAGTGATTCCAGGGTTGGCAGATACTTTCACCTGGGCCATCTGAAGAGCCCTGCACACCCTTGCAGTGCTCCCTGAACTCCTGGAGTCCGTGGGGAAGTGCAGGGCAGGGCTTGGCAGCACTGCCCAGGTGGGAGCTCAGCCCCACACCTGAATGTTTACACTCCCTTACAAAGGCTCACACTGACCCAGATTCAGAATCTGAATGTAAGAACATACGGGGTACAAGGTCAGTTTCTTACTACAGGTAACTCTGTCTCTGTATGCTTAGTGCATTATCAGCTGTGTATAATATTAAACACAGATCTATAGTTTACTGATGCTTTAATTTGGTGTTTCCCTGCACTGCTGTTTGAAATAATCAATTTCCTCAAAAAAGAATGATGTGCATACTGGATGTGTTAAATTTATTAAGGTCATAGATGACTATTTGCAGAGCACCACACTTAATGTAGTATTTTTGTACTGTAATGGAAGCATGCCTTCCTTGGGTTCTTTTCCACATATTAAATTGTATTTATTAATTGTATTTATAACTGTGCAATTTTTAAATATGTTTTAAAAATAAACTTTGTCTGTGGCTTCAAATATTTCAAAATCTCTTTTCAACTTGGAAGGGTCTTGACTTCAATTACTTAAACTGAAAGGAGGGATCTAAGTCTCCAACTTAGAAAGGATTTTTTCAATGAGGTATTCTATCCTATTGTTTACCAAGTGATCATGCTTCTCTGCTTAAAAATTAAGTCCAGAAGATGTTTTTATTCTCATTTTTCCTAAATTCATTGTTTCTCTGAGGCAGAGTTATTTTTAGAATTGGTTTTTATTTCGACATGTTGATCAATTATACTCACAACTGGAATTTATAGCAGCTGAGGCCTGGCCCAAAGGGTTCTTGCACATATAGCCCATATGAGGAAAATGGGAAAAATTTTTCCTGAAGCTGTGCAAGAATTAAAACAGAAGAAATAATATCCCAGACCAACCTTTATGAAAAGCAAAGTCAACATGCAGTGACTGAAATCACTACTCAGGCAATTTCCCACATACCGCCGCAGTGTTGCCGCAGGCCTCCAGCCAGGTAATAATTAGCATTGACTCCATGATTCAGAAGGCTGATCAATTGCTTTATTATATCATCTTATGGTATATTTTATTATACTTCTATTACACTATATTACAGTAGCAAGAGCTCTCACTAACTAACTAGAAAACCCATGACTTTCTCTCCTGAGGACCTGACACAGCTGTGGATCCAATAGGTCAGTGAATCCAAACACCATCACCAGAATCCAATCCAGCAATCACCTTGGGTAAACAATCTTCAGAACACATTCCACATGGGCACAACAATGAGCAGAGATAATAATGGTTTTAATTCCTTTTCTCTAAGTTTCCCAGGCTGCGGTCTGAGTTCTCTCTTTGACTGAACTGAGAGCTTCCACACCATAGGAACTGGCTCTCAGCATTTTCCAGTTCTGTCCTTCACAGGATGAGGTGAAAGTGCTGACAAGGATGATGTCATTCCTACCCTGTGCTTTTGCTGTGAGACACCAACATAAGCACAGGCATGAGGGATAACAATTCCTGTGTGCTGCTGTGGACAGAAAAGCTGACAGCCAACGAGGGGCTGTGACAGTGACAGCACAGGGCCATGGGAAAAGCAGGACTCTCTCCATGGACATGGGGGCTGCTCCAGAAAAACAGAACACACAGCCATGATTTGCCTGCAGAAGGAAAGCTCTGTCAGAAAAAACAACTGGCTAAAACCTATGGCTTTGACCAGAACCTTCCACCAAGGAACAAAAGGGAACAGACAGAAAAACCACACTAACCCTTAGGTTAGGATGAAGTTAACTGTGGGCTCTTGACACTGGTGTGTTTTGCTGAGAGATGTTAAGGCTAGTTTAGTTCTTTTTGCTCTGACAAAGCAGCAGCAGGAAAATCGTTTGGTTATGTGCTCCAGATCAGGAACACAGCACTGCTGTCCTAAAGCCAAAGACAGTGGGAGAAAAGCATCAGTACCAAATCCATGTACAAAACTGCTCAAAAATCACTGGTAAAGACATCTGAAAACATAATCACCCACTCCAAACAGCTGTCAGTCATGCAGTAACTGTTTTCAATAATTTTATAGCATTTGTCTTCCACCACAGCTGTCAGTGCTGCCCTTATTTGGGTTAGGCTTGTAGTACACCTGAGGGACACAAAGGGGTGTCAGGTGTACTACAAGCAACTTCCCACTTCAGTGAGGGGGAGCAGAGGGTGGGAACTTGTCAGTTATCCAATACTGCCTCCCACAAACAGTCTGCAAAAGCTAGCAGGCACAAATCTATACAGGAAATTCCTGGAAATTCTGAACAGAGCTGCTTAGCTTGTACAGGGAGCCACTCTCCCACCTCTTCCAGTTGCCACAAGTGGTGTGAAGAGCGTGGCTTGAGTTGCCATGGTCACAAAGGACATCTGTGATAGAAGAGAAACCAAAACAGATTATTAAGTTTAGACTTCAGAAGCTGAACCATCTCTACATTTCTTATCACTCAACATGGCACATGTCCTCTACTTCTATATCAAGAAGTGTCACTGGGCCCAGCAGATTTACCTCTTACCTCTCCTCCAGTTGCTGGTCCCGTGATCCTATAAAAAGTTGTCACCCCTCAGTGTTCTTTTTCAGCCTATCGCATCTACCAGAGTCCCAAAAGTCACATTTCTATGTAAAGTCCTTACACATGAGAAAAACAGACTTCTCCTTTACTGAGCAGCAGAAGAAATTTCTGAGTATGAGGAATTACAGATCATGATAAAGCAGAAATTTGGAGTGAAATGACAGCACTATTCCTCACAAGCATTGCCAACTCTTGTGATCAAAGAATATCAACAGGCCTCATAGTTAAAAGCAAACAAACCAATCTAACTTAAAACCTGTTTTCTATTTTTTGCAATATTGTATATCCACTCAGGGCTTGGGGATTTTACTTTTTTTTTTTTAAATCCACAGAAATGCCAGGAGTCACAAGAAATCAAGACTCTCACAAACCTCTCTGTTCCCTGTGCAGGGTCTTTTTAAGTAAAAGACCAAATGTGAACACAAAGAGTGAGAGGCAGCATCAAAACAAATTCTGTCTATTCCTCTTCAGTTCAGACAGGAATAAAGAAGCAAGAATCCACACAGTCACCAGATGTGAGAATATTTCTTTTTAATTTAAAACAGTTGCAACAACGTCATTCACAGCCTTTCTCATCTCAGACAGATACTCTCCAGAAAGTTAACAGTGCTTCAAGCAAACAACTCTGAATGGTGCAAAGTAAACCAGGACAGACACTTCCAGGGTACAACAGTAAAACCACTGAAGACTGAGTAGAAATCAGACACCAATCTCAGCCATTAAGGTAGGAAGGGCGACAGGGAAAACAATAAAATGTCCAGTTATATATTTTGCATAGACTTCCAGTGCATGAGAACAGCAAAGAGGATAAAAATGGCTGCTGCCAGGATGGAGAACAAAAGGAATCAGTTGGAGAGGTTTCTAAAGAAATCTAATGAGCTCTGGATGCATCCACATTCTGAATGTGTTCTGTGACCTTGTGGAGGCTGTCTGAATCAAAGAACTGGGCTGATGTTGGTTTCACTTACACCAAAGTCAGTCAGAGGTAATGGCACTGAACCCAGTGGAGTTACAAGTGATTGGGAGTTCAGAAACATCTACACTTATTTTAAAACTACAGGTCTGAATAAATTAATTTTTGTCCTAATTATATTTTAGCTAGGAAGATTAAATAGGAGTTTGTGTCTACATGTGTTTTGGAGACAGGAGATTGTGGCTCAGAATGAGGAGTCTTCTGGATCCAGCATGCTGCTAGGAATGAGAGGAGAAGAGGAAAGCAAGGAAAAGTTATTGAGTTTTTCTTCCTTCCTATCTCCTAACCTAAATGTATCATACAAAAAAGTAAAAATAAGACTGAGAAATAAGAGCATTATTTACTGCCAGGTCCTGGCTTGCCGTGACTCTCAGGTCAGATTGTCTCAAACAGCTCACAGTGATTTTTCTTCCTCCATTCTTTTTTGTCAAGAAGCTCCCAGCTCACGGAGCCCCCAGCAGCTCCTCCAGCACCCAGGCACAGGGAGAGTGCCCAGGCTGTGCCCTGGCACCATTCAGCACGTTCAGATTGCAGCAGGCACAGCCTGGCAGATCATTCATCTCTTCAGTTCAGTCTGTTTGAGTGGGGCTTCTGCAATGCTGGAGTTTAAAAACACCCAAAACCCACCAAAACTCCTCTCCCCCTCATTAGGCTGAGGAGTCAGGAGTTTACATCCTGCTCCTCCAGGTTCATGCTCATGATGTTCTTCACACAAAACCCATCACAAAAGGGAGACAACCAGCCACTTGAAAAAAGGAGGGAGGCCACTGTTTTTGGAGAGACTAAAGTAATTCCTCAAGCACCTGACTGAAGAATTTCTAACATATTTTTAACAGCTAAATTTTAGAAAACCTGCAATCCTTTCCCCTAAACTGCTCCCTGCACTCCTGACTAACTTTGGTTTGGACAGGCAAAACACAAAAGTGATGAACTGAAAAGAACTGCAGGACCTGAGCTGCTCCAATTCACTTACCACAGCCAGCCAAGGGCCCTCCCCTTCCAACCACCATTCCCAGCTCATCACCCTCCAAGTGTGCCTCCTGAGACCAGGCAGCTCCACAGCCATCTGGGATGCACCAAATCAGTTTGCAAGATTCCAGCTCCATCCTTGATCCTACAAAGACCAGCCATGCTTCCAGCTGGGTAATGAACATGGGAGTTACTCAATTGGCCTTCATTTACCCAACATTTCTAAATAAAAAGGCAGCAGTCACTAGATCTTGGTGTTTCTAAATAGCCCTTAAAGTTCACGAGGCAAGAGGGAAGCTGTTGTGTTGAGCTTCTTTGGAATATACATGGGAATTAAAAAAAAAAAAAATTAAAAATTAAAGGAAGGGGGAGAAAAAGGCCTTTTCTCCTTTTCCTACTGCCAGAATGAAAAAACACAGAGATATACAGAAGTTTTGCTCTTTAAATAGAAGATGTATCACTGCATAATTTGCTGATCCCATTTTCAAACCTGTCACTTTCTGGTGAAGTCCTCAAATATCCAAAATCTGGAAGAAGCAAAGAAATTACTGGCAGCTTTTATTTCATCCAGAACTGGTGGCTCAATAAGCACAAGGCAGCTGAATCTCACAGGGGCCACTCATTAATGTGCCAGGACACTGCACTAATGTGTCCATAAGAGCTCTAAGTGCAGGGAGCTCTCCCAGAAATTAAGACACCTTTACACTCTACAGAATTATTGCAGTGGAATTTCTCTCACAATCTTTTAAGATCAAAACCTGATTAAAATACCAGCAGCATTTTTTGGCTCTGTGTGAGGCTTTATGACCAGAGGGAGAATTATTTTTCCCCAGACAATGCAAAAACTAAAATTCCCTTCTCATAAACAGATGTTTAATTTGGGTTCTCTTCTATAGTGTGTAGCTGCCTGAATTTTGCTATTAAAACTTGCAGGCACTAACAGCAGAGAAAATGTAATGACACCTCTCTGGCTCTCCTGCACTCTGCAAAAAAAGATTTTTTGGGGTTTTTTTTGACTGCTGCAATTTATTTTGAGGGCTTGGTAACATTGTACAAGGCAACTCCAGCAACAGCCTCTAAGCAGTGTCCAACACTGTGAACCTTTGGGTTTGTTCTTTTTTCGGAATCATGAAAGGTTTTGCACTCACCATTGTAATTTTACAGAATTAGTGTTTTCAAATATAATTTTAAACCCCACATATGTATTCTCACCTGTGAAAAACACATAAATAACACAAAAAAAAAAAAATAGGAAAGGCCAGCCCCTGCCTATCCACCCCATCATTCCTGCAAGAGATATCAAACCCCTTTTAGAAGGTATCTGTTGAAGAGATCAGATTATTAGTGCATTTGGAAGTTTAAAGAAAGTGAAAATATCAATTCAAGGGGGTTTTATTGTGGGTTTTTTTTGTTCTTGTTGGTTGTTATTGTTTCGGTTTGGTTTTTTAACAGAGGAAGAGAGGGGTAAATCAATAAATCAGAAAACTTACTAAGCAATTTCCCCCACTCAGAGAAAGTCAATATTTAAGCAATCTTTAGCAGAAAGCAGGATTGCACTGTGAGTATTTTGTCAGGGAGTTGATTTCAGATGGAATATGAGTGGTCTAGATACAAATTTCCCTGACATAAATATAATGGGACATTAAACCCTTCTTTACCTCCTCCATAAGAAAACAAAATTTAAATAACAGCCTTGCCTTTCCTGAGGGTGTGCATTTAATTTCATAGTCAGAAAGTCTGCTGCTTTCAGCCATCTGTAATCCTGAATCTATTGGTAGAACTTACAAAATGAACATTCAAGTGAAGATGAAGAAACCTATTACTGCAAAAATAAAATTTCTCTTTGGCAAAAAATGTAGAGGGCACTGACAGGAGATTGCTCCTGTCTCCATTAGTCTCTTAGGCTTAAGCCTGGAAAAGTCAAATCAAGATACTGTACCACTGAATTCCAACAGATACAACTTCAGCTGACTTTTCTCACTGCACTGAAAATAATCTCTGAAAAAGGACATTCTGCTTTGAAGAACAGCCACAAACCCCCTCCCTTCAAATGATTTCTCTACATGATCTGGACTCTGGATGAAAACACAGTCTCCCAGTCACCAAAGACACAAATATTTGTTTGTGGTCTTCAAAGGAGGCTTGGACAGGACAGGCAGGAGCTGGGCTGAACTGTTTTTGCTCAACACTGAAGCTTCCATATTCTCCACACGCTAGCTGCAAACTCCACCAGAAATCCACATGGCCTGTAAGGTGTATAAATTTAAAACAATGTCCTATACAGCACCTAATAGAAATCTTCTGTCTAACACTTAAGGCGGCATCAAATGATTGTTTTTAAATACACTATAAACATCCCATGGTTTCCTTTGCTTTCCGGCAGTCCAAGGGTTAAGGGGTCTTTTGTTGGTTTTAGATTTTTATTGTACGCTTTTTTTGGGCAGGTTAAAAAGGCTTATGGCTTCTTAAGGCCAGGTGATAGATTTGAGGCCTAAGTTGGTATCCTGTGGTAAAAATAAATGTAGCCCAGGTCTTTGGGAGGTCGTTCTGAGGCACAGACTCTAAGGTCGTTGTAGATCACCCATCTGAAAGGAAAACAAGATTGATTACATTCCATGAGTATAAAAATCACCACGGATTTATCAGGGACTTCTCAGACCCAAACCTCAAAGAGTTTAAAATCTAAAATTAGGCATTGCAATGAGAACAAAGGATCAGAGAAACAGCCGAGCCAGCTGCCAGAGTCAGGAATTGAAAAGGAGGAGGGATGTGCAGAGGCATGTGTAGTTAGAGCTCAAATGAAGGAAAATCAGGGATTCCCAATGTCAAATAATGGAAGCATATCAGAATCACAGCCAAGATCAGCACCACAGTACCAGCAGCACCAGCATCAGCCCATGGCTCCGTGGCTTGCTATCGGTGGGCAACAAAAGGAAGTTGGGAAGAGCTCAGATAAAGTCAGCCAGATACAGAACCAATGCCCCAAACTGAATAGAGATTTGGAATGGCAAGCACAGGAGAGCCAATGGTACACTTCACCACAGACTTCAGTGGGATCAGAACTGACTCATCACATCTGTGACAATTTTCATTTTTTGGTGGGAAACCTACAGATGGTAACAGCCCGTGTTGTCTGCCATGAGCACGCCCTGCTCTGTACAGATGCTTCAAATCAAACATTTGCTCATCCCATGTGTCTCTCCCAGCTGCACTCACCTTCCTTCCTTTCTGAGGTGACAAACGTAGTGGCCACTCATTGTGGATGTTCCCATGTGGCTGATGAACCCGAACAGCTCATACCCTGTTTTAAGAAATATAAATGGCACCCTAAGTCTTTCACTGCTACCACTGCAAGATGACTCCAGGGGAAATGTTCTTTCTAATACTGGAGAAGCAGCTAAGCACTCCCCACACAGACTTTGCATCCCCAAACTCAGTTTCTGTTAACACTGCAGCATGTTCGCAACTTAACTAATGGCTCAGATTCACTGTCAAACATCAAACCAATCCAAATCAAACCCACAGAGACCTGTGCACATACAGCAGGGCTGTGATCACAGCCCCTGCTAGGAAAGAAAATAGCAGATTCATTCCCAGTTCCCAGAAAGTGCCAAACAGGGAGTTCATTCTGCACACGAATTAGCTATGTCTATACGTGTGATCACAGATCTCCTATAAATCAAAAACCACAGAAGTTTGTATTTCAGCAGCCCATAGATGAGAGGACAGGAAAGAAAGTTCTTCCTTTAACATAAGGACAATTTTTATGCTTAAAGTGTCTGGAGAGCTCAGCACTGGTTCTTGATCCCCACCCATTCATGCCATTCACCTGAATTACCACTAAAACTAAAAGGGTACCTTCTTTCAGGGTATTGCACAAGGACATGGGCCTGGATTTTGCTTTCTGGAGCTATTTCACAGAATCATGTTTGTTTTCAGGATTTCAGGCACTCAGTAAAGGGTCTCAGTCTATAAAGGCTAAGTACCATAAAAAATAATTATTCCAAGTTTGAGGGTTTTTTTTAACTTACCGATAATCAATGTTTCCTATATCTCCAAAAGACTTAATATTAATATTTATAATGTTAATATAACAGTAGCAACCACAGACTCAAAAATCAAATTGTCAGGTAATTTTTTTTCCTAGACCTTTGCATTCAAGATCAGAAGTAGAAGTTTAGAACATACTACAGTTATTAGAACTCATCACTAAAGACCCTTCAAAAAACTTTCTGTGACATCCTTAGCACCATCATTGAGCTTTTGTACTCCAGTGCTATGACACCTCCAGGAGGGTCTTCTCAACTTTGCCTGCTGTACATTAGCCCCATCTTGTGGCTTACTTAGCAGCAGTATGACAGAGAATCTCAACCAAAATAAAACAAAACATGCAGGACACCAACTATACTTGTGGTATTGTGAACAAGGAACTTGGTTGAAGAGATTATCAAATTGCCCAGCAGACCACAGGAGGACAGAAACTCAGGTGGTCTGTAGCAGCAGGGCTGTCTTTAGGATGCTCAGCCTCTGAGGATTTAAACATTCTAGCTTTTCTTTGTATTTTTATCTTATAGCAACAGAACAAAATGTAAACCGAGGCCAGGAGAGACTTGTGTGCTCTGATAGCAAGAAACATCAGGCTTGGGTTATTCAGTGAGTCCAAGGAGAGTTTTCTGAGCAAACACAGCCCACAGAACTCAGTGGCCCACAGAGATGTATTCAGCCCCAGAAACAAGACTGCAAGTAAATTGTCTGGATCGTGTCCAAAAAACCCCACAATAACTACTTTCAAAACAGAAGGGACCTCTATGAACGGGATGGGTGTGACACAAGAGAATGACAACCAGGTCTAAGCTGAAGCAGAACTTACTTCCAGGGCCATCTTTGATCCTGGGTCCCTCTGACCCTGTCTCTGCAAGGATATTGGCATTAGCATTGTTCTCCATATCCATCGTGTCCAAAGCAGGGTCACTTTCTTCCTCAGGGTCAGGGTGGCTGAAGATCCACTCCAATGCACGCTCCAAGTTATTGTTCTGCCAGTCAAACAATCAAAAGAGCAGCCTTTAATACACTCTAACACCACACTGCCACTCATCAGCCTTTGAACAGAATAAGGATCATGTTTACAACACTTAAAAATTTTAAGATACTTCTACCTCCCTGGAAAATAGTATTCAGCAAGCACTCTGCAAAAGCATGACATATGGAAAAGAAATAATCCCACAACTAAGACCCACCGCCCCAGGTTCTTATCTTGCAGACACACAGTCTCCAGGCATCCAGGTTATTTTTCAACAGGTAGTAAAAGCAGGTATGTTTTCCTCACTGCCTTCAACACTTTACCATTCCAGTGAAACACACAAAGCACCTTCCCCACTCCAGAGAAGTCAGGCATCCCACACTTTGACAGGATAGTTCCAGGCTCACCATCCACTAACTGGATTTTTGCACACATTTCAAAGGCATCTAAGCATGCACATGCACAAAGCACAGAACATGAAACAAAAGCCCAGTGCTACCAATAATCCATGAACTCACTGTTGCCTTCAGCGCCTGAATCGCCAGATTCCTTTGGAATCCCATGGAAATGATAATTGCAACCATCTCTTCAGGAGGCTGGTTATCTAACCCTACAGCTCCTAAAGCAGCTGCCCCACTGGAAGCTACTTCTCCAAATGCAGGTATGACCAATGGCTCAGCAAAGTCTGGAACAAACAAACATTCATCAGTTCCTTCTTTTGCCTCACTTAACTGGAAAGTCAACAACAAACACAAACAAACAACACACAGGACCTCAAAAGCAGTCCTGAAATCAATGTAAGTTCATTTCACTGGCATCTAAATTCAGACTTAGATGTGTGGAAAGCCTTAAAAACAACAAAATGAATGTGCACTTTACAAAATATCTAGGTGCACGTGCTCATACTGAGCAGACTGGGATAACTCAGCACATTGCAGAAGTGAAACAACTGCAGGAAAGAAGCAAAGATTGGTATGGAAGCAATGATGGCATCAGGATAATAGATAACCCAGAGCATAGATGTAAAATGAACTGATTCCATATCTGAAAATGTCTGCTAAGCCCAAGTGAAACTCATTCCCCATTTACACAAGCAACACAAAAGCTCATGGTGAAGCGTGAACTCAACCAAATCTGGAGTTTCCTGGCAAGGGAGTACTCAGATGCACTCAGTGCTCAGTCACGAGTCCAAACTTTGCACAGATGAAACACAGGAAGTGGAGAACATCTAGCAGCCCTGTCCATCACTAGACAGCCCAAGTATGGCATGAATGCTCCAGCCTGAGCTAGAGAAGGCTGATATGGAAGGAAAGCATCCAGACCACAGGATTCTTTGTACTTACACTTGGTCACAAGTCAGCTTCCCCCTTAGCAGCACGGACCTAGCCAAAGGGTGGAAACAGAGCTGGCCCACACCAGTGGTGAGGACAGGACTTCTGGTGTAGCTTAGTTTGTTGTCTTCTTCTAGGCAGAGGATACCACATAATGGTCAAGATCTGCACATCCCAGGAGCAGCTTAGGAAAATTCACTCACACCTTCAGGTTTCCCAGGTGGGGAAGGGGGGTCGTTGTTTCTCTGTCACACATTATAAAATTTCTACTGACTGCCAAAATCCACAACCAGGAGCTGAGTTTAACTTACACCCTCCAGTCACTGACCTGGCTCTTCCATGTGTGCAATGATCCAGTTGAAAGCAACTTCAGCCCCCAGGTTGCCTGTATAGTACACAGCTTTCCGACATGCTTCCAAAGGAAAGCCCATCTCTGCCAGCTGCATAACTGAAGACTCATCAATATCTAGGGCTGCAAGAAAGGACCTTCTAAAATATAAAAGCCTCATTTCATCCATTGCATAATATTTCTTATTGTTACTCACGGTGCCATATATTACAGTACATATTACTTGGATTTGGTTTAGTACTTCAATAAACCCACAGCCATCAGAAAACAGCCCTGTACAAAGCATTACAGTCGTTGTTATGGACTTACTGATAATCTTTTGTCTCACCAGGGACACAGATCCCCCACATAGACCATTAAATCTTGATGAATTCATACAGGACTTTATTTATTTTAAGGGGTGAGGAAGTCAGGTGCTGAGCTCAGCTAGAGATGGCAGCCAAAACCAAGCCCCTCTCAAAGGCAGGATCTTGCAGGTTAGAGAAATAACAGCTGCCAGATCTGGCAGCCTCTGGATGACAGGGTCAGACAGCTTTATGTGAGATCAGAGTGCAGAGGGAGCCAGGATTGAGTGGCTGTGACCCCCAGGACTGCAAGATCCTCCTGAGGAGGAGGAGGCAGAGGAGCAGCTCATATTCTGGCTATACTAACTCTCAAAGAGAGTCCTGCACACAGGGAAGTAAACACTGAACAAGCACAGAAATCAGCTTTTGTTTGGAAGCATGCAGAGCAAGGCTTCATGCATCTCTATGAGGAAAGAGAAGCCATTAGCTGAGCAAAAGCATAACAATTTTTTAAATAGTAGAAAAATGAGATACGTACACTCCACGAAATGGTTCGTCATGTGATCTGAAAATTAACAATAGGGGAAAAACAGGGAAAAGGACTTATATGAAGGCTAAGTAGATCCATATGGGTAAAACAATTCCATAATTTTAAACTCATAGAAATATTTGACCTCATGGAGACAGGGCAGTTTCATCCTTACTTCCTTGATGCTTTTGCCACGAATTAGAGCAGAGATATTTCTGCTCAGTAATTGTTTTCCCTAACTCAGTTCAGAGCAAAGTATCACTGATACCATAAACCACTAGGAAATAAAGCTGATGGCTGACCTAAGCAAGAATCTTAAAAATAAAGTACCATCACCCATGCATTTACACCAAAACTAGGTCAGTCCATTCAGCCAGAGGGTAAGAAGGTACAGGCCTTTGTGAGGAACTTACATAAGGGATGGAATTAAAACCTTTAGAGAATTGAAGTTTGTCATATCCTTGCTCTGCACACAATTTCAGGTACTAGCTTCCTTTCACATACATACAGCATGGTATTCTGCTACCATTATTACAAATATCCAAGCAAATGGGGGCACTCATGTCATGAGAGCAGCTGCATTACTGGCTTCATATTAAATACTGAGGCACTCAAACTTCAGTCATCTGGGGCAAAGTGCAGCCACCTGGGTCTAAGGTCACACCATAAAAACATGATTTTACTTGCTATAAACCCTTTGATTCTCCAGGGAAACCCAGGGAATAAAGAAGGAGGATATTTAATATTTTTGGTTTTGAACTTTAGCATAAAAGAAACAATATTTAAGAAAAAAAGAACCAGCATAGCATTTTAATCACTCCTCTTTCTTTCTTCTCCACAAACATTACAGTCAGCTGTTTGCCATCTTCTCCTTGAGACAGAGCTTTTTTCAGTGCAGCCCATGTACATCCAGAGATGAGGACTGTGCATGCAGGCACAGCTGTTTGGGCCTAACAATTCTTGTATTTTTAAAATAAATAAAATTTAGTGTCAGCCTATGCCTGGAGAGCTGTTCTCTTAAACTGTAGTCCTTTGTGTATTAAGTATTGTTGTACTGTGCTGGACCTGGGAAGTGCAGAGTGACTTTACTCCAAGGGAGTCATGGACATGCACTGAAGGTTCTCCGGAGAGAGTCAAGGGCAGCAACATCACTTATCAAACCTCCTAGGGAAAGGTGTCCCTACCCCTGGCAAGGGGGTTGGAACTAGGTGATCTTTAAGATCCCTTCCAACCCAAAACACTCTCTGATTCTATAATAAATCCCCAAAACAGAAAAGCTGGAAGAACTAGGGTTGTCCAGTAGGGAGGAAAAAAGGCTGTGAGGTGTTGTAACAGTCTTCAATTACAGAAGTAATTTGTAATTACAAATTACAAATTTGTAACTTGTACTTTTTTGTTCATAGTTACAAATGGTGAAGATTAAAGAGAATCCCTGTGTGCTGGAAGGAAAGGGGAATACAGGGGAGAGTAAGTCAGTAAATACCTTTTGTGTCATCAGGAATGACAATGGGAGGAGCAATGTCTGGGAGCTCCTCTTCTCCTGGCTGGAGCCCCCTGGCCCGAAGGTGACTGATATCCAGGAAATCTGGCATGTCAATAGAGACATCTACAAGAGCAGAGAAATGGGCTAAGCTTCTGCAGCCAGCAAAACAACCTTATGGTGCAACCTGCCCCTTCAGAGAGGGGACTCTGGTACTCAAGGTACAGGAACAGCCAGGATTCTCCTTCTGAAAAGAGCTCTTTGAGAAATTTGGAATGCCAAAGGACAATTTAACTGGCTCAGATTAAATGAAACTGTGTTTTAACTCCACAGACCTGATGGATTGGTTAAATTTGTTGTAAAAGGGAAGAAGATTCAATTAGGATCTTCACAATAAAAACTTGAGTCAGGTCCTCACTATAGTGTGCACATCTTATTAATTATCTGGGATAGAAAGGTAAATAAAACAAGCTCATACCAAGCTTTTTGGGTATCCAGTCAAGGCCAAAGGTGAATTTCTTTATCTGCACCACTAAGTACTCAGGAAAGGAAGCAAAACGGGAAGTCCTGGGAAGGACAAGAAACACAATTCATTGAAACCTGGCAACAGAATCCCCAGCAGCACAGATCCCAGTACCTCATGCACACTGAGATGAGCTATTGGTAGTTGGTACCAAGGATCCAACCCTACAAGCATTTAAAGTTCAAGCTCTCAACAGCCAGACTGCATTGCTTCTTGGAGTCTGACCATTGAGAACAATTAATTTCCTGCTCAGTTCATCATTACAACTCTTGCAAGGCTTGATCTGCACATCACATTGATGAGCCCCAACACTAATGTGATGGCAGAGCTCACTGTGCATTTGTGTGTTTCTCTCTGCACCACATCCAGGTAGCAAGATAAGCAGAGAGCACAGTTTTTAACAAGCAGCCAGACACACACTTACTTAACTCCTGCAGATTTTGCTTGAAGGGCACTGCTCCAGAAATCTTCTACGTTGCTTGGTTCAGAAAAGGCCTGCAGACAAGCACTAAATGGGATCTTGGCACGGACCAGCTCTGGCAGAGGTCTCCTTGCAGCTTCTGCTTCTCGCCTCTTCAATTCATAGGCAATTAATTCATCTGAGAAATACACACAACACTAGAAACTAATGAACATTGTCATGGTTATGTGTTCCTCATCAGGCTTATTTTTGCAAGTTTTAGAAATGCAAAAACCTACTTAGCAATAAAAGTTTTATATACTTTTAACTAGACATCAAATCTTTTTGTCTGCATTGGGGTCAGGAGCTACACTTACAGCCACATCTCTAAGGTTTCTGTTCAGGGTGAAAACACAGAACTGGAAATACCAGGACACAGGCGTGTGTCCATGACAGCCAGAATCCTGTGTGAACAGTAATGCCACACACCCACTTTATCAGAGCTCAATCTGAGTTGGAAAGTTATTGCTGTCTATCTGTGTCATCTGCCTTTTTAGACAGGCCAGGATTATGTATGATCTAGAAAAAGTCTTGACATTGGTAAGCTGAGCAGTGCCATATGGTAAATTCACAAACTAATCTGTCTCCTGAGTCATTACCTGGAAATAACATGTTCTTTTATAAGCAACAGAGTCAGCACTGAAACTGATGAACAAAGAATTAAAAGTTCTCCAAAACTTCATGTCCAGTGCAAGGAATTGTAGGCTAGGTAAAAAGTAGGTAGAATTCTCTGCCTTGTGGTATTTCATAGGGTCTCATCAAACAATCAAACCAGAACCTTCTGGTTTTAAAATATTTTAAATGTTCAGATTATGTAGGCAATTAGAGGCACATCTCCCTTCATGTTCCTGTGATGCCCCCTTCACTTCTACCTCAAGCATACATTTATTATGTTATTCTGCAAGGCTCCTCACCACTGACTGCAGATGCAACCACAACTTGTCAGTGCCTCCCTCCTACTCCCAAGTCTTCAAGCCTCCTTGGCCAATTTCTCCTTTAAAAACAAGGATGCTTTTCACAGGCATGAGAAAAACCACTCCTGCTTATTAAATCAACATCCAACACTTCATCCTCCCTCCCTCCTCCACTAAAGCCCAGAACATCCAAATTGTGTATTTTAGATTTATAGATTACAAACTACCTTATACCCCTATTCTCTATTACCATATTAGATCTTATAATCTGCTCCTAAAGAACAGAAAGCAGACTTGGGTTTTTGGTTTCAGTTTTTCTTTGTGAGTGTGTGTTTTTAAAAGATATTCATTAGCTAGTCTGTTCAATTCATTTTTATCATGAAGAAGTTTTCTCAAGGTGTTTCACTGTCCAGGACAAAGGAGATTCAGTGCTGGTGGGGATCTCTGGGCACAATGTGGCACATCCCTGGGTCAAGCAGAGCAGTTTGCTCCTTTACCTTTGTTTGTTGCTGCCTCCATGGCCACAGGGAGCTGCATGATGTAGTCGACCCTCTCCGTGTAGCGCACCTTCCTGGACTGGCAGCACTGCGTGCGCTCCTCCACCAGGAACCGGAAAACATCGCTGGGGTTCTCTGAACCCACAGGGTTCCTCTGAAAGGAACAGCACACCAAATCACTTCTGTGGCTGTTGGAGCCCTGGGTGCTAAGGATTTTAGACTTTCTGTGCTGACAGACACTGAACCCCAAGAGAACACTGCATTTGAGCGAAGCCGGAAGCTGTAGAGAAAGCTTCCAAAAGTGAATGATAGAACTGAGATTATGAGTGTGTGGTTTGGATAGACGTGTGTAACATCACATAGTAGAAAACCTAGAGTTTAAGGTTTTAGAATGTAGTAATATATATAAAACAAAATAAAAGTTTTAAAGCAGAAGCTAGTCCTTCTTCTTTACCTTCTTCTTCATAGGTTTAAGTAGTATTGTGTAATTAGATAAAAAAGTCCGCATTGCAGAGCACGAGCAGTTAGTTATTAGCTTAAAAGTAAAAATAATTTAGGTATCATTTCTTAATTAGATAGTTTGTCCTTAAAAAGCCTTGCAGAGAAAAAGATACAACTTCATTTTTACCTTGTTAGAGAGAAGTACTGTTAAACTCACAACTTGTAAGACTATAATATAAATAAGGACTAATAAACATCTAAGTCCAGACAAGAAATACCATCTCGTGATTTAATCCCAATCTTAGCAGTGAAAAGAAGCAAAAGAATCAACATGTGGTGATCACTAAAATGACCAGAAGACCCAAAGGCTGCTGGTTGTTTTAAGGCAAGCACAAAGACACTGATCAAGCAACTCAGCTCACACTGGATTGTGTGCAGAGCTCTGGCACCTACAGAGAAAACCACTGAAATCCACAATTTCTGCACTCACAGCAGCATCTTTCTACACACAGAACTTGCAGGGCATGTACCCCAATAACCTGAGTCAAGGTGAACAGAAGGTGGGAGGGTGACATGTTACAGTAAAGACAGAAAGCTCAGATAAATAACATGGAGCATCCTCTCAGCAAATAGAATTGCTCCTACCACTCTGAATATGCACTGAAACAGAACAAGCAACTTGTAGTTCATTATCCAGATGGGAATGTCATGCAAATAATATACCTCCTCTTTGTTGTTCATGTTAATGCCCGTTATCAGGCAAGAAACAGAGAAGTCTCTTCTAACCACCCTATAATCAGTACATGCATTTAGGGATGTGGAACATTATGCATACAAATGTGAGTAACTTCATCTAGAGACTGAACACATGAATAAATAGCCCTGATTCTTGGGGAAAATGGGAAAACGAGGGAGGAAGGGTAGACAAGAAATGCTTTACATCAAAACTGCATGTATTTGTAAATTCCTTTTCAGAAAGACAGCATTAAAATTCACAGTATGATTCCTTTACACACAGCAATGAGCTGGAGCTTGGTGAAACTAAAGCTTTATACAGAAATATTCCACTGACAAACAGCCACTCTGCTTTCAGCAGGGGAATCCTTCCTCCCATGATTCAATAACATACAGCTGGGATTTGTAAAACAGCTGGACAGGGTAATTAATTTGCTCCCAACAATTATATGAATTTGGAACAATAACAATAATAATCATAATACCCAATTCATTAATATTCCATGGCACACTTCAATATGGCAAACAGGAACAGCAATTTTAAAAGTCACATATGTTTATGAATCTTATACCCTGTACAGTGAAGCTTGACCTCTATATTTGTTACTAGCACCACTGGCCCTCTTCATGGTCATGCAAGAGTCTGAAGTAAAGAAGAGGAAGAATTAAGGAAGCAAATGTTTCTAAAACAAAATACATTGTAATTAGTCCCACCTTCAACACATTTAAGGCTAAAAATAATATAACTAAAATATGAGCCACTCATGCAACAGTTTTGCCTTTATTGTCTAATATAACCAGAAAAAGAAGCAGCAATTCAGGTTTTCTCACCTCTACTAGATTTATAAGATGTAGGAAAAACTCCTGTGCATCTTGTTGTCTATTAGAGGAAAATTCTGGGTGGCCTTTACTTATAAAAGCCTTGAACATTCGAGGAGATATTCCATTGTGTTGAGGCTAAATAAAAGAGAGAAACACCATTTAAAAAGAGATTTTTATTCAATCATGAATCAAATATCTCAAAGTGACTCCACTAAATCTATCTATGGCCCATTTCTGGCACTGGAGGAATGATAGCTTCCATTTCACCTATTTTTCCATTTTAATAAGTATGGGAAGGGTCCTGAAATAAGATTTGGGGGGTTTTAGAATATGTTTTATGGCTTAGTTCCTACAGAACTCACTCTACCTGTCCTTTGGCAATTGGCATTTTAAAGATATTACTGGAGGCTTTTAAAGGTTAGTAGTTTTCAGAAAGGCTGAAAGCCTACATTGTTATATAACATTTGAAATTGCTTTCAGAACCCTGTGCCAGAGCACTGAAGCACTTTGGTGTATCAGCTGGCAGCTTTCCTCAGGACAAAACCTTCCCAGAGAGCTGTGCAGAACCAAGCAGAGAACAACTCATGTGTGCAGCATGCATTCCCAGGTGAGTTGTTGAGAGCAGACATGAATTTTCAATTTGCAGGTGTTGGTCATGTCAAAAAACCATAACTTACTGTCTTTGGCCATTCAGTTACACCAAGAGCAAACTGCCCTAAATTAGAAAATCTCTGGCTTCCAAGACAGTCCTGGTTTTGACTTTCTAATCCTTTATACCACTTTAAGAACCTCTCCAACCATTCCAGATCTCAAGACAACACTAGCTCTTATGCCTTTCAAATAACATTTTTGAAGGGGTCAGAATCTATTACTCAGATTTGCCCTCACCATCCATGAAACCAAATAATTTTCTGGACAACCTAAGCAAAAGTATAACCTTGAGGAGCTCTCAGAGGCTGTTAAAAACTCAGCCAATTTCATTCCTAACTACACATGCACTGTCATATGAATATAAAAATAGAAAAAGCAGCATGAAATGGAGGCCATATAAAATACACACTGGAAGAGTAATTTTTTTTTCTTTGCTTTACCAGGGTGCAGTATTCCTAGACCCACTGAAATCAGAAGCAGATTCTCATTTTTAAATGCTTTTTCAATTTTTGGCAGTACAACACCAACCACATCAGGCCAAGATGATCCTCAAAGGCTCCCATCAAGAGACAGAGTCTCTGTATTGCTTGGACAGAGAGATGTTCTGGGCATTTCTGCATCCTGGGTTATGTATTGCTCCAGTGTCCTCAACTGCCTTTCATCAAAACTAGGACTGGGGAGAGAAGTGCATAAAGCAGCTCACATTACAACATCCCAGGCTTCTTCCTATGCCAGCAGCAAGAATGTGCCACACTGCTGTATAATGCTGTATAATGCAGTGAGTTTGGAATCAAACCTTGTTTCCACCTATACACTTTGTACTCAGCCACTTGAGCAGGAAGAAGAGGAGCATGCCATGTGCGACAGTTTGTAAAAAAAGGATTGAATCTTGTAATCTCACCTCAAGGACAATAAAAGGAAAAAAAAACCAAAAAAACCAAAAACTAACAAACGAACAAAAAAAAAAAAAAAACACCAAAAAAAACCCCAGAAGACATGTTAAAGCTCAAAGCAGAAAATCAAGCCCTGGCTGATGACCCTTTAAGGCATTCAGTCTCTTTTTAATCCTAAAGTGGGTCCAAGGAAAATGCTGTCATTTCCAGGCTAAACTTCAGTGGTGAAAAATTTCAACTCCACAGCACCACGAATATTTATTGAATACCTGGCATACTTTCCCCATCAACAGTTGCAAAACAGTTTGGCTAAATATAGATTGTGCTGGACCACTGCAGATCTCATATGAATGCTTTTACAGGCAATAACTCCCCAAAACTTTGGATGAATTCCAAAGGCTCAGAAGGATTGAGAACTTCTTTGCATGTAGAAGCAGAAAAAAAAAAGTAAAGGAATAAAAGTAAAATGAATAATTGATATTATAGACACAAAGCAGAAGCACTTAAAAACATTTAAGGCCTAAAATGCTAAGCAAACAAAAGAAAAAAAAAAAGCATCCTCAACCTGAAAAAAACACAGATTTGCATTACAAGAGTGAAGAAATAGAGAAAATATCTATACCTGACTTTTTCTGTAAATAAATTACCAATACAACAAGCAAAAAAAGCTGTAAAAGCTGTTTCAAAACATAATATGTGCTCTGAATTTCTTGATAAGGATGCTTCATGCATGCAACTTCAGCTTCATTAAACTGAACACAAGTACTGTTAAATGTCAGTAGATGCCTACTAAAACCTGACAGAGTTTTATACCATCTGTCATTAAAGAGTTCTCAATATCTCATCTAATGGTGGCTGCTGAGCTAAACATGGAGGTGCAGCTTTATTCCAAGGATTCAGATCCCTGAACTTCTAGCACATTATTTTCCAGTCACATCCTGTATGTATTTAGGAAAGCAGCTCAGTCAGTATACATAATCCAATGTATGGAGTTTGCTGAAATCTGTCCCACTATTCCTTTGTCCCAGTGCAGTGCTGATTATCCTTGAACTTTATTTAATGGGAACAAGCAGGATTCATTTGCTGTTCCAAAACAATGAATTGCCACTGTACAAAGCAATTACTTGGGAGACACACGACTTCCAGATCATACAAAGTACTCTGTACCAGATGCTCTGTCCAAAATCTTATTGGCATTCTGATTTCAGGAGAAATTCCTATGTCAATAATTGATAGATGAAGGTAGAGGAAAATATCTGTTTCTGTGGCAACCACCACCATCCCTCTGTGGCAGAAGCATGCATTACTCCTGTGGCTCTCCATGGCCCCTCCATCACCAAAGCCCTCAGCACCACCTAATCTTGCATTACCTTCTCCTGAAATCAAGTGGAGTATTGTCAGATACTTCCTGGAAACAATTCTTTAGCTCTTTATATTTCTTTCAGAAATTTAAAGAGGGCTTAGAAATTTGCTTCCAGGACTCTCTGCATAACATTGTTGTTGTTCCTCAGAGAAGATAAACATTGGTTGCAAGTTGTGTGAACATTTGCACTCATCACTGGAGCAGCAGAGCACTTTATCAGCAGAACCAGTGCTTGCTTTGATGCACTGCACAAATAGTGCCTGACTAATTTATCCCTGACTTAGTAATCTTCACATTCCACCTTGCTAAGCATCCCATCCATGCTGGACCCACACTGTTCCTCAATGCCCAGCACCTGTTCCCTTTTCTCAGGATATCACTTTTACCTAGTTACCAGTGGCTGTACAAACTCAGGCAAATACCTTGTGTTCTTCTTTCATCACCTGCTCAATGAGCTCAGATTTCATGGGTGGCTTAGAGTATTGGCCTGAAAGGAGGCCATGTCCCAGTTTAGCCCTGTAAGGAAGAAAGTGGTGGGGTGGAAACAAACATGTGAGAAAAACAGAAAAGAAGACTTACTTCAAGCAAAAAAAAAATGAAGTTTACTGTTTTTGACTCCTTGATGAACCATCATTACCTGCAACTAAGTGCTCAAATCTCAGTCTCCCTATGCCATATCTCACTTCTGAGCTCATGAAAAAGTGTTCTTTTGCTCTGCCATTAAATCATTTAGATTCTATTTAACCTGACCAAGTAAATAGCTGAGAAATGTCACTTACATCTGAGTATTGAAATCTTGTGTTGGATCAAGAGGGGAGTAGTCAAATATTCGTGGAAGGTTTCCCACATACCTGGGCAGCAAGAAGAAAGCAGAAACATTCAAATATTGCAGCTTAGTGATTCAATCTATCCCCAATGAGTGCTCCTGTCATGCAAAAATAATAGTAAAGAAATAAAGAAATGGACACTGAGGTTTTACTTGGAAGCTTCTAGCTATAAAGAATATGGCTGTGTTGTTCATCTGGAATTTACACTCTATTCCTTAATCTTGCAAAAGCTGCAGGATGGTGTTGGTCAAAACCATAGAGCTGAGTTGGGAACCAGTGTACATTTTACTCCCAACCAATGCAACCAAGTAAATTCAGGTTTGTATCAGGACCAAAATACGTAAAAAGAACATTTCTATTGAGTTTCATAAGAAAAGAAATTCTGATAACACTGAGGGAAACATTGTTCTAGCCAGCCTGTTGGAAAGTGAAGCATTCAGCAGCACTCTCTGAGCATTGGCTGCCCTTGAGCACAAGACAAAACAGGCTGGGTAGGTATGACCATGCTGCTGGTCCCTCTCTCATCCAAGATCTCCACTATTTTGATGACACTAAGTCCTCCAGGTAACTCCCAGGACCATGCTGTGGAAAATGATCTTCCTTAATAAAGTCCATTTTGATATTTTTCAACGGTGGAGGTAGAAGAGCTGGCACTTAATGAATCTACAGACTGTACTCCATATGGCTAACAAAGAAAATAAACACAAGTTTTCTCCCTCTTCTTCTCCAGAAGGTAATTTCTAACACGAAACCCTGGGAGGCTTTCCAAAATCTCAAAGCTTCACTTCCAGCACATACACCACTGCTGCTTTGGAAGGAAAGGGCACTCTGAATTTTATTTCAAACGATAGACTGTCCTTTATGAAAAGGCTTCTCTCCTTGGAGTGATGTGTTCAGCTTTGATCAGTCAGGAGTATTTCATATTTTTCTGTTGTGCTTTTGTCCTTCTACTCTCTTAATTATTCAGTGGAAGAATACATTTACACTATTCTTGTCATTATTTTTTTAAAAATTTTAATTAAAATGTGCCTCTGATAGCTCCTCCCCTTAGCCAGACCTGCATGCAACAGGTGCAGTGTTTTTCACTAGCATGGATCAATATCAACAGGTCTGTGCCAGTTTTTGGCACCAATCACACAGAAGGACTCCTGGCACGGGCCAGTACAAACCCCTGATGTGATACTGATGATACCCAGGTAAGCAGAGATATGTGCATCTCTGTACAAAAAGCAGAGACTGAGACATCAAATTTCCAAGGTGGCAAATGATTTCCCACCACTGAAGTTGAGACAGTAAGTTTTTATTTCAAAGGCAGATTGGGTTTTGTGTTCCAACCTTTTCCAGAACAGACCAAAACAATCACTAAATCCTTCAAGCAGCCACTGAACTGACTGAAAGAGACATGTCTGCAGGCGAGACAAAAATTGAATCACCATTTTTCTTAGAAAAACAATGAATTGATGAATACAGTAGCTAGTGACAAGAAGCAGTTTGGAGCTACTTACGCTCTCTGGAACTCTGGGATGCTGAAAATGGCTTGCATGACAGCATTGAGGTAGCAGCTATTTCCCAGGTTCTTCATGCCAGTGTATCCTGGGCCATACATGGGCTTGAGTTTCACACCAGCTTCCTGAATCACTTCCCATTCTGAGACTCTTGGCTTTATGTCATTATCTCTTAGCCCATTCTCTGTCTGAAAGCAACAAGATTTTCATCTTAGTCTCTTTAACTTCTGCCATAATTATGCTGCTGCCATCAATTTAGTGAGCTATACTCCAAGAAATGAAGAGCCAAAGCAATGGGCAAGGGGAGGTAAATCCTGCACGTAGGGGAAGATGAGGGTCAGAAAGCCAGCAGTTTGTTCCTCCAATACACTTTTAGCTCTTTAGCACAGCCACTGGCACTGAGTGCTCCCAGTCGTGACCTCAGTCCCAGCTGGGAGCTTCACTTCTCTCAGGCCTGTGACCTCAATCCCCAGCACCACACACTGCATTTTTTCAGGTTTCCCATTCCATTTGTAATGGTCAGGAATAGCTGCTGCTGTAGAAGATGCTCGTAACAAACAAACCACATGAAAAGCTGCAGATCCAAGAACTCTTCCCTTCTTTCAAATGGTAAAAGCCAGTAATTTGTGACACTGAAGTTTCTCCCCTTTACACTCAGCCTTCAGCCTGTAGGTGCGGGTCACCACAGTGTCATTTACTGCTGGCATTGCTCTGTCACTTCTCAAAGGATTGTACAGACCAAAGACCAGAGGTGAAACCTTTGCAACAGCTAAGACTAGGTTTTCAAGGCTCCTGAGTAATGCAGGCTTTCCAGAATGATTTGGATAAAATAAACTTTTTATTCATGATCCTGGCAAGGACATTATATGCCAAAAATATTATTAGTATCATGAAGACTTTTGAAAACACAGTTTAATTCTTCTCTATCATTTCAATTAACATAATTTTCTCACCACTTGGACAATGAAACACACTTAACCAGTAGCAGATTTGTTCCTTTTTAACATTTTCAGGTTCTCCAGGTAATGATACTACTTTATATGCTTGGGTTAAAAAAATAAAACCAAAAAACAACAAACCAAACTAAACAAAAAACCAACACAACCACAAGAACCACACCTGCCTTTATAAGCATATCCTATTCTGATTTCCTACACCATTTAAAGAGAACTGGAATCAACATCCACTAAAACATAAGTTATTAAAAGCACTTCTTTACTAATACAGACACACACAGAAAATCCTTTTTTTCCCAGTCCCTTTCTAGCATGTCACACCTTTGACCATAATGTTTTCTAGAGTTGAGAAAATGTATTTTTCTAATTTTCTAATGTATTTATTTACAAAACATAAACTGAAATTTACATAAATAACTTTCAGCCACTTTTTAACTTATCCATTGCTTAGCTTCTTTTTACTAATGAGTTGTATCTGTTCACACATTCAATAGGCTTTCCTTCACTCACTGTAATTAAATATTCCAGACATTCTTCTCTAATTGAATGAGGTTTTTCGTCTTGGAGGCAAATGGTACATCACACAGGAAAAGTGAAAAATGTAAACTGAAGACCACAAGGTACCTCTTTCAGAAGGGAACTTCTGGATTTGGGAGCAATGATTTACTCAGAACTCTGACAGTAATCCCCAAATTAGCTGGCTGAACTTTACAAAACTGAATACTGTCATAACAGTCTGAAGTAATCACAAATAAGTTACAGGTGTCATTCTTCTCCTGTTTCTCTCCCACCCCAAGTGAACAAAGAAGTGAACAACAAGCTAAATAAAAGATGGATTTCTTACCACTTGCATCTGCAGCATATCAATTCCAAAGTGTGCCAAATGTTTTGCTATATGTGGATCTAAAACCGGCTCCTCTTCCTCAAAGGAATAGACATCTGCAAAGGCAGAGAGAAACCAGTGAGCCTCAGTATCAAATGTTATCCCTTCTCCTTGTTTACCAACACTGCATTCTCAGCACAGGGCTGCCCATACAAAATGCTTTGTTCATATTCTCCAGGTTTGGTTCTGGCCAGCAGAGAAGTGCACAGACAAACACACAGCTCAGTAAATATCTTAACACAATCACCTCAAGCACTTTCCTCAAAAGAAATTATATGCCTCAACAGTACTAAAACCTAAAAACATTTCTAGGGATCATAGTATTTCCTCTCCCCAAAATAAGGAATTTGTAGGGAAAGCAAGGAGCAGGGCATGCAAAGCCAGCCCACATTTTGAACATGGCAACAAGAGATTATGAATTTTTGTAGAGCTACTAAATACAGACAGATCCATTAAAGCTGTGAGTATATCACACCAACTCACTACTGACAATAGTATTTTAATTTTTAGTACAGTTTAAGAAGTCCACTTTTGCCCTTTTCACACAGAGATGCAGGAAGAGCAGAGAAATTCTTTATTAGAACAAAGAGGGTTTTTTTTGGATTACACACCACTGGATTGGACTTCCAAGATTAATCTAACTTCTGGTTAGGGAGAAAGGCTGATTGAGTGAGGTGCCTTGCTTTATTGTATGGGAGATTTAGATTTCAGCTCTCTATGACAGGCCTTTATAGCCTTAAGTAAAAGCTCATAAACATTCTGGCAGGGCAAAGTTCAGATTGGGGAAGGAGTATGTCTAATGATGATATTTGCAATATGAAACCAAGTTTAATAAATCCAAAAGAAGGACAAAAAAATTGAGAGTAAAAACATTCTTTTTTAGAGTTTACCTATCAAGTCCTATAATGACACTGAGTTCAGAGCAGGTTTCACCTACATGAACAAATAACAATAAAGCTGTAGGCATCATACAAGGCTAGAAGTTGTAAGACATGCACTTGTAAGACTTGAATAGGCTTTCCATCTTTTCTCTGATCAGGTCTCTACCTCTGTAGTCAATGACTGCTTTAGGGTCTCCTCATACCAAAATCCAGAACCCCCGTGCCAGTCTCTCTCCATTTCTCCCAGGCAAGTTCCCTTCATGCCCAGCAGTTTCTCACAGTGACCTTGCTCCATAAGACCAGACCTAGGCTGACAGAGAAAGCTTAGCCAGGAGAAAGGAAGAGAAGCAAACTCAGGAGGAGATAGCAGGAGCACAGATAAAGGCTGTTCACAGCACAAATATCACTTCTGGAAGCTCCTCACCCCAGCCTCTCCTGGCAGCTGCAGACCCTGGCTCTGACTCAGCCCATCCCCTTTAACAACAGGCATTCTCCTTGAGGTCTGCTAGCACCAAACCCACACTGAAATGATAGACTGAAGGTTAGCCAAGAACTCAAACACTAACTTTTAACATTGACCAGCCCTATGGAAAACCTCTCTGAGCAGGGAGCTGTGCTTTGAGCTGTGCTGCCAGCTGCTGATCAGCCAGCAGATGCCCCACTAACACTGGTGCCCATGACCTTTGTGGCATGTGCGTGGCTGTAGCTGCCCATCTGCTGGAATTCCACTGTGTGGTAGCAAATGCACCCAGAAGACATGACTGTCCATCCACACACATGGCATCACAACGTTCCCATAGCATTCTGGTGAGGTCACAGCACAGCCAGATGATCCCAAAAAGTTCAAACCCCCGATGGAGTGAGATTACACAGCAACTGAGCTTGGGTGACTGCTTTCAGTGTGGAAGCTTTTGATTCTGTTTTCCCTCTGCTCTGACAACTGCAGAGAGCAAATCATCTGGGACCACTGGCCCAGAGCAGCAGGAGTGGAGCATGAGACTAATATTGTGCTCAAGCCCAGCTCATGCCTTACTTCAGTGCTTTCTGCTGTGTAGCTTAAATTCATGGGAAAAAGACAGAATTCACTTGTTTCAAAAAATCAAAGACAGAAGATAAGACCTGACAAACACAGATGTGCCATGCTGTCATACAGACTCTGGTAGATGAGGAAAGTAGACAAGTCAGGAAATGTGGCATGCAAGAACCTGGTGTCATTAGAGTGAGAAAGGGGGAAAAGGGAGGAGTGGAAGGGGGGGGAAAAACCCACCAAGATAAATCTGAGGCAGGCAACACAGAATATTATTAAACGGAGAAAAAATCATGAATATGCTGAGTTGGAAGGGACCTATCAATATCATCCAGGGATGCACAAAGAATCCCACCACAGGCCTGAGAGTGTTGCCCAAATACATCTTGAACTCAGGCTTGGTGCTGTANACCTGGTGTCATTAGAGTGAGAAAGGGGGAAAAGGGAGGAGTGGAAGGGGGGGGAAAAAACCCACCAAGATAAATCTGAGGCAGGCAACACAGAATATTATTAAACGGAGAAAAAAATCATAGAATATGCTGAGTTGGAAGGGACCTATCAATATCATCCAGGGATGCACAAAGAATCCCACCACAGGCCTGAGAGTGTTGCCCAAATACATCTTGAACTCAGGCTTGGTGCTGTAACCAGTTCCCTAGGGAGATTTTTCCAGTACCCAACCATCCCCTGGGTGGAAAACTTCTTCCTGATAATAGCATTTTCTTGATAATAACAGGGACAAACAGCATTATTTTAAGAAAATTAAAATGTCAATGCTACTTGACTTCATTCTCTTCCACAGCTCAAGATTTACACCTGTTCTGACTGTGCAGACATCTCTCCTTAGATGGTAACAGACAATGGTAACACTGTCCCTAAAGAAAGAAGTGGCTCAGGATCCCCCCAAAAGTATCTGACAACTGCTAAGATCAGCATCCACAAAGCAACTCCTTCAAGCACTGATCACAAGGGGGTTGCCACTGCCAGTGCTCAATTCCATGCCCCAATCTATTCCTCACAGCAATGTCACAGTGACTGGAAATAAAATCCAGTGGCACTGCCAAGAGAGGCAGCAGGTAGCACTGTCTGCCAGGGCTCATCCTACTGAGGCAAACAACTCTTCTGACTCCCTGCTGCGTCCTGTCCAAGGTACAAGAGTGGAAGAGAAGCTTGGTTCAATCTCTGCCCTGATCCCAGATGTGTCTGCTGACAGAATGCTACAAAAAGGGGCTAACACCTCAGGAACCTCTCACAGTGCACACAGCCAAGATTTCTCAGGGCAAGACAAAGAGCTCTCCTCCGTGTACACGTGGGGTGAGTGTCAGTGGAATACTGGCACCACCTCCTTCTCCTTCCTACTGCTGTGGAAAAGGAATAAATTATGTCAGGACAGGGACTAGTGCTTATTACTCCTGTACCATCACCTCTTCACCTTTAACCCAGGGAAGCAGAAACAGACAGATTTTGTGTCACCATCAGCCACAGAGCCTCTTTCCTGAAGCTCATCTATCACCCAGCGCCATTGAGGGGTTATGAGTACTACAGAAATATAGATCAGAGACAGAATAATTACTGAAAAGGAACAAGGAAGGCTGGGGGAGGGAAGACTTTTCTATAGGGAAACCAAGTAAACATCATCCAGAAGAACAAAGGTCTGTGGAGAACAGCTGGTGCCTCTCATTCAGAGGGAAGGATGACAGCCTGTCCTTTGTTATCCCAAAGGCCACATAAGAGAGGAAACAGCTGATCAGTGGGAGGCACAAGGACAGAAGCCATAAGGAAACAAGTATTGCTGCTAAAGATGGGAAAGAAAAGGAAAAATTCTGAAAAAAACCCACTACAGAATATCCTGTTTGTTTTGTAGATGCAGTTGAAAGCTACAGCTGGGCAAATCCTAAACACCTTCAAAAACTGAGAGATTTGGATAGAAATCATCCAAGGCCAGCCTCATGCAAGGAAATAACATTCCATCTGGGAGAGAAAAAAATGGTTTTTGCTTAGTGTTTCTGTGGCACAGCTGGTTGAATCTGACTACAGTTGCCTTTCCTCAACACTGAATAGGACTCAGAAAAGCTCTCAACTGATGCTTGTTAAAAAAAGGGGCTGCTCTAAACAGCAATTTTTCATCTCTGTAGTCATAAGCGCTAAAGCCAAAATATAATCATGCTATGTGTTCTTCCATTTTTACTTCTCCATGCAGCTGCAACAAAAGATCTCTTTGCTTATGACTTTTTCAGCTCCTCATGTTTTTATTCCATCTAATCCTGACACACCATAATCCCCTCCGCAGCAACGCTGCAGAACATCACACTTGGAGAATATGCAAACAAGGATACAGCTACAGCTTTCCTCCCCTCTCAAGATCATCACACATTTTACAAACCAGCATCACAGCAGCCCCACGAAGATGAGCGTTTATTAGACTGTTTCAGCAACATTTTGTTCAGCAAGGAAAAAGAGGAGTTTCCACTATGATTAAGAAACTCATACATGCTGTTACAAACAGACTTCTAAATTTAAAAAAGCTCATTACCCTGTTGTTGTTTCTTTGTTACAAAAAATTGAACCATTTGTCCTAGGAAATGTAGCAGACCTAAAAAATATTGTTTCTCCAGAGTCTGTTGTTTCAGGCTAATACCATTCTTATGTTATAAGCCTAGTATTATGCAAACACGCCAAAAATATTTGTAGAAAATATAAAATGAGCAGATAAAAGAGGTATGGGCTTTCTCAGGATGGAGTGTGTGTCACTCCCCTCAACCCTGATCAACATTCACAGACTCACAGAGCTTCCTTTCACACTCTCAAACACTTGCACTAGAAGCACAAACCCAGCTGGCAATAGACACACACTGTCAGCCTCATGCACAGAAGGTAGCTCATGCCAGAGCATGCCCCGTGGCTGACCTGCTCCATCAGGAGTGATGGTTCCCAGCTTCACTGCCAGGGGATAGCCTGTCTCCCTGTAGTGCTCCGTGGCGTGCCCGTTGCCCCCGCTGCCGTCGAAGAACCACTTCCCGCAGAGCACGGAGCCGTCCGTCAGGTTCAGCCACAGGTTCTCCCGCAGGTCACACCTGGAGCATTTCCAGCCACTGCCAGACAAAAACAGGGACAAACAGCAGCAATATGTAAGGCAGGAGGCAGCTCTGTATCTCCCATTGTGGCAGGTCAAACCAACCCACAGGCCCAGCCCAGAGCCATGCAAGGGAACCGTGGGCTGAGTTCCTGCCTTTAGCTCAGTTACCCTGGACTGAATTAGCCTGCAATGAACAAACCTTGTTGCCCTCACCTGGGGGGAATTCTAACACCATTGTCTAACTGTACAAGTGTTTTAGCATGTTTAGATGCCTGCAGCTCTTCTTCCCAGGAGTCAGGTTCCTGCTTCCTGTAGGGTGATTTTGCGCTGAGCAGTGCATCACAAGCTATCGTCACCTGGAAGACAAATGGATGTCAGTCAAAGCCTGACACGACTCACTGACTGGACAGAACCTGGCATTCAGCCTATTGCTAACCACATACAGAACTGCTTATCAGTAGGACTATTTATATACTCAAATATGCATCTAATCTTTTAGACTGTCGTCATTTTAGCAGGAGAGTAAGCACGTGTGCTATGTGAGCTTTCCTAGGACAAGCTGGCACCATAATAAGGGAAGAAATACAGGAGATAGAAGGAAATCCAAGAAACAAAAGCAAAGATCACTTTTTTAAATGACTGAGACTCTATTATAGCTGGTAAAGAATAATCTTTATGTCCAAACAAGCACTGCACATAAGAAAACAAGGCACCATCTTGACAAAAACAGAAACAGGAGACAATTCCTATGACCACTTCCACACACTCACTGACCAGTGCTGGTAGCTCTTCTATGTTGGGTAATGAGATTTCATAGTGATCAGGAAAGATAACAAGTTTTGCTTCATCCTCATATTCAAAGTCATCACTGTTGAGATCACTGCTTATCTCCAGATCTGGAAAACAGGATGGGCAATGTTAGGAGATTGTCCCATGATCAAGGTTCCAAAACTGTGACAGGGGCACCACTATAAACATTGCTTGCCTGGCATCAGCCAGTGGTTTCTCTAGCTAGAAATATTTGTGAAACCCTGATCTAAACTGAAATCTCACCATCCTTCAAGAGAATGTTCTGAGGACCAAAATCTCCACTTAATGCCATCTCCAATCACAGATACAGTTGGTTTGGCCTCTCTGCAAGCAGTGCACTGCTGCAGACATTGCATTCTGCAAAGCAGCAAACAGAATTCTGCTCCTTTTGGACAAAATCAGGATGCCATACTGCTGTGCCTTTTACCCAGAATCTTGAAATGCTATAAAGCATGGACACCAGGTCGCACTGCACATGCCCAAATTGCAGAGGACAAATAAAAAGAGCACCCCATATTTTCCAGATCACAGACCTGTCTGAAACGTGCTGTGGCTCCCATCCATCTTGGACCTGTGGCCTTTCCTCCCATAAAGATGTCCATGGCTGGAAGTATTCCTGTGTCTCATCCATAGTCTCAAATAGCTACAGCAAGTACAGTAACACCAACAATATCCCTCTCTTGTTATCTCTACTCTTTAATCGGGGAAACTATTTCTTTAAAAAGCACTCATTAGCTACTAAAGCTTTCCTTTGAAGATCAAGCCTTCCACAGTGTTTGTGTACATTTTCCTTCCAGTATAAGAATGACTTCTTTTCTTAAATATGAGTCTTGACCAAGCAACATCAGCTAAAATGTTTTCCCAGAAATATGTGGAGCCAGAGAGAAGCAGAAGGGTATACTGGGAATTAAATGGCTAGTGTTTGTGTCTCTAGCTCTATGAAAAAATATAATTATTAAGTAATTATCATATAGTGACCAGACTGAGTAAAACCTTGTTCTGTTCTTCCTAGGACAAATGAAAAAGTGAAAACCAAACACGCACATGTCAGAAATTTTGCAAGATTCAACTGCAAGAATTGCCCAGGCAACAATGGGATTTTCTGAATCCTTCTCCCATCTGGACATGTGGGATCCACTGTATTCTGATGTACCAGTCACTGACAGAATAAGGTTCAACCAAAAAAAGAGATGTGTGAGCAGTAGCCAAAGCTGGCTCTAAATGTGCCCCCTAGTACAAGCAGATGCTTAATGAGTCACTCGATCCTAAACGAGCATTGGCAGCAACCACTGCACCCTGGGAATGCCTGAAATCTCAAATGTATGTTTGGGAGAGAGGTGAGGATGACAGAAGCCAGATTCAGAAAACTCAGCTCTCTATTTACCCAGAGAGCAGTAACAGACTGAGCAACCTAAATGATAAAACAAGTATCAAAATATATTTTAACTTGACCTGGAAAGAACAGCTCTTGAGAGGAACATCAACTCTTGGCTCACCTGCTGCACCAGCCAGCCCTGAGGTGACAACACCCACTGTCAGTGATTTCCAGCAACATGAACTCTCACCAGCAACCAAAAAAATCCCTTTCTCATCAGCTCAAGACAGACACCAAAGCAAGAATATTTTCTCACACTGAAAGCATGACATTTTTCGAGAACGGATTAATTCGTTACTAATTCCCCAAATCACACCATTTTCATAATGATCCCTCACTTTACTCCAGGCTTCTTTCTCAGTTTGTATTACAGTCCTATGTTAGATACAGGAGTGAATCTCCACAGCTGCAGTTTTTAACAGCTCTCCTGCTCTGTGGAACAAGGAAACTGAGGCTCTCCAAGCTGATGGTGCATACAGCCACGCATCTGAGGGGATTTTCTCTTAATGCCAGAAATCTGATGGCCAGCACAACAAAGCCAAAAGTACTGACCACCCCCTAAACAGGAGAGAGGTTCCTCAGAGAGGATAAAAGCTCAGGTTTGGAGGCAGTGAATGCTCTTGCAGGGCTGTGGTCACACAGTGCCTCAGCCACCAGAGGGAACCTGGCACCAGCTCACAGCGGCCACCGGGCTCTGGGGACGTGTGTGACACCTGCTGATCTTCACTGCCTTGTGCTCTGGACATTAACTTAAAGCACCTGCAAGCCCCTTATAGAAACAGCAGTGATGTGGTTGCCTGTGTTCAAAATTCAGACACACACTGCAGCTCATCTCCCAGGGCAGCCAGCAGCCAAACAGAAGAGACTTCAGTGCTGCTGGCCTGACCTGCATCTGAACCAGTGATCCAGGGATGAAAGACAGAGTATCCTATTAGCAATCATCTGCTGTCATCCAAGGACTTCACATGCTTACGAGCACCAGCCTCCTGTGTGCAATGGTCAGGGAAGGGAATTTCCTTTTTACCTGCTCAGGCTTCATGCCATTCCTAGCAGCAGAAAACAGTGTCCCATCAGCATGGGACTCTTTCTGCCTGACACATCAATACGGCAGCACCCACTTCTTTTAAAGGATGCACAAAGCTTCATGACAGTCCTGGGAAACACCATGAGGATTTAAAATTCCCCTTTTGAAAGTGGCCACCTAACAGTGGTACACTTCCACCCAACACCTACTCCCTGTGGCTAGGAATTAGAAGGCACTGCCTTTTCACTCTGAAGACACTTTCTCAGTACATGAGAGTGGAATGGACTTCTAAGGTCACAGGCTGAAATCCCTCCATACAGAGCAGGTGACCATATAAACTAATCCCTTTTAGGGACACTCAGAGGGACCCCTTAATGACGTCACCTGAAAACATCCAGATCACCACTCATATTTTTAAATCTTGGCTTGAGAGACATAGCTGTCAAGTTTGTAAGAAATTGTACCTGCATTATATTTTCTGTGCCTGTGCAAGGGCCAGCAAGGCTGAGATAGCATGAGGGCAGAAGTAATAAAAACAGATGACTATGACTTTAGAAGGCAATGGAGCCCACACTAAATGTGGACAGAGTTTGACCCCGAAGCCACTGGGCATCATGTGCAGTCTGCAGGTAGTTTCTAGTGCAGAATTTTAGGGAGGACTAAGAGTAACTACAGGAAAAAGGAGTAGGGTGAAATCTGCATGCAAAAGGAGCATATTTGGTTAAACATTACTCTACCACTAAAGACTGAAAAGCATGAACTTTCAAGCACTATACTTCATCCAAAGTTGTTTCTTGATCAAGGATGTTCTTCCAAGATGCACTGTGAGTAGAAGGCAAAAAAAAAGGGCTTTACTCAGTTCTGAGGTTGAACCACAAGACAACCAGCCAATTTGTAATCCTTCCAAGGAGTGACAGCTTGATGGTCAAGGCCCACAGGACATTGGTTCCCTTCCAGCGGAGTAACACCTTTCTGGTGCCTTCTGAGAGCCTCAGTTCAGCTCTTTGGCCACCAAAACCAAATATCCACAGGTTGTAAGTGTTGTGTTGGGAGGGCAGGCAAAGCAAAGCAGCAGACACCTCAAAGCAGAGGCTCAACTGGCGCTGTTATTTTGGGTGAGTAGAGTAAATTTACTGCACCTCACAGGCATCACCGAGTGACGGTGAGAAGGTGCTGCTGCTGGACTGACTGAAAACAGCAGCTGGGAGAGACACTACTGTCATGTAAACCAAGCCAGCAGAGGGGAAGAGAAGGAGTGGATGTGGCCAGATCAGATTTAGACAAGTTACCAACTGACTGCACTAATAATAGGGGCATAAAAGACTCCAGACAGGACCCCCGAGCAGGATTTCCTGCGCATGTGGATGTGTCTGTGTGCGTGTGAAAGGGAATGCAAACCTGAAAATTGAATGAGGGTGTTGACTAGCAAGTCTACAACTAGTTTTGAAACCCTAGAAAGACATCTTAGGAATCTGGGCTTGATCCTGCTCTCACTGAAAGCAATGGACAAATTCATATTGACTTGGGAGACCTGGGTCTTTAAATCAAATTATTTCTTCCTGCCTCTAAATCATAGTGAATTGCAGCAGCAGCAGCACTTTGCAAACTATAAGCTACTCCATTAATTTTTTTTCAGGCACATTCAAAATATTAACTTCATCAGATGAATTATAAAACAGAAGAATTCTTTTTAAAGAAAACTTTTTCCAGTCATAACATTTTCCTTTGCAGAAAAACGAAAATTAAAACTTTCTACAAGGATCATTTGGCTGATTCACTACTTGTAAAAGAGCATTCGAATTGCATGCTACATCTCCAAAGCATTTTTATGTTGCTCCTATTACTAGGTAAGACCTCATCCCTTGCATTTCTGGCACAGTCACATGTTAAGCAAGCAAAACTAAACCATGAAAATTCAAATTCAGAACTCTTTTGACAGCAGCATTAGCCTGTGTTAACCTAGTCTAATTTTCACAGTTCTACCCAAACCAGCAAACAATTAAGACTCTATTAGTGTAAGGTGTCTGCTCACCATCCTATACTCAATTCAAGCATACATGGCAAAGCTAAAAAGCAACAGCTAATCAGTTCTACTGCTGCTGCTGGGGAATATGCACTATTTTACTGGGCTAAATTGCAAAAATATTGTCAGGAAATGCTTAAGTTCTCCTACCTCACAACTTTTCATTCACATATACAGATGCTCTATTTCTGGTCACTCACATAAATATAAATTTAACCACTCATGGTAAAAGCCCTCTTCAGAAGCTCTCCAAACAAAAACATCCTTACTGCAAACAGGGTTCTGCTCCTGCCTACAAGACCTGGGAGAACAAAGTGAAGCTGTGGTCAAATCCAGTCCAGCCACTCTCAGGAGTAGCCATGAGTCCATCCACTGCCATCAGCTGGGAGGTGTCATCCAGGAAAAGCTCAGCAAGTTTACAAGTTCTCCCAGACTCTCCAAGTGGAAGTTTTCCTTTCCAAGATCTCCTGAGACCTGCTGTGTGTCACAGATACTCTTCCCAGCAGCAATCACAGATCTGCTGACAGAGCTGTTCATCTGAGGACTTCAAAACACTTTTAATTGATGGTCTGAGTTAGCCCTGACTTTGCTCAAAGCAGAGCTGCCACAGCTTGCTGCAGGGGCAGATGATGCTCTGGTAACCAATCTGAGACAGGACATCTGTCTAGGGACAAGTTTTATGACAGTCACTCTGCCAGCTCTGTACAGCCAGGAGTCCAGGCTCTGGCATGGACCAACAGATGCTCAGGAGGAGGGCACCAGAACCAGGGAAAAATGGGGTGATTGCTCCTTCAATGCAGAGTTCAAATATCTGCCTGAGGTGTATTGTTTGCTGGGGGTGAGAGGGAATGGTGTTTGCTAGTTGGTTTTGGAGAAGGAAATAGAGGAAGATAGTGTGTGTAGATGCAGTTTCACTACTCAAAAGAGAGGTTTGCTTCCTATTTATAAAGCAAAATGATAGAGAACAAAATATAAAGTGTTGCTTTACTGGTGTTCCACTGAAATCTCCCACTGCTGCTGACAACTGAGCTGGCATTTCAGAGAACCATTCATCCCACTGCTCTCTCAGAACCACCTCTCTGAGCAGTAACAGGTAACTGGGACCATATCCCTGTGCACACACAGTCCAAGCACCTCTCTTGTACTCTTTGCATCTTTCAGCTACTTCATCTATTGTTTAGTTACTCAGTAACACCTTAAAAATCACTTTTAGATTTAACTCTTAGATAATTTTAAATCAACCAGCAAACTCAGTTTCTTCAGTTTTCAATCCCTTTCCAGACCACTTACATTGCATTAATTCTTCATAATTAGAACATCCTAAAAGACTCTGCTGGTAACTCCTGGGATAATATGTTCAGGGGGACTCTGCTGTAATTATGGTAAAAACTGGACCTCCAATGCCTTCAGCACAAGAATCTTCCCCCTAATTCTGCTACCCCTTTTGACCAGAAGCTCATAAGATGATCACAGTACATCCCATTAACCATTAATAAGTTTTTCTTATTCACACAAAAGGCACTGAATAAGACAGACTGCTTTAAATATCACCCCAAATTCCCTGAAACATTGCACAGCCTGAGCTGAAGTTGTCATGTCCACACTGTCTAGCAACACCTAAACTGGCCAGAGTAAAGGCAGTTCAAACATTTCAATAACCAATGCTGTTATGCTTCCTGATTACACAGAACACTCACAGCCAACACCCTCCAGCCTTCTCCAAAGAAAACCAAACCAAAATGTGCCCAGAACCTGATGCACATGTGCACAGGCACACACACTTTTCTGTGACTCTTTCCATGTTTAGGGAAAGATAAATATTGCAGCTGACCATCACATGTGCACAGGCACACACACTTTTCTGTGACTCTTTCCATGTTTAGGGAAAGATAAATATTGCAGCTGACCATCCCAAGCAGCCTGTGCTTCTATCGCATTGACTAGATAGCAGCAGTGCTAGAAAGTAATCAGTGAGCATCCAAAAGATGTTTTCCTAATACTAAGGAGATTGAAAAGGGTTTAGTATCTTTAATAGTTTTACATCAAAGAGGATTATAACAAGCAATGTAACAAATGCCTAAACTGGATTGACTTTGTACACAAAGCTTAAATCTCTGGGCCTTCAGGGAATTATTGATAGACATGTAGGAACAGAGGGATGCTGGAGTTAGCCACTGATCCTTGTCTGGTTTTGTCTGCCAGGGCAAGCCCTACCTGGCAGGTCACACACCTGGGCTGTTCCAGCCAGGATAAATTCACCATGGGCCAGCAATGTGCCCTTGTGTCCTTTAAGAAGGCCAGTGGTATCCTGGGGGCATTAAGAACAGTGTGGCCAGCAGATCAAAAGGGAGATCATCCTCCTCCTCTACTCTGCCCTGGTGGGGCTGCACCTGGAGTATTGCATCCAGTTCTGGGCTCCCAGCCCAAGAAAGACAAGGAACTGATGCAGAGGGTCCACTGGAGGGCTACAAAGATAATTAGGGGACTGAAGCATCTCTCTCATGGGGACAAGCTGGGCCTGTTCAGCCTGGAAAAGAGACTGAGCAGGGATCTTACCAGGGCACAGAATATCTTAAGGGCAGGTGTCAAGAAGATGGGGCCGGATTCTCTTCAGCAGTGCCCAGTGACAGGACAAGGCACAACAGGCACAAACTGAAACACAGGAAGTTACATCTAAATATGAAGAAAAGCTTCCTTACTTTGAGGGTGACAGAGCACTGGAACAGGCTGCCAGGAGAGCTCATGGAGTGTCCTTCTCTGGAGATATTAAAAATATGCCTGGATAGGACCATGTGCAGCCTGTTCTACATGAACCTGCTCCAGCAGGGGATTGGACTTGATGATCTCCAGAGGTCCTTTCCAACCCCAACCATTCTGTGATAGTGCCCAAGGTCACAATGAGAAAGACAGAATTAAAACAACCTGTTTAGATGAGATCAGCAGTTCTGAACCAATTAAAAATATGTTGGATTAAGAGATAAGACACCAAATTTTGCTAACCACCTCTGCTGCTGTCTCATGCAAAATGATCAAATTAGCTACATCTGTGTGCTTTTGTTTCCTCAGCTGTGAACAAGGACAGGAATAATTCTTTGTTCTTTGCTTTAAGCATGACCAAAACCAGTAACATCTGCTGATCCAAAGAAGCGGACACAATGCATTTGGAAGCATGGAAGTACTACCTCCAGGAACAGAGCAGACCTGATAGCAGTTTGCTCCCAGCCAGCAGGGGCTGCAATGAAGACTGCAGTAGAACAATAGACCTGATGAGACACATTTTCAAAAGTTCATTAGATTCCAGAAGTGCTGGATTAAATGGTGATAGATCCATGTCCTTAACCCACCCCAGTGAAACTGCACTGCCCTCAGGAGCTCCCTTGGAACTGCTGCTCAAGACCTACTCAGAGGGAACAAAATGCTCATGCACAAGGGTGGAATTGGAGGATTTCAATGTGGCACATCAGAGACAGTACCCTCTGCCAGTACCCTGTGTGCTGGCACACCTCAGTGACAGGAGCCTTCAGGTGTATGCAGAAGATCAGCAAGAACAAAATCCGAATGTGCTTTTGCACTTTATATTTACACTCACATTGCTAACACTGTACAACCACTGCTGCACTGCAGCCAGCTTTGTTTCTGAAGCAATTATTCTATAAGCATCCAGTGACAATCATGATTTTCAAAGTAAACTGCAGTAAATGGCATTCAGAGCAGCATCTGCGATGTAACCGTCTCTTCCTACAAGTTTAGCTTTTTTATGACTCATTTTCAGTCTTTTTTATTTCTCAGCCCTCCTTGCAGGACTTACATTAACAACAACAATTTAATCAATCACAATCTGCAAAGGCCTCTTAGGGACACATTCCACAGATCAAAGCAATTCCAACACAAGGTCATTCTATTGTTTCTCTTTAGCCATAAGAGCTGGCAATTGTAAAGAAAACATTTCGCCTTTTCGTTACCTGAAGAAAAATTCACTATCCACTATTAATACAGAGACAATAAATAATAGATGAATTGGAGAAATACCACAAGCTGTGGGAGAAGACAGAATACAGGCTTTTCATCATATTCACCTCATCCATATTTATGAGTCCCTCAGGTTTTCTGGGTAATATGAATAAATGGATTTTGAATGATATGGGCATGGAAAGAAAACTGCTTTCCATGGAGCAAGGGAATAGAACTGTGGACATAACAGAATTAGAGATGCTCGTGATGTATGTGCAGTTGCATTCATTACAGGAGAGCCCACAACATCATTGAAGAACATTTACCTGTGTAACAACTTTAAAATGGTAACAACCCTTCCTACGACCAGCTGCTGAGCAGAACAGAGCCACACTGAGGCCCTAGTGTATCTAAACATTAAGTATGGGCCAGTATTCTAATAAAAGAGTGCTTTGTGGAGATTACAGAGAGAGAATGGACAGAATTAGTAAAAAAGTGCCTTTCAAAGCCTAGGCTGTTTCAGAGTAGTTGAAGATCTATTTTACATTAAAATGTTTCATGTATATATACACACATCTTTCAATATGCACCAAAATGGTTAAGAATTACTAATTTGCCTGGAAAACCTTTAAAATCTAGGAGCAAAAGTTAAAAAGAAAACCAAAACAAACAGCAGGAAACGAAAACCCAAAAGGAGCCCCAGCGCCAGACACAATGGTGGGCAGAACCCAAGTCCACACGCAGACAGCGTCAGAAAAGGACTGTGTGAAAGCAGTTGCTCACAATACCTAAAAATAGCTTAGCATTCCTCCTTTTTGGTAAAGCTCCACCAGATGCTCCTGGTACCTTCTGGAAAGAGAGAAAGAAACAATTAAAAATCCATCAAGTGAGACAACAGTAAACCTGCATCAACCCCTCCTATCAAACCAGAGTCCTTGATGAGCAGGAATGTAAATGCTCTTTGCTCTCCTCTGACACTGGGACCCCTCAGTGCCCAGCACCCCCGAGGAATGAGGGAGCCTCCACCTGAGTCCTTCACTCTTGGCTGGCTGGCAATTGATCAGAGGGTGTCCCACAGCCACCACGGGTGGCAGCTGCTCTGTCACCAAGGCAGAGACCCCCAGCACCTCTCAAACCTCTCTCCACTAGATCCCCAACAGTATTTCTTAATGACTAAAGCTGAATTAGAGAGAAGCAAAGGCTATTATCTACATAAAGGATTCAACCTTTCATAACTAATTCCAGTAGGACCATTTTGCTTTGATCTGTTAGTTGGGTTCATTTTCTTCTATCCAGAAAAAAATACCCTTTCCATCAGAATCTACACTTGCTTCCATTAATCCAAATTACCATCATGTTTTCTAAATATTAGAAAGTATGGAGGAAACTCGACAACACTCAAGCAATTGTTTAGTGGGGGGTTTGATTGTATTTTTTAATTTAAGCACCATAGCAGAGAACAGTAACTTCCAAATGAGATTAAGTTTCACTATTTTTCCAGTTTAGAATACCTCAGACTACAAGGGAAAACACAACTAACTGAGGAAATGTCAAAGTCAATGCACTTACTCCTTAAGCTGTTTATTAAACAGCACCATTAAATCAAATTAAATCAAAAAAGCCTCTGTGGCTATTTGGTGCCAACATGATGCATGATGTAGTGTGTAATGTTAGTGTAACTGGCAAGGTTGTTAGGCAGCTTTTTTTTTTTTTTTTAAATAATAATATTGGGATACAACAGGTGGAGAGAAAGCAGCCAAGAACCTGTCAGCCTACAGGGAAAGTTCATGCTCTCCTCTGCCCCTTTGCAGGCAAAAGGGTCACATATTTTGGGTGGTTCCCTTCACCATGGAAATTAAAGCTTTGGCCTAAGCAAACTGCTTTAATCATCAGTGAGGTCTTATACATCATAGGAAAATTTTCCATTCTTAGAAAGAGCAGATGCTGACAAACATCCCTTGGCTGCATTTAAGAACAGAATCCATTATCCACACAGAAAAGCCCTAGGGAGAAGTCAGGGTTGCAACTCCAGCAGTTGAAATAAAAATAAAAATTCCTCAATGAACTGAAAATAACATGCAGAACATTTCTTTCTTAAATGCTACTGGAATTGAACAAGTGGGAAGGAAGTAGCCAGGAATCTATTTTAAATGCATTTTAAATTTTTTTTTAAAAAGCAGTAGCAAGAAACAACATAACCCAATTGCAAATACATTATGAATAAATTACACATTCTCCAAGGACTATATTTCCAGAACTAAAAAAACTGTTTTTTCCAGTACTAGGCAGCTCCAATTGAATTTTGATGCCACCAAGTGAAAGTCATTAAAACTAGACTATTGTGAAAGTCATTAAGACTAGAGATTTGAAAGAGAAATAATTCACATGGAGTGCTTATATTTAACCCAGGCTGACAATGATTTCAGTTTGATTTTTCCAAATACAAATACATCAGAATGGAAAATGCTCAATACTCCTGAAACACCCACAACCTGACAGTCTTTTTTTCACCTTGTCAGAAATCACTGAAAACATTCTCCATTCACAAACCCATTTTTTTTCTAACAGATGTGACACACCCAACAAATGGGAGTGACATGAGGCATCAGCAGTGGCATTAAATTCCATTTGTGATGCTCCTTGGACAAGGTGACAGTGCAGCCTGTTCTGCTGTCTCTCACTTTTTATAACACCATCATCCCTGGATAACATCCAGAAACCTATCCCTGTAGGAAATCTTTGTGCTTCTCTGCCCAGGGTTTTCAACAGGGCTGAGCTATCACTACAGCACCAAGCTGAAGCTCTGCCTGGAAATGAATAGTACCCAGGCAGTTGTATAAAGTCATACACTACAGAGAAGAGGCTGATTTAAAAATTTTGAAGAATGTAACTGTGTGGGAAAGGAAAAATAAAAATCAATTTCCTTTATTTAGCTAAGAATTCTACCAGGGGATGCTCCATAACTTGCACTTGTGCCCATCTCTGATGATTCAGCAGAGGCCTCTGGTGCTGAGCTGCCACGGGCAGATGCTCCAGCTCTACTTGAGCCAGCAGGCTGAAGATGTGACCCTTATTTTCTAATTGAATTGTGACAAGTTACACAAATGACATTTATTCCAAACATCTTGGGAAGCAACCCAGGATTTCTGCAGCAATGCAGTGCATTCTGCAAGGATGATGCCAAGGGAACCACAGGCAGGAATAGCAGCCTCACTAGAAGAATCTTAAGATAGCACATCCAATGCCTTGGGCTTTACTGTATCCTACACCATTAAAAGCTTGGCTTCCAAAATCAAAACCACAATGCAGCATGTGCCAGACACTTCATAAACCACTTGATGTTTCACATTGCTCAAAGGAAAACATAGATAGCACTTAAAAAGCAAACAGTCATGGCAAAAAAAAAGAAATCCACAGCTAATATATAAGGAATTCTGGCTATGAGCCCTATTAGATGATGCAACATTCACCTGCACTGTGTAGTCAAACCCTGTTTTCTGCCACATGACCCAGAGAACCAGTGTGTTGCCACTTTCCAGCACAGAGCCAGCCCCTCTGCTACATCATGATTCAGCCAGAGAAAAACAGGAACCACTGAACTTCTTCAATCAAAGGGGCTTGCAACACCAAACAACAGCTGGGATATTTGTTTCTGCATTTTGGAGTTCTTCAGCCTAATCTTTATCAGGAAAGGAATTTTTGAGGCCTCATTTTAACCCCAGTTTACCTGAACTTATGGAAGAAAGTTATATACAAGGAAAGCTGACAGGATTTCTGCCCACCTATCTCTAGATAGCATCTTTCAGGAGTGTTAAATTCAGTCAGAAGAACCATTGCTAAAACCAGAGTAGGCTCTGCAAAAACTCAGTTAACAGAGTGAAGGAAAATTATGGTATTGCCCTTAGAAGGAAAGGCAATTCTAAAGTATAACAAACATCATCTACCATCTCATCCTGGAAGACATGCAATCCACCTCACTGTAATTCTGATAAAATATGAAGATTCCTCCACTGGAAATAAGGTAAGTGGTCAGGGCACTTTACATAACTCAAGGCCTTCATCGCCCAGGGGAAGCCTTGCTGTAGAATGAGAACCAAGGATTCTAACCCACTCCAAGCAGCTATTTTAAGCCCTCTAACTTGCCAAGAGAGCCAGAGCTTATGGGAGAGTGAGCTATAAGCAAACCCAGTGCCTTCCTTATAGCTCAGGTCACAAGTAATTAAGAGTCTTTTAAAGATGCAGGCAAACCACAGACAAACAGAGGTTATAAAGCACAGGTTATAAGTCACTGCTGATGTCAGTGATGGTATGGAAGAGCAGTGAACACGAGGCTGTACGTGCACACCCATGTGTGGGGAAAGGCTAAATGAGGGCCAAGTGTGTGTCTCTAAATCCAGCATTAATTTAAGCTAAGCTTAAGATCCCAGACCAGGTCAGAGTTTAACTGCACAGGCATCTTAGGATGAAAAGGAGCCCTGTCACCCTGAGATGAAATCTCATATGAAAAATAGAAATCAGCAGCTTCCAACCAAATCTGAGCCAAACCTTAATTGTACACTTGAAAGGCAGGTTTCAGAAAGGTATTTAGCTATGTACAATGTGCACATAACATGCAGGCAATTTGTATGTGATACACAGAAATGAGAAGTGAAAAACATCAGTGAAAGTCAGGAAGGAGCTGCCTTTAAGGTCTGACTCTTTAGGGCTTTTGATTCATCTCAGAACTGAAGCTGTAGGATTGGTTGGGATCCAAGCACCTGGATTTGATAGCCAGCCCCAAATCTGAACGTGTGCATTTCAGCCACTCAGGACTTGGCCTGTGTTTAAATTGCATTACCCAAATGAGCACAAGAGACAGGAGAAGTGCTGGGGTGGTTCTCTGGGAAGGCACAGCTCTCACCTCTCTGACGTGTCGTTTCAGGTGCAGGTAGACGCACTGTCCTGTTTTCCGGTAATGCCGCTCGATGTGTTCCCTTCCAAAGCCCAGAAACGTGTTCATGCACACATAGAGACCTCCTTCTGAGTCCTGCAAGGAATGGCACAGACACTTACAGCAGGGAAGGACAGGAAGCACCCAGCACACAGAAAAAAACCCCAAGAATTGCAGACCCTTTCTGTTATCAGGCACGCGCTTAAAATATGGCTTTCATAGCATATTATGGTGTTTACACTATCAGTCCTCTAAGAAACTTCCCCTTATGTGATATGGTATATCACATACCATAACACATCATCCCACAGCCTACAGAAACTCCTTGAAATGAGTCACCTTGCAAATACAGTTTAGTGAGTGCCCAAATTGGAAGTCTAGAAGTTAGTCCTGAAAAATTCCACTTGAATGCCCAACCCACAGAGGTTCATAGGCACAGAAATTTGTGAAGCATAGAAATAAGCATGAGCAGTTATTTGAAATAGCAGAATTTCTTGTGGGCATTTGATTGCAAGAACATGATCCCAAACCAGAAGCACAGCAGAGTTGATGGTCCAGGGACTCTGCCACAACTTCTACAATTGGTCACAATCTTGCCTGAGAAAAAAAGATCTCAAGTGACCTCACAGCCCTTAAAACTGGCTAACAAAAACATGACAAGTGTTTTGTGTGCATTCTTCAGTATCTATCAAGGATCCTCTCCATTCATGCAACTACAGAGTTTGGAGACAAGGGCATTACAAAGGGAATATAAAATTATATACTCCTGGTGCTGATCACAAATGCTGACATTTCGTTAACATAACCTGGCATCACTTTTTGCTCTCCCTAAAACTGGGTGTTGATGCTGGCTGTTACCAGAGTCTTCTTCAATTTTAGAACCACTCTAAGATCTTTCCTACATCAGACTGCCAGGAAGACTTTCAGTCATCTGCTCATTGGAGTTGGATCAATTTTTCCAAGCCCTCTAACAGGTATTGTTTTGAGTAGGTGGTGCAGAACAAAGATTGAGCCTTTCAGAATCTCTGTGACCTTCCTTCTATTGTGAGCATGTTTGTGCTATTGGATAGCACAGAACATCTTGTGTTAAATTCCCCAAAGAACAACATGAACTACACTCATTCATAGGCACCTGAGAAGTAAATGATAAATATATATATGAAAGTAAGGATCATTATCTCCAGAAGCAAGTCATACTAGACACATACATGCTGCCTGCTCTTCTAACCTGCATTCCAAATCCTTCTGCATTACCTCTTTCTGTGAGAAAGTCATGGATGTGTCCTCTACAAGAGGATCCTAGAGGCACCCAGTCTAAATAAAAATATACAGTGTTGTCACTCTAGGGTCTCAGGAACTTTGTTTAAAGTTTTGTTTTCTTGGAGATCATTCTCTCTTTTTCTGGAGGGAATCCAAGAGACCACTGAACTGTTTCTGAGGCAGCCTATGACAACAATCTGACACTTTCAGTATAGGAGCTAAATGTAGAGTCTGAGTAAGTTGGTTGTGGTTACTAACAAAACAGATGTTTCTCCAAGAGAGCACAGGCAGAGTGTTCTCTCCCACAGCTTGGATAGAAGTGGACAGACTGTTCAAAAGCCCAAAAGGTCAAAGTAAAACAGAAGCCTGTGTGAAAAAGACACCTTTGTACATGGCTGAGTAAAGGATTAGGCCCCTGTTTGGTGCTCAAAAAACACTCAACTATGATCTAAGACAAACTTTGTGCTGGTTAATTTAACCCCACTGAGCAGACAAACAGTTCTGGAAGGAATGATATTTTACATTGTCTGTGGCACGTAAATCTTTGTATTTGACAACCATTTTAGATATGTGTGAAAGTTTATGCTGGAGGAAGGCAGCTTATCTAAAGTACTGGAGACACTATTCTACACCAGAAAAGCATAACTTGTCCTGACAGACAAAACCAGGAACTTTAGCTGGGTATTTTTCCCCCTCATTCTTGCTTGAGGATGCAGCAGACGTGTAGTGCGAAGTTCAGGATAAAGTAATGTATAAACATTCTCTCCCTTTATCACTCCAATCCAAAGGCACTGTTGGGGCAGAAGCTTGTACTCGGTCAGGCTCCATCACTGCCCAGAAGGCCACTCAAGAGCAGATCAGTCCTCTCACCTTCTAAGCAGAAGGAAAAGGCATTGCTCCTCACTGTACTTCTGCCTGTTCTTTGCTGCTAAGGTGCTCATGGTATGCACGGTGCTTAATTCAGAGAAGCACACAGTCCACACCAGGGAGAAAAGTATTTTAAAAAAAGAAAAAAGAGCTGCTCTTACTTATTTAGACACCAATTCATGTTTGGAGGAAGGAAAGAGGCAGAGAATCCCCAGGAGAAGAGAGGTAAAATGCACCAGTTGCTCCCTCTGGGACTCAAAAGCAGAGTAAGGAAGCTGGGGGGTGAGAGGCAAACACAAGTGCCAGCCCATGAGGACAGAGAGAGAGAGAGATGGATCACCCCCTCAGTCCACACTGCTCCTGGCACCAGACACCAACAGCTTCCAAAGAGCCCTAACCTGATCAGGATTTGAACTAATGACCTCCATCCCATTACCAACCCTCACAAGCCATTTAGACCCCTCAGGGAAATCTAGGGTTTAGCAATTTCAGCTCCTGCTGTGACTCAGACAACAATGACTTTGTACAAACACGAGGGCTGTAGTGGTCTCCTAACATGGCAAACAGCTGCAGACTCAGGGACAGTGTCTCATGCACAGGTGTTTGCTTTAGATACTCTGGAAAATGGCAAAATTTGCTAAGACAATATCACAGAAGAGAGTAAAATGGCACCTAGAGTCTCCAAAAATCTCCACACCCAAACAAGAAGAATGAAAAGGTCATCCATCCTGTCATATATAAAATAAAATGTACCAGTTATGAGACAGGATCACTGTCTTTGTGCATTCTGTCATGGTTTCCATGAGGGTGTTTCCCTACAAAATCCATGCCCATACAGAACAGCTACAGGCTCTGCTCAGGGTGTCTGTTCACCAGGAATCACTATAAATTAATCTGCCTGTGGTCACAAGAGTCTTGCTTGTATAACTACAATCCAATCTTTAATATATTTTGAAGTTACAGGACCATCCCTAACATACACACATTGCACTGGATCCCACAACAGTCTAACTAACTGACACATATTTTATTTTGGGACAGGCTGAAAAAGAAGAACAGATGTTTTGGCACTTAATATTCATCTCAACAACACATAATAATTTACAATAAAGAATAAAAAGAAAGCCTGTCTCTCTGTCATGTACCAGTACTACCTACATTGAAACAAGGAGAAAAAAAGCCCACAGCAAACCACAGACAACCAACTGAACACAACAGGACATAGAGATGGCTCCAGCAAACAAAAAGTTCATTTTTAAGTTTCCACTGCAGTAAATGTAGTCACTTCTGAGGTAGGGTGGGGGAACCAACACAAAAAATGTGTGCTAAGGCCAAGAATATATCTAGTCACATTCAAAAGAAACATGGGATATGAACAGTGGCATGAGTTGGCCTTTTAGACAGCTGCCCTCTGTCACCCAAAGGTGACAGGAAAGAAATGATGACTAAAGGAAAGCAGGAAAGGAATAATAAGAGGGTAAAATTGGGCATCAGGTAAAAAACTATCAGAGGGAGAAGCAACAGAATCAGAATAAGGAATGGAAGGACACTGACATACACAAACATTGATGTCAAAATATGTACAAGCAGTGAAGAGAAGCCACGTACTACTGGAACTGGTGAAAGATGAGAGATGGGAAAAGAAGAGCTGCGTTGGGCAGAGAAAGAAAGGACAAAGGACATGGAAATAGGAAATAAATTACAGGGCCGGTAATTGGACTGTTAACTTGAAGTGCAAAAGAAATCCTTCTCCTGCTCTTCCTTTACAAAAGCACTGTACAGCACTGGATAGCACTGGATAATTCCCTCCAAGCAAATTAATTCACAATTGCTTAACAAAGATTCCTGGTACCTCTGTGGTAGCTCCTGAACGGGCACATGCAGAAGGCCAATCCAGTACGGCACTTAGAACACTTCCTAGGAAGAAAAAAGCTGTATGGGCCAGTCAGCCACTAAACCAAAACCAAACCTCCACTCCAAGGGGTGGATCAACTGCTCACACCCACCCATAAATCACAGGTGGGCTCCAGAGCAGTGCATATGAATTCCAAAGCAGTGCCGTGGACAAGTGACACGCACAGGCAGGATCAAGGCTTCACAGTTAGTGAGCAAATACAATGGCAAAACTAATGCTGGGTCAGGAGTACTTCTAACCTGCAACCAGGAATAGAGAACTCCCACCCATCCATCACCACTGTTTGGGGCAGCTTCTCCAGGTGCAGGCTGTGTGAGCCACTGGCAGAGGTGTCTGAGATCCAGCAGGGCTGGTTGCCAAGCTCCAGCCCAGTTCTGCAGCCCCAGCAGTGCCACCAGCACTGCTTCCACAGCACCTGAGGTGTGGGGATTTTGCTTTGTGCAGAACCTGGCTGTACAGTTCTGTTGGTCACAAAAACAGTGCTGTGCTTCCAGAACAGAAAAGCTGGGGAGAAGAGCTGAGAGGAAAACTTATGGTTCCCCAGCATGTCAGCAGAGCTCCAGCACTGTCCATTCATCTGTATCTCTGTATTTATCCTCTGACACTCTGGGTACCTCAGAATTCAGGTCTCTCTGCTACCCAAAATATTCCAGTGCATCACCACTCTGGGTAACAGGATGCTCATTGACACATAAAGAGGAAAAGGCTAGTAAGATCTAAGTTTAAATCAACCCCAAGGAAATGCACAGTGCACATACACACTGGTTGATCTCCCAAGCACCATAGTTATTTCTCATGTGTGAGCAGGCACAACTTCTGCTGATGTTACCATTCTCCAGCTTTAGAAGACCAGTGAGTTAACTGATGTGAACCAGTTGAGTGTCCTGGTGCACTTCCAGCCAGCAAAACACCTACCCATGTGACAGCTTTGGCATGTCCCTGTCAAGAAACAGCACCACACTGCTCTGACTTTTCAGGTGATCACCCACCACCAAGCAATTTACTGCCTCACTAACTGGAGGTCATCTCGCAGCTAGGCCAAAATCCTCACCTGGAGGATGACACCCTTTGTCTTGGTGTGGTCAGTCCTCTTGTTTCTTCTCTGCTGCTCTCATTCCATCAATAGAAACAAGATCCAAGCCTACTCCTCACACACAGGGGCCTCAGTGACTTTCTGATTTTCCTTAAGGAATATTGACCAAAGGAACTGCCAGACACGAGGTGCTTATTTCTAGAATGTTTTATGCAACACAATCACCAACATCCCTTACACACTCCAGACTCTCAAGGATTTCAGTCTCAACTCCACAACAAACAGCAGAGCATCAGCTCAGACTTTGGGAATTGTCCCAACATAACCATTACAGAGCTCCCGAGCCACAAAAATGAAGTCAGCAAGATTCACAAAGGAAGCTGTTGTCAGCAGCAAGGTTTTCCAGCAGAGCAAAGCCAAATTTTCAGCTGCTCAAACAAACACAGTCCTGCACTCTACAGAGCCAGCCTGCCTGGTCCTGTCACCATGTCAGGCTCATGAGCTGTGCTGGGGTTGTCACCAATGCCCTTCCTGGGGAAGGTTTCAGAGCACATCCACGTGCAGCATCCATAGCTCACATTAAGCCCTTTTTATGCTCCAGTTTGTGTCCCTTTTCCAGCTGCTGTCTCTCCCCCAGATGTGTCACTCTCATGACCAGTGACAGGCATGGAGAGAATGGCATGGAGCTGTCTCAGGGGAGGTTTGGGCTGGATATTAGGAAAAGGTTTTTCATCCAGAGGGTGGTTGGGCACTGGAACAAGCTCCCAGGGGAGTGGTCACAGCACCAAGCCTGACAGAGATGAAGAAGTATTTGGACATAGTGGGATTGTTGGGGTGTCCTATGCAGGGCCAAGAGTTGGACTCAATGATCCTCATGGGGCTTTTCCAACTCTGCATATTCTATGATTCTACAATTCTGTGATAAATGATCAGAGGTTTTTGAGACCAGGATCACATTAAAAGGTGGAATTTCCAAAGCTGAGTATTATCCTTCTAAAAAAATAATAGTACAACAAAAGATTATTTAATGCAACCTTCATATCTTCTGCATTCTACTGAAGATAAAGTCAGGCTCATCCACCAAAAGAGGAAGAGAAGTCACAGTGGACAAAATAGGAGAGAAGAAACCTGCAGCAAAATGTTGGAGATGTGGAAAAAGTCACCAGGAGACATGAGTGCACCTCAGACCTGAATAATGAGAGGTGCAGGATTTTGTCAACCAAGTTGCAGGGAAGTGGTTGGCTCCCCTAGCTGCTGGGTCAGTCCCTGGAGGAAGCAAAACTCAATACTAGGCCAGGCTTGTGTTTTGCAGGCAGCCTGCCTTCCCTCCTCAATTCCTGTACAAAGGAATGGCTACCTGGAGTAGGAGCCCTTGTCAGAGAAACAGTTTTTCTAGAAGACATCAAAAATCTCAAAAAAGTAATTAAAATGTAAATCATAAACAGCATATTTTCTCATCTTATGAGCCAAGCAAACTAAAAAGTGTCACTAGGTCTCTTAAGTGCAAAGAAATTTGCCGCCTGTTCCTGCCAATTTTCCAGGAACCAACCCTAGTATGTTCCATTGGAAGTAGGCCAAATCTAAAGACATTAATTTCTCATTTGTTTATATTTCTAACAATACCACATTTCTGACAAGATCACCACGATACAGTTAATCCACGTGGAACAAATACACTAAATAGCCACTTGTACTTCTAGCTCTCCCTTCTGAAGTCTCTCAGCTAATGACTCTCACTGTAGCACAAAGGTGACATTGTTCTCAGATCTTCATCCAAGGAAGATTTAAACCTCATGAAAAAGGAACCTCAACCAGTTTTGAGAACAATCAAAAAGAACAAGCTGCCTATATCCACTGGAAGATGCACTACTCAAACCCAGAGAAGATGACACAATTAACAGAGTGACAAACAGGGCTGCAAAAGCCACGTCTCACTGCCACGTTAAGCTCTGGAAGTAGAAGAGGGAGCTACCCACTCCCAGTACCTCATTTTCCTTGGCACCCTCTGACAGGAAAAGCTCTGATTTTGACCATTCCACGCTGCTTGGTCCTTGCAAATTTGCTGCAGCATCTTTCTCTACAATAATAACATTACTCTGTACCCCAACCCTCACAGGTCTGATGGTTTTCAGTGTATTTTAAAGATCACAACAATCCCTACAGGAAAAGGATTAATATACAATTAATACAGCTAAATACACTTGACTGTAGAGCTGCTGCATGACCAGGTATGACATGACATGCTGAAGTTAAACTGTAGCAAGGAGCATATTTTAAAATGGCAAAATGAGAAGATGTGATGAAATACTGAGAACTATTCTTACAAGAAAAAAACCTCCTCCAGCAAAAAAGCAATCTGGAATTTCAGCATGGCTAACAAAACCAAGAGGTTTTTTTAATTCTTGAAAATTATAACAGGGCCAACAGCGTATCTTCTTTCAAAAAGAGGCAGGTACCTCAAGAGGAAGAGGCTTACTTAGGTAATACATCAATAACCTAATAGAGTCAAAAAATTAACCTACTACAAAACATAAACATCTCTCTTCAGCCAAGAAACAATCTGTCTGTATCCTTTCACTTTCCTTCTGAATGAAACACTGCAAGAACACAGCTTTGCTATTTTCAATTTGTAAATTACAGTGTTTTACCCTAGAAAGCACACATTACATATGCTCCTTAGAATCTCCATCCTACAAACAATATCCAAGTATCTATTGGGTTATATAGGAATTTAAAATAAAATCTGAGGCAAATCTTTCACTCAGCTAAGCAGAGGAGTGGTATGGGCTGAAAAGCTGTGGGAAACAACAGAAACTGACACTGCTTTTATTTTCACTGGTACTGCATAAGTTCAGCCAAGCCTTTTGCCCAGTGAATGCCCATAACACAATTTAAACAAGAAGTTTTTACATTGGAGGGCAATATTATCCTAAATCTGAAATCTCGTCCCGATAATGTCAAAAGTATGAAAATTTTTTTAGTTAAAAAAAAAATCATACATGCTGCTTTCCACTCCTTTTGCTACTCTTATCCATAGTTTCTGTTAAGTTTGGCTCAAATGTTTTATGTTTTGTTCAAACATATTGTTTAGCTAAACACAGCTTTTGCTGTGTTCAGTTGAGGCTTGTTGCAGGGGGTGGTGATTGATTGTTTTTTACTCTGTAGTGGTATTTTATATCCCTTCCTACTTGTTAACAGAAACTTTTTATAAACCATAATATCGAAGAAGCCTGAAAGTGTTACTAAAAACATCAAGCATGCGTTCACCCAAGCAGAAATCTGAAGGAAAGAATGTGGTATATTGATTTTCCCCCGCCAAAACCTCCTTAAGTATATAATGCAATTATCGCCTCTGCGGTGGAGTCCGATTTGGCAGTTCTAATCAGCCCAGCTCCCAGTACAGTCAGGGCTGCTGGGTGACACTTGAGATCTGAAGAGTGTGGGTAAAAATAACCTCTGTTCAACAAGACATGATGAACACCAGACAGCTGAGTCACCTTTAAATTCAAGTCTGATTTTCTGTATTAAAAGGAATTATCAAAGAGAGGGGGAATTCAAATAGAAGGGGATAAAGGATTCAAAAAATGTGTCTGAAATGTATCTTTTAATGAATATTCTGTAATGTAATGAGCTTCCTTCTGATTGCTGCCACTGACATTAGCATCAACATATGGTGCTCAATCACCTTTGGGAAACCTCAGTTTCCTGTGGAGAACCAACTTTTAATAAAATTTTCAACCTCTTTTGAAAAAGTCTAATTTCTAAGCACCTGTTTCTTATGAAGCACTGCCCATTTATGAAGGCTTCCAGTATCAGCAGTGAAGTTAAAAACTGAGTCAGGCCCCAAATCTGCCATGGAACATATGCAATCTGTGGAGCTGGTGGATGGTTTGTAAGACACCATAGAAATAACACCACAGAAAGTTTGCTGCACATGAAACATTCATCTAACAGCAAACGAACCAAGCTGGTGGGGAAAGCTACAAGCTTACTACAAGTCCATTGAAGTTCAGTGATGTAACTGAAACCCCGCGGGAGAAAGTGTTTCAGGGGAACTTTCACTCTGATTTTCAGGATGAGCCTTTACCTTGGAAGCTTTCTCTGAAGCTTTTGAATAGAATAAGCACCAAGGCAGTAGGAAAGCAAAATAATTGACATCTACTCGCCAAAATATACCAACGAGAAGGCCATTACTCTCCCTTTTTAACTACCTCGGTGTGAAAGCAAGGGCTCCGGGTGGAGCAGACAGACCCCGACAACCAGAGCAATGCAGGGAAGCTTCCCCAAAACCACAAAATCCCCGTGTCCAAGCAACCACTTCAGAGCGCCGTGAAGGAGGAAAATAAACAAACAAACGCAGGAAGGAGCCGGCAGCGATGTGCGGGAGCGCCGCCACCGCAGCCGCGACCCCGGGCTGGGGAGCAGCGGCAGGGCGAGGGGCCGCGGCAGGTGGAGGAAGGGATCGGGGCCATTCTGAAGCCTGAGGGGGAGGCAGCGGCCCGGGGAGGGTGCGAGGGGCTGCGGCGGGGAGGGGAAGGGGCCGCGGCGGGCGGGGGCGCGGAGNGCGGGGCAGCACGGAGACTTGGCTCCTGGTCTCACCGGGTAGCCCGGGGCAGGTTTCCCTCTGACCGGTAATACTCTTTTATACGCTCTGTTATTTATTTTAAGCTTTTAAAGGCTACATATATATATGTGTGTGTGTGTGTGTGTATGTATATATATACACATATATCTGTGTATATATACATATATATACATGGTATGTTTATATAAGTATATGTAAGTACATGTATATAAGTGTATATATGTAAGTGTATATGTGTATATATATGTGTATATGTATATATATGCATATATATGTGTATAGGTATGTATATATAAGTATATGCAAGTATATGTATGTACGTGTATATATGTAAGTGTATATGTGTATATATATGTATGAGTATATGTGTATATACACATATACATATGTGTATAAAATACATGCAATAAAAAATCTCTTCTCTGTATTTTCATTCTCAGCCCCTCATTGCAGTGCAGGTGTCTCACAGGGCTCTGGCAGGCCCCACCAGGGCCGTGCTGACAGGTGGGATGTCCCTGCTGTCCAGAACAGGTCGGTGTGGGGGGATACAGGGCGGGAATGCCCAGCCTGGGATGCCGAAGAAGCCTGTGGCAGTTCCAGGAGCCAACCCCCAGTTTCATGTCTTCAGAGGCAGTACCTTTACCTTAAAATGCCCTTTTTTAGCCTTCGCTGTGTTTCTCTCTGCTCTTCACTTTGAAAGAATAATGTCACAGAAAAAGAGAAATAAGAGTGGCCTTTGTAGAGAGAAAAATATTGCTACTGTTTTCAAGTAGTATCTAATAACTACTACATATGCCTGGCAGCAACAGCACTAAAGAAATGACCAGTCCCTGTAAAATGAAGATGCATAGAGCCTTCCACCCATCATCCACAATATATCCAAGGATTCATTGATCACTTCCAAGGAGGTGATGTGACCTTTGCACCTTTTACCTCAAAATTAAAAGTTTCAAAAGGCGGTTCTAGGAAAATCTCAAAAACAGAATTGAAAAATGTTTGTACCCAGCTATGAGCAGGCTGTGAAGGTGAGCAGAGTAGCACAGTGTTCTCAGCAATTTTTACTACTGAAAAATCAAGTGTTGGGAACAATGTGAAACACTGAGGGCAGAATGTGATGTCCATGGAGTGGTTTTAGACTTACTGAAAAACAGACATTACATCATTGGATGCTGGATAAAAAACGCTAATGCAGGGTCAGACAGGTTTATTTTACCTGAGGAGACTTTGTGCTTTTTTAATAGCTTCTCTTATTAATAACTCAGCATTTATAAACAGTGAGAGCCATAATATGACATATGAGCCATCTAACCTGAAAGACTCATTCTAACAGAAAGGGCAAGCAAAGCACTGATAGAAAATCAATGTCTTTCTAATGTCTGGCAGTGCCAGGAAACAGCAAACAAGGCAGTTTTTGCTTAAAATAGTGCATGCAGTGTTGCCTAATGTAAAAAAAAAAATCTAGAGTTTTAAGTTTCAAATCACTAGATGATATGGGTTTAGTTTGGGCTTATTTCCTTTAAAAAGTGAGGATTTTGACTATGGACAGATAATTTAGAGTCACAAACTGTAAGAGGCACTTTCCATCACTCTTGAGAAATTTAAAACAAAGAGTACCATGGGCTGTAGGACCTGAGGAAACACATCCCTCTAGTGGCAAAAACCTGCCAGGTGATGAGAGAACTCTTCATATTCCTTAAAGAGTTGCCAAAAGTGGTGTAGGAGAACAGCTGTACAGTTCTGAAAATGCAGGGCAGGTATGTGTGAAGGTACTTTTCTTACTTCATTTCCCACCAATTACCTGACACAAAGCACTGAGAAAGAAAAAACCCTTAGCTTCTTGTATCTTTCACTTAAAACTATAAATACTAGAAATCACAAAATGGAAACGAGTATTTCCAACTTGTTTATGTACATATGTTCTGAAGGAAAAGAGTGATTGTTGGCAATTGACATAAAGCATTTTCACTGATTAACAGCTTTAATAGCTGTATGAGCTTAACAGCCACACAGTTTCTTTCAAGATACTAGAATCAACACAAACACTGTTTATTCATTTCCATCAGCAAACAGTAGGATGTCTGTTCCACAGCACAGTCACAATTTTTCAGTATGCATTTAAGACTTTGCACACTGCCCTAAAATTGTTTAATTGTCAGGTGTGGCTTTCATAGAATTGTCAACAAGATTTTTGTCAGGTGTTTCGTAATGGTACCAAGGCCCATCTCCCCGGTGTCTCATCAGCCTGCGTGCCTCCAGCTCCAGCAGCCTAAAAAAAAAGGCAACAGACACCCTTAGCATGAAGTTTGTTGGTGTTGAGCATTACTGACAAAGCAATGATTTTAGCATCAATGGTGTATAAATACTGCTGAAGCACAGGTAGGACCAAAATATGAAGGGTTCAACTAAGACATGAGCTATTACATCTTTTACACCTTTCTCTTTTGTTTTTGTTTTTTTTTTTTTTTCCCTCAGCAAGTCATTCCACAAAGGAGTAATAAAAATACTGGCAGTTTTATCACAGCTCTTCTCTAAGCTGTGAGCATTAGCAAGGGCAAAAAGAGCTCTGTTTGCTGATTCAGGAAGACAGAGCTACACCTTTATAAATACCAAGAGTTTTGAAGACCCCCTGCCCTTGGATTGTTCTGGTAACCTGAATCCTGAGAGGGCACAGAAAACAGATACTGTGACTCCCACTCTGGCAGCAGCCAGTGCAGGCAGCACTCAGGGGACACATGAAAGCACTTTATGTCAGCATCCAGCTCAGTCTGTCATGCAAAATCAAAGAGTCAGCTACAATATGGATCAGGATTTTAACCCCCCCAGCTACAGAACATACCTAAGTTGAGATTTCCTCACTTCCACATCAAGCAGGGCCATGTCCTTCTCATAGTTCTTCTCAGGGGGGTCAAGTACATAACGAGCTATCCAGCGGGTTATGGGGTGCTGGAAAACATAACAGCAGAGATTGTCTGTGCAATTTCCAAGTAGAAATGTCACTTTGTATACCCACAGTCCTGAAAAGATGTCATGGACACCATGAGTGCTGCCATTCAAATCATAACAGTAAAGCTACAGACATGCACAACTACTTGTGAGATCAGAACCCTAAAAAGTCATATTTCTTTTGCAGTCCTTAATGCCAAGATAACCTGCAGATGACTGTTCTGTAGCAAAATTAAAATTTAATGGAAGATAAAAATATTTTCTTTCTGTTAAAGTTCCTTAAACTGCCACAGTAATCACAGAACTGGACTCCAAATCTTACTGTAATCAGCAACATTTCAAAATTCTGCTTCCACATAGAGGGCATTTCACTAGGAAAAAAAGTCTAAATTAGTTGAAACAGTCACAATAATATTGCAGAATTCAATTACTTCCTATCAGAAACAAAACAGTGCTTGCAGCAAGAAGCCAGGGACTAATTTTAAGAAAATACAATTAAATTGAAACCATACAACCTTGAGTTTGTGACTATAAAAATCTTCAATTTTAGATCCAAAAGTGTGTGTGATATGGGACTTTAAAACAATACTGCCAAACAAGACAAAAGCAAGAAATGTCACTGTAAACTCTAGTTTCTTAAGACATTGAAGAAAAAAAAATAAAGACAAAACCTGCATGGTATGAATGCAGAGGACTTTTCTTACTATTTAGGAATATTATAGAAAAAGTCTTGGCATACAGTTTCAGCAGTTTACTGCATACAGAGCATTTGCATCTGCTTGTGTCAAGAAACAGATTTCCTACAGCCTTTTACATGTTCCATAAAGCCACAGAAAAGTTTACCAAAATCAGAACTGCACTCTTTGAGTTCTACTACACTGACAGACATCATCATACTCCATTTATTTCACTCCCAAAAGTATCATCAAGAGAAAGGCTGTCCATAACATGCCCACCCTTCTACATGTTACACTCACTTTGTAGTATTCCCAGTGCTCTGGAACATAACCTTCAGGAATCTCTGCAAGTTCAGCTTCACCTGACAGGGAAAGGAGGGGAGGAATATTTAACTCTGTGATTACTTTCCAAAGCTACCTTATATTCTGCCTTACAGATAAGGAAAAGATCATTTTTCCACATAGAGAGTACTAAATCCCTCAGTGTGAGCTCTCTTCAGAAAAAGTGAACTTGCAATTTTTGCAGACACATCACACTGCAAATACCTATTCACAGATTTTAAGTGACACACCAAAAGGGTAAAATTAGCAGCTATACAGAAGAAACAACTTGGATCAAGTCCACAGAAATACCCTTTAAAGTATAGGAGCTGAAAGCATGGACTTTTCCTGATTTCTCTATTAAATTAATTACATATCATTACAGCAGGAGATTTAACACATGTATTGCCAAGCAGAATTTTGGCATCATTGCTAGATAAAAAGCCAGAGTTGCAATCTTGTTAAAGCAAGTTACTAAACTTCACTCATGTTTGAAAACCTGCCAGAAGAGAGACTGTTTTTTTTTTTTATGCGAGAAACTTTTTTTTTAAAAAGCAACAACTAAAGCAAATATACTGGGAACATTTTTTATGTACTTATATAATATCACTGTATTTGTTAGGCCTATTCCATGGTCTTCCAAAGAGAGAGCCCTAAAAGAGTCCTTTTTCTCTACCCAGCATGCTTAATTCCCATTTAATAACTTTGACTGTACTTTGCTTAGCCCTGACAGAACACTCACCAATAAAGATGTTGATATATGTTAAGAGCACTGCCACTGGTATTCCCGTCAGGAATAAATAGAATCTCTGCAGAGGGGATAAAAACAGTCAGTGTGGGAAACTCAGAACCCTGACAAAATTTACATGAGATGTGAAAATATCTGAAAATAGTGAAACAGCCAATAACTCTGAGATTTGCATTTCATTGGAAAGGGATGTTGTGTGTAAACACTGCTGATTGCACAGAGTTCATTAATGAACCAGAACACACAGAAGTGATGCTGTGTCAGCCCTGAGCCTGTTCAGGTCAGTTTCCATCTCCCAGAGAGGGCAGTCTGTGCAGCAGCAAACAGCAACACCTCCCTGAAATCCCTGAGCACCTTGGCATGGCTGGCTCCAGCACTCAGCTGCAATCAGCACTGACAGCAGAGCAAGAATCCATTGGGCTGTGGCTGAGGAAGGCAGAGAAATGAGTCCTCATCACATGAAGGGAGTTGTATCAAATCGACTGTTGCTGCTTATAAAATTTATCCAAAACCTGACTTTGGAGGGGTCAAACTCAGGTCAGGCTTCCTAAATCTCACCTCTGTTGTTAGTGGTGTAGATAAGTGAAGGCAAACCCTGCAGAAGATATGTTTCAAAAAGGAGGATGGACTAGAAAGCATTTGTGGATCATGCATATATGAGCACAGGCATGTAATTTAAGAATGCTACTACAGCAGTAATTTAAGTACCTATCACAACCTTTGCTATACAGCCAGTCTTTGAACTTCATCTGGCCCTGATTTTACAGCATATGACCAAAAAATTCTTAAAGAGGACCTGAAATTCTTGCTTGTGTAAATAGTCCCAGCCACATTTTAGATGCTATTGCATAAGCAACAGAGGAAATTGTATTTTAGACACTCTTATACCATTTGCTAGTGAGGTGCTACAATGAATGCAATACATTTGATTTTTAACTCACCAACAAGCTCAGAAATCGAGAATCATAAAAACTTGTTGCCTTGATGATAAACATTCTCTTCCCATGGTCACCACTGTGTCGTACAGGAACTGAAAATTGAACCAGAGTATCATGGTTTTGTACCATGCATAAGCATGCCAGGACAAGGTCAAACATACGGGAAGAAAAAAAAAGAAGAGTGTACAACAGCAGCTGAGTTTTCTGCAGTTCTCCTGAAGTAACTTCGTATTTTCTTAGCATGAACCTATTTTTCTTCTAACTACAGACAGAGATCCATGCCCACCTGTAAGCACCAACACGTGAGTGAGTGAATGTCACCGTACAGGGCGAAGTAAATGAGCAATTACAATGCCAGGAGGCTCGGCCTCCTGCCCGTTTCCTTTCATTTTTTACCCAAACTCGGTAGTTTTTCAAACGAACGGGGACACAACACGGCACCTGCTCAGCACCCAGCCCTCCCGCGGCCTCCGGGAGGGCACCTCTGCGCCGCTCC